>JAPMOR010051622.1:92541-123896 GCA_026543865.1 Argiope aurantia
AAGTTTATTTTACTTATTTTATTTATTTCTTATTTGATTCAAAAGTTATTTGTATGAAGTAGGAATGAATACTATTGTAAAATATAATTAGATAAAAATTATGAAAAAAGAAAGTAAAATAATTGTTAATTAATCAAATGCAGATCTTGGATTTTATTGTCCGCTCCCTCTCATTCATGGTCCCGTTACTAAATACAAATAATTTAGAGATAGGCACATCCTTCCGGATTAAAAAATGCTTTAAATGAAGCCCATAATTAATCGAATTCAATAGAATTGATGCTGAAAAAATTACGAAATCTAAATTTTTATGAAGTTTTCTAGTCCTATATTTGTCACATCTCGTAAAACTTTCCAGTCATTTTAACATATAAAATGAAAGATTATTCATTTTCGAGCAAACCTAACCAAATTATGAAGTTTTGAATAACATCATTTTAGATTATTTTGGTCTACATTAACGAAAATCTCAAAGATAATCAAAACATGGATTTCGTTCCCCCGAGGGTATTGCTGGCTGATGTAAAATTATTTTTAATCCTTTAGAGGCGGGTGTTAAATTTCCATTTAGAAAATACTCTTTCTGAAATATGATATTTTATACTATTTTACGTTTCATAAACTGCTGAAAAAATTGAGATGTTTAATTTTTATACAGTCCCTTATTTCATTAGTTGTATTTAGTAAAATATCCAAAATAGTTTTAGATAGGTTTCTAAATCGTTTTAGAAAAAACATCTTTTTTGAACACTCTCAGATTGGACAACTTGCCTAGTGTCAGCATTAAAAATAAGATGAAATTTAACCTTTTATAGATTCGTTTTCTTTTACTCTTCCCTTCTTTAAAAGCAATTAAATGAGATGGAAAAAAAAATTTTTGCAATTGAAATTAATTTTTTTAATGAAAATATTATTGAGATAATAATGTTTCCTATATAAAAAATGTTTTTTAAATAGTCATTTAATTATCAGATTCTATTTATTCTAAATTTACTTGTAATGAAATATTTCTATTTCATTTTTTTTTATTATTTTAGATAGATAGATTATTTATAGTATAAGCGACACAAAAGAATGATATAATAAATGAAAAGTCATCTATGTAAATTTAGTTTCATAAATCGCGAATAAAGAAAATTTTTAATTTGCTTTATGGATAAGAAGATGAATATAAAGGATTTTTGTTAATATTATATTTTTATTTTCATTCTTTAATTTTCTTTCTATAAATAAGCATGAAAATAAAAGCGTGTACTCTTGAATTCATATTTTGACAAGTATTTTGGATTACATCTTACGATACGCATCTCTATAAGAAATGAAAAGCAAAAAATGAAACAAAGAACAATCACTTACTTTTAATATTTGTTTTTAAAGATATGATCCCATAGAATTTGTTTATGTGTATCCCCATTTCAAATTGTCTAAAATTCAATATTCAAAGTGTTTACTATATGATAAATTGTTTAAATGAGAAAAAAATACTAGAGATCATTGAAAAATTTGAAGACGATACGGAAATGAACTTAATGACGATCCTAAATAGGAATGAAAGTTACATACATGAATAAATGGCGCATACGAAAATCAAGTTTAACATATATATTTTTTTTCATTCCAGGATTTCTATATTCTGAAGTGTAAGATGCGTTGGGATACATCTTTTTACTGACTGTCCAATCCTTTAAAATGATATCCGAACTCAATAATTTTTTTGCGAAACTAATTACCGCATAATTTATGATAAATGCTTGACGCTGTAATAAACACTTTCTCTTTTATAAATATGTGAAATATTTTTTCAAGTAAGGAGCCTTTTTCTTATTCAGTTTTTTTTCAGTAACAACACACAAGTTCATACATATATATATAAAATTTCAGTTTAAAATAATACAAATAAAATTTTATAATTTTTATTAAATACTGAATGAGTTATAATCAATTGAAATTTTCATTCGCTAATGTTAAATAAGAGCATCCATTTCTTTTTCAATATATTTAAAATATGTTAAATATTTGATAATAATACTTATTTTGCTCTAAATATAAAATTTTTTAAAAATTAAAAGAGTACTTAAAATTTTTGAATTTTTAAAGTCATAAGTTTCGAACAAAGATCCAAAAAAAATTTCATGCCAATCGAAACAGAAACCTGACGATTCACCATTCCAAATTCTATCTCTTTTCGTCTGATAATTCTTTAAGGTATGCAACAATAACCAAAAGTTTTAAAAACAGTTTGATTTTCGTTTTCTTCTGGGGTAACTCAACTTTAGCAAAGATTCCCTGTCATTTATAAAAAGTCGTTAAAATGGAATGGCAAACGAAATGTTCTTTTTTTTTCAACATTGTTTTTGATTAATATACGTTTTTATATATACGTTTTACTTTTTTAGAAATAAATGTTGAAGGAAAAATTCATACATGTGACAAATTTTATTTTGTTTGCATTTTAAACTACATTTTGTTTAAAACAAAGAAGAGCCGATTACAGTTGTGAAATGCTTTGTGGCATCTTCAATTAACGAAAAAGTGTCACAAAAGTAAACCTTTCTGCAAAGAACGAACTTTTATAATAATAAATGGATTAATGAATAAACATTATTCAATAAAATACAAAATCAGTTCCTTGAGTGTGGATAATGTCTTGCCACCAAACATTAATAAAAGTCAGTTTTTTAACTAATTTTAAAAGTATTTCAGTAAAGTAACTATGCTTATTTAAAATTTCTTCTGGTATAAAGAACTGAAGTGTACAAAATTGTTTAAAATGATTTAGAATATCTTTTACTGGAAACTTGAATTTACAAATCAACAACTTTTGACATGTATATTTCAATTATTGAAAAAAGTCTCAGAATCTTGTCCCCTTTTATTTTTTTACCCTCCCCGAACAAACCTTTTTAACTTGAGTTTCTTTCATTAATATTAATTCCAAAAAACAATGTAGTCTTTCGAATAGCTATTTAGCTATTATTAGTTTTTTGTAATGAAATGTACAAATAAAATCATCCGCTTTGAATTCTTATTTAATCATCTTTTATCTCTCCTATTGGTAAGTTTTAAAAAGATGTTAATCTTTCTTAAATGAAGCAATGTATTAATAACTTCCATTGAATGACATATTTGCTACGTTTTCATATATTGAAACAGCAGCTAATTCAATTTTCATTTGTTTCTCTGATTATTTTGATTAATCTTCTCTAAAATTTTATGCCTAGTTTTTATTATTATTTTAAATTTTTTAAAAGTCAAATGAGTGAAGGTTGCACCTGAAAAATTTAATGATCATTCAAATATAAATATGTTGATGGCCATCTACGCGAATGAATTTTGCATATTTTTAAAGAGAACATATTTGTAATTTAACGGCATATTTTTATTGAATTTAGTTTTTAAATATTAAGAGTAATGAGAAATTCTCGGATATTTTTTTGCAGGATCCATATAATCCCGGATATTTTGAACAAATCCATAAGTGTGGTGGAATGAAGATCATTATGATCCGTTCAGTATAAGCAAGAGTATTTACCCATGTTTTCGGGAACATTTCTTTAATGATCACATTTCACACAAAACCAACACAAAGACAAGACATTAACACGCGCTAACATTTTTAACAGAACAGCATCTCACCTCCTTATTTACAATTGCAATGCACTACGAGGTGCGTACCTAATTAGGTATCGCCATCTATCATCCAGAAGAAAAAACAGAGTATTGCAACTCCTACATAAATAGTTAAACACTTTCTCAAGATTAATTATTTAAGAATCATCAAATATATTTTACTTGATAGGAATTTTAATAATAAATATTTTGTGTTTTTTTTCAAGATCATTTTCTTATTTAAATACAATATAAAAATTGAATAAAAACAAATTTAGAAATATAGAAATGTTCTTTAAACAATAACTCGTCTTTTTTCGCTTGAAAAAATTTTGAATTTAAAGTCATTCAGTCATAAATAAAGGACAAATAATAATCATAATTTGAAATAAAGAACAAGCATTTATTAGCAGGCATTTCCAGGTCATCAGGATTTCCCTATCTCTGTCTTTTATATGTGTATTTATGTGTACATCAAAGTTATCAATCTCTTGACAAGTTGAGTTTCATTTTCTCAACATGTAAATTTTTCCGAATTCAGTGGCGTTGATTTGAGCGTTAATTTTTTCTTTTTCTAGTAAACTAGTCATCGCTGTGGATATCAAACTATTTTAATATTCTTTCCAATTTCAATAAAAACCAAGATTTCTTGCTCAAGACAATTTGATCGGCAGTTACAAATTTTGGTATAAATATACATCAGAAAATAATGTGATTCGTAGCTATTTTTTTGAAGTTTAAATTAAAATTTTATTCTAAAGAAGGAAATTGAAACGAGATTTAGATGTATTTTAATAATTAACTTCCTAAAGCATTACTGTTTGCAATTGGTGTTTACATCATTCTGAAATTCAGAAACGTTTTTCTAATTATAGTAATTTATTTATCGTGTTAATTTTTCTGAATAGCAACCATACTTTGAAAGTATTTTTTAATTAATTCAAATATATATTTCAATTTTGCAATGAAATTCGTTCTTTTTTCTTTAAATATTTGATCTTATAATTAACCGAAAGTTAAAAAGGAAATATACTACCCTATACCTAAGCAGTTTATCTAAAGAATCAGTGACAGTGTAAGTATTATACAATGTCAGAGATATTATCAGGACACTTGAAATTAAAACGATCATATGAGTTCATGGAACTTGATTTCATTAGGAATTTTCATTTATACAGTAATTAGAATTGTTTGAGATAATTTAAATTAGTTTTGATATTTATAAGAGACAGATAGTTAAAAATACTTTAAGAAAAGAACCCAAATCCCTTATATACAAGAGGTTTAAAGTGGAGAGACATGAAATTAAATATAATCACTATTTCTAATGATATCAGTTATTCACCAAAGGCGAATAGATTTTTTATGTTCATAAAAAATAAACTCTTCATTATACATACACAATGTTTCATTAAACATACGAACTACTATGTAGTATAGACATTTAAACGGAAATTTGGCAAGTAATGTTTATTTGAGTATAAGATTGTATGACGATAATTGCATGGCAGAGCTTTGCATTTTCCCATCAGCAATTTTAAATGAATGAAAACTACTTCAACACGAAAAGACACTTTAAATCATTTAACGAACACGATCACTTTTGAATTCCCGCCATTAAACTGTCTGCTGTTGAGGGCACATTTAATGAGAAGAATAAATTTCGCTTAATGTTTTCGACTCGGTTCTATTGAATTAGTTGCTGAAATGCATTTGTAAGCAATAAGTTTTATGCTAAGCAATTTTTACAACTATAAAAGAGCAAAGCTTTGAAAAAAGTAATTCTATTGTACTAAATGCTGAATTAGTAAAAGTAATTCTATTGTTACAAATACTGTTCCTGTTAGATTGCTTTATTTATTACCGTTTTCATCTCATACCTAAGGTAACCTAACAAAAAAGTTAGTTAAAAAAACGAAAGTTAATTAATTTAATTGCAGAAATAATTTCAGCCATAGAAGAAGTGCTAAAGTGCACATTTAATTCTTAATTAAATTTTTAAATGAATAGTTTTTAATTTATCATCGAAATAAACATAAATAAATTTTATTAAGTAATTTTTTCTTGTAAACATAGTCAAAATCTGCAAAAAAGTATGTTTTGTACTCATCTACTACTCTTCAAAAAAATTTCTTTCCAGATTGAGATGTATCATTTTGAAAAATAACTAGGTTTGAGTAAAATTCATCTTTAAAATATTGTGTTTTTGAATTACTTCAGCGCTGTCTCAGTTCATAAAAACTCTGGTGCAGACCAAGAAATATGATCGTAAAACAATGAATGAATAATTCTTACAATTCATTTCTGTTTTGTATTATTTTTGTGGCGTGCACACAGAATAAAAAAACAGACAGGCTACTTTTTTTTATTTATTTTTTTCTAAAATAACATCCAATGCAATTTTTATGCACACATTTCATATCAAACTTTATTTTTTCTACTTCATTCCGCTTTTCCATTATCGTATTCCCAGACAGACATAAAATTTAAAAGTTTCATGCTCATGAATGATATAAAAAAGATGATTCATCAAAACTTTAATCGAATTTTATTTAATATTTGCATTACCCTTGTTACATATTTTACATATGAGAATGCAAAAATGGCAGCATTGCATGAGATATATAAAAATTTGAAATTTTACCTTGCCTTCCGAACAAAACGATGATTATTATAAAATATTTGATTATTCCCTTCAGTACTGATGAATCTTAATCATGCTTAATTCTCTATTAATAAAAAGGCATATCTGTATTATTTCAACTCCATCCTGATAGACACAAAAAAAATATTCAGGAAAAATATTTTTATTGCATCTAAGCCAACAAACGCCTTATTATAAAAATAATTCAAAAATAGGAAATTTAGTTAATTTTTCTAAAAAAATTATCTTTTAAGTGTCATTCAGGAATTCATATGGTCATGAATTTTCAGAAAATAGAATGAAATGCGTTATTGAATAAAATCACAAAAATACATGCAAAACGTGTATTAACGTAAATTCCCAATATGAAATTTATTTCATGTAAGAAGGCCGTATTTCTTTCAAGCTCTGATGGTCTATATAAAAAGATAAAAGTAGAAAATAAATTGAATTTTTTATCCAATAGTATGCATAAACATACTTAGTTTTCAGTGTTATCACCTTGAAGATTCAATCATTCTTCGTATCAATGGAATAGATTTCCGAATTTCTTTTAAAAGAACACTACCAGCAATGATGTCCTCATATGAGGTGGGCCTTTAAGCGCCTTTAAATTTCTTAGTTAGCTTATAAGCTTGAGACTTCTACTCTGTTCTTCAATTCAAGAAGGGGATAAAACTCATTCGGCTCTAAATCGTGTAACCGATAAAGTCTGACAAAGATGCAGATCTCTCATAAAAGAAGATCTTATTTTATGAACTGATGAATTTTCTGTTGTACGAAAGCGAGTTCAGAAAATACCTTGAAATAAACAGAGGACATTGAAAATTCAGGCAACAATTTAACGGATCATTATGCCGAAATTGCAGGGCCGGTGATGAATATTTAGAATTCCTATTCACTATTTTAATTATCAAAAGAAGAATCAAAGAACTTCAAACTAATTCCGAACTTAAAAGAAACAATTAATGCCATCTCACCTAACTGACGGCAATAGAGGATCAGAAGCTGATCCACCAATACGATTAATGCCTGAATCTTAACGACGATTTTTTCAAAAATATGCATGCTTGTTTATAACTTTTACATTCAGCGATACGACAAATACTTGAATCTTTACCATGAGTTTTTCAAAAATATACATGCAGGTTTACAGCTTTTACATCCAGCATTACGACAAATGACTGAATCTTAACGATGAGTTCTTCAAAAGTATATATATTTGTTTATAACTTTTAGTTATAAATGCAATTAGTTCTTTACTTTTCTTTTATCACCCATTGCAGCTTGAAAAAAAAGGTGTTCATATTTTAATAGGAAATTTTTAAAGGCACTTATAAAGTCAGTATTAATTCGGCATGTAAAAACTGAAAGCAATTGTCCAAGCAGATTTAATTATAAACAGAATCATCAGTTCTCTTTGAATTTAAATTTTTTTTAAAAAGAAAGACTCGAAACGGATTTTTGTTAAGATAATTTTTAACATGAGTGGCACTTTATTTTATTTTTTTCTCTCTACCTAGTATTTCAAAGCGAAATTAAATTTTGTTTCATTTTCCTGCGAACAAGCTAGCGGCGGGAAAAAATATGAAAATTCTATTGATTAAATTATTGCCGAATTACTGGCTTTTAAACCAAAAGAAAAAAATGCTAAAAAAAGAAAAAGAATGCATCTAAGAATAGAATCTTCAGAAAATTGTCCTGCAAATTAAACTAATTTCAGAAAGCAAAAGTTCGCATAAAGAGGACTGCTTGTCAAGAAAAGAGCACAGAAAGAAAAAGTGACATTTTATTCTAAAAACTAGGAGAAAAAGCTTATTTTTATTTCAAAATAAAATAAGTGTCGACGAAAGCGGGGCTTCCTATTAAATTCATCGCTTAATATATCTACATCATATTTATTGAAAGAAAATGGAAAATTACAATACAAATTTTAAAACTTTCTGAAATATTTCTACGAACAACATAGTCAGAAAGAGTAGTACCTTTAGAAACAAGCTTGAACAAGAAACAATCGTGGGGGGGGGGGGGGGGGGAAAAACAAAAGTTTTTTTTTTTTGTTTGGTCTTTTTTTGGTTTTTATCCCATAAAATACCATTTTAAAGGTAACAATTTTAATAAATATTTTACTTATAAAATTCCTTAGGGGATTATCGACATATTTAAAATTGTACTATGGAATTTCCTGATACAAAGCAACTTTTGATGTCTTGAATAGATTCTTCATGTAAAATTTACTCATAATATAAATTTTCGTTAATATATAATGATTACATCCAAAGAAAATTGGCATTTTCTAAGGGGTTGTTTACATATTTACATATATATGATTTAGATACTCTCTGTACATTGGTAATAATATTTTTTATTTATTTTTGTGACGCTTTAAGTTTTAATCAGCATGTTAAAATCGATTCCTATTTCAAGCATGATAGTGAAAATTTGATACTTTTCTGAAAAGAAATATTTAAGATCCCTAAAAGTTTCAATTATATTGCACGTTAGCCTAAATCGCTCTTACGATGAAAGCATCAAAAAGGAATGTTAAATGAGCGAAAACAATAAAATGCAATATATATTTTATTGTATATAATAAATAATAATTTTAGTGCTATATTTAATATCTTAGTAATAGATAGAAAAAATTAACTCATTTTTGTTCTTGCAATTCTACATCATTATATACTATTCCTAACATTACTGCTTAGTAATTATATATTGTCACGTAGATATTCTAGTGTTGAACTCAATGACGCTCACAAGAAGTAGAGCTAAACCAATTTATTAACTCAACTCAGAACTGAGAATACAGTAATTGACAAATCTTCTCCTTTTATACAAGCAGAGAAAGTTCCAGAATACTCTTCCGGAGACAGTAAGAAAAGTCCAGAACATTTGTCTGGCAAACTAAAGAAATGTCCAGTATCTTCTGGAACATGAAATAAAGGAAAACATAATATCAAGGAATTAAATATTTACATATACTATTAATCGTACTGCCTCTAGCGGGATTCGAACACAGGTCTCTTGATTATGAGACCAGTGCCATGACCATTTGGCCATGGAGATTCGACTGTCTTTCTTCAATGCGGCATTGCTCCCTTCTTAGAAGAACAGCGTCTCGATGTTATGACATTTCGTTGTGTGGCTCTAGCTCTTGATCGAGTCACAGGGCCAATATCAGTTGCTGTGTCTTCACGGTAAGTAGTCTCTTGAGAAATGTCTCTTTCCGGAACCTCCATTATTTTATAAGAATGTTGGTCGTCTTGTTTTTCTGGGTCATGGTATGACTTCATGCGTAAAACGTGGACAACTTCCTTCGATTTCCGCCTTCTAGAATTAGGATCGAAATCTGCTACTTCATAAGTGACGTCGGACAACCGCTTCAAAACTTGATAAGGGCCAAACTACCTCTTGAGGAGCTTCTTGGAAAGCCCTTTTTTACGAACTGGAATAAAAATACACACTAAATCCCCTGGTTCGTATGCCACTATCCGATGTTTTGAGTCATAATGCCGGCGATCTTTCTGCTGAGTCTCGAGAGTTCGTGCACGAGCTAATTGCCTCGATTCTTCTGCCTTATTGATCAGATGAATAACATAATCGTCTTCTTGGCTGAACCCGTTGGGGCAGAGAGGAAGCATCGTATCCAACGGCGTTTCAGCTTCTCGCCCATGTAGTAGGTAGAAGGGTGTAAAACCTGTAGTGTCTTGCTTGGCAGTGTTGTAGGCGAATGTGACGAATGGCAATATCTAGTCCCAGTTCTTTTGTTCGACATAAACATACATAGAAAGCATATCTGCTAGCGTTTTGTTGAATCGCTCTGCGAGGCCATTTGTTTGCGTATGATAGGCTGTAGTCATTCGATGAGTGATATTGCACAGTCTATTAATATCGGACACCAGCTTAGACTGGAATATTTGACCACGGTCTGTAATGATAACTCGTGGAGCTCCATGTTTCAGGATTATGTCCTTTAATAGGAATTTGGCTATTTGTGTAGCTTCCGCCATCGGTAAAGCTCTGGTGACTGCGTACCGTGTCAAATAATCGGTGCATACTACAATCCATTTGTTGCCGTCGTCAGATTTTGGAAATAGTCCTAGAAGGTCTATTCCGACGCGATGGAAAGGAGCAGCAGCTGGTGGAATAGGCACGAGATGACCTGGTGGCTTCTGAGGAATAGATTTTCTCCTTTGACATTCCCGGCAGTGTATCACATATCTTCGAACATTTCTGTACAAACCTGGCCAATGAAATCGCTTTCTTATTCTGTCGTACGTCCTGGGGAATCCTAGATGTCCAGCGGTAGGGTCGTCATCGAGAGATTATAGAATACTGAGCTGTAAATGCTTCGGGATCACTGGTAGGAATTTCCTTCCGGACGGATCAAAATTCTTCTTGTAGTGGACTCCTTCGACTAATTCAAAGTTTCCCAGCCTACTTGTTTTGGTACTTTGTTGGTCTCTTATTATTTTTGCCATCTTATTATTTTTTCATCTTATTATTTATTTTGCCATCTTATTATTTTTGCCATCTTATTGGTCTATTATTATTTTTTCATCTGTTCTTCTGAGAGATTCGTGATTCCAAAGTGGCACCTATGGAATCCCCATACCATGAAGCATTGACTTTCAACGGATTTCTGGACAGACTATCAGCATCTTTGTGTTTCCTTCCACTTTTGTACACCACTGATACGTCGCATTCTTGGAGTCGCAGCTCCCATCTAGCGAGTCTTCCAGAGGGATCCTTCAGTCCTGTCAGCCAACACAGGGACACGATTTTGAAAGCCTTTCCAAAGAGATATGGCCGAAACATAGTTATAGCCCATATGGCCGCAAGACATTCTCTTTCAGTTGTGGAATAGTTTTTCTCAGCCGTCGTCAGAGTCCGCGAGGCATAAGCTATTATTTTTTCCCTCCCATCTTGGATTTGGACTAATACTGCGCCGATTCCGTGTCCACTCGGGTCGGTGTGAAGTTCCGTTGGTGCAGTTTCGTCATAAAGGCATAAGACAGGATAGGAAGTAAGATCTTTCTTAAAGGTATTAAAAGCTTACACTTGTTCAGGACCCCAACAGAATTTTGTGTCCCCCTTCAGTAACAACTATAGAGGTTCGGCTTTATGGCAAAAGTCCTTGATAAATCGGCGATAGTAAGAGCAAAGTCCCAGATATATTCTGATGTCATGGATATTCCTAGGCACGGGAAAGTCCCTCACGGCCTTTATTTTTTCTGGGTCCGGTCGTACGCCATCACTGGATACTAGGTGCCCCAAGATCTTTATCTCTTGTGCTCCAAAGCGCCATTTTTTGGATTAAGGATAAGGCCGGCGTTCTGTATACACTGAAGGACGGTATTCAACCTCTGAAGATGTTCATCGAATGTTTCTGAGAACACCACAATGTCATCTAAATAGCAAAGGCACATTGTACATTTTAAATGTCGCAGAAGATTATCCATGATCCTTTCAAAAGTTGCAGGAGCATTGCATAAGCCAAATGGCATCATTTTAAACTCGTATAATCCCTCAGGTGTAATAAAAGCCGTTTTCTCAAGATCGGCTTCATCAACTTCTATTTGCCAGTAACCGGAGTATAGATCCATAGACGAAAAATATTTTGCCCCCTTCAGACAATTCAAGGTGTCGTCAATACGTGACAATGGATACAAGTCTTTCTTGGTAATTTTGTTGAGTCGGCGATAATCAACACAAAAACGCCAGCTTCCATCTTTTTTCCTGACCAAGACGACTGGAGATGACCATGGACTTTCTGATGGTTGAATGATGTTTTTCTCTAACATTTTGGTTACCTCCTCACTGATAATGTGGCGTTCGGATGGGGACACTCTGTAAGATCTCTGACTAATAGGTAAGTGGTCGCCTGTGTTTATTCGGTGTTTAACACTGAGTTGGTTTCCGTTCTTGAATGTCCTTTCTTGATCGAAAATTTCTGAAAATCTCTGGAGTTGATGAAACATTCTTTCTTTTTGGTCGATCCTCAAATACGGAGCTATCATCGTAATATAATCGATGACACCCAACTTTGAATTTGAAGTGGTCGTGGAATAAGTCGATCCCTCATATATGGTATTTATTCAGTCTTCGTGTAAAGGTTCGGCATACCCGATGCACATGCCTTTAGGGATGATCTGAGGTTCTACTTGTCCGTTGGCAACCCATAGTTCGGCTTTTCCATTAAGGAGCGTAACTATAGTAGAAGGAATAGCAACGTCCTTGTTCAAGAGGAGCATCCTATTTCCCTCTACTATTACGTCGATAGCTCGAAGATTCTTACGGCCTAAGACAGTAATTTTCTGATAGAATGAGCATGTAATGTATAGTCTTCTATCGTGAATAAACGGCTGGAGTCTGGAATTTGGGATTCTCGAAGGATGTCTTGAAACAAGAGCTCCGAACGGCCACAATCTATAACAGCTTGAGAAGCGCCAAAAAAGTCCCAACCAAGGATGATATCGTGACTGCATTGCGGCAAAACAATAAATTCAAAAGCCTGTGGTCTGCCATTGATTTCGAGATGAAGCGTACATTTTCCCACTGGTCTCACGTAGTTTCCATCGGCGACTTTTAAAAGAACATTGTTAGTTGTTGGAAACATAACCTTCTTCAGTAGGCGACGATACTTCTCCGAGATAACAGAAAATAAGGCTCCAGAGTTCACAAGGGCAGGTATTGGCTTATTGTCGACGATTACTTCAATATTGTTCCCAGACATCTTTGCGGCAATCGGAGGATTTTTGTCACTAGCGGCCTCACCCCCAAGGAAGGTCGCACTGCTTAGTTTTACTCATTTCTGCTGGTAGGAGATTGACTGGATCTTCTATATGGCGACGGAGATCTGTAGCGGCGTGTCGGCGATCGTCCTCGTGATGGGCTGGGCGACAAACTTCGGACTGCTGGCCGGCTGTACTTGTCAGCATAGCGTACCTCATTCGACGTCTGACGGCCGAAATCTCTCCTATTAGCCCGATATGCCTCAAAAATAGCTTTGCGATCTCGGCAGTATCGAACTACATGGCCAGGGCAGCCACAATGGAAACAGACGGGTCTTCTGTCAGGAGTGTGCCAGACATCTGTCTTCCTCTGTGGTTGCTGTGCTACAGGCGTAGGTCGTCTGGCAACGTCAGCATAGGAAGGTCAGCGTCTTGGTTTGACCTTTGTCCACTCTGGGGCTGTCTGTGACAAAGGAGCCAAAGCATTTTCTACTTCCTCTCGAACAATGGCTTCAATGTCTTGAACTTGGAGTTCGGGATCAACTACTGGAGATATGAGGCGTTGGACCTCCTCTCACACTATTTGACGTATAAGTGATACCAGATCCAGTTTTTCGTCAATTGCAGCTATTGGTACGACATTTGGAAGCCTTTCAAATTTCTCACTCCGGATTCTCTTTTGCTGCATCTTTTCGATCTTTCTACACCTTTTAATAAAGTCCTCTGTAGTGTTTATTTCTTTCTTCAGTAGTGCCTGGTAAACTTCTTCGGTGACTCCTTTCATAACAGGAGACACTTTCTAAACATATCTGGTTTGACTTAATGGCATAATCCGAACACGCTTTGGATGTATGACTGCGTGCTTTCGCCAGATTTTTGAGCTCGATACTTTAGCTCATCTTCTGCCTTCTTCACATAGTGCTGTGTTTCTCCAAATGCCTCTTTTAACATTGATTTGAAAACTTCCCAGGAAATAAATTTTTCTTCATTATTTTCGAACCATTTTTTTGCTGTACCATCCAGGAAGAAGAACCCATTTGCGAGACAGGTCATGTCATCCCATCTGTTGAATTGTGATACTCCGTCGTATTCCTTAAGCCATTTGTTTGGGTCTTGTCCCACTTCTCCTTTAAATACCGATGGATTCCTGTACAGTAGCTGTGCTTGTGTAAGGCTGACAGATTTAGTTTCCGGTTCCACAGGCATTTCACTTGTTTTTCTGGGTGGTGGATGATAAAGTCCAAATTCTGGTTCAAAGCCCTTCAGGCAATTACTTCTTCGTAAATCGGTTTCCACGCTGAATGGAATCGTACCCGGCGCCTCCACCAAAGAATGTCACGTAGATATTCTAGTATTGAAGTCAATGACGCTCACAAAAAGTAGAGCTAAACCAATTTATTAACTCAGCTCAGAACTGAGAATACAGTAACTGACAAATCTTCTGCTTTTATACAAGCAGAGAAAGTTCCAGAATACTCTTCTGGAGACAGTAAGAACAGTCCAGAACACTTGTCTGGCAAACTAAAGAAATGTCCAGTATCTTCTGGAACATGAAATAAAGGAAAAAATAATATCAAAGAATTAAGTATTTACATATACTATTAATCGTATTGTCTCCAGCGGGATTTAAACCAAGGTCTCTTGATCATGAGACCAGTGCCATGACCATTCGGCCTTGAAGATTCGACTGTCTTTCTTCAATGCGGCAATATAAACATAGCTTGTTGCACATTTTGTTAATATTTATTATAAATTTTAATATTCCTAATATGAATAAAAATTTGCAAGCGGGTGTAATTATATGAATTATTATTATTACATTTATATAAATTTGAGAATAATTATTCCATAAAATATCCAGTAAGCCAGTCTTTAAAAAGTATCCATTTTAATAACCGAAAATATTTATTTGAAATTTTTTGATTCAACAGAATAAAATGAATTGAGTAAACAAAATTTATTGAAATCAATAAAAAAAGATTTACAAATCCTAATAATACATATTAATGTAATTTACAAAAAAGCATAATTTTACTTGAAATATTAATAGTAAATATTTGTTTAATTTTTGCATTTCTTTCTTAAAAGTTTAAAATTCGTTTCTAAAGGATACAAGAACAACGTTTTAATGTGTTTGAATAGAATTATTTGATATATGATTGCTTATATATTTTAGATCAAATAAATAAAATGACTAATAATATTGTCACTTATAATTCCATTCTTTATAAATATCAAACTTCTCTTTAAAATAATAATTTAAAATTAAGTTGCATTTGAAATTTTGTGTAATTTTTTTGTTACAAAATATTTCTGCTTATCAAAAGAAATTCTTACAAAATTTTATTTTAAAAGAAGGTTATTCATTTCGACCTTCAAGTAAATTGAGATTTATTGTTTTAAAATTTTATTTGGTCCGCTACTGCCTTTCATTTAAATATTAAGTAAAATGTAAGTTTTATTCTGACAAAAATAATGTTAAATTAAAATACTAGGCAATATTCCTAGTATGTTTAAAATTGTATAAAATTCTTTGTTTTCGCATATGTAGGGAAATTTAAGCATAATTTATGTCCAAAAAATTAATACTAAATGCGTTTTCTAATAATTTTTCGATGCCTGATTTTTTTAATTTTATTTTCGATTATATGTAATATTATAATAACTAAAATCAAGGCAGACTAATTTTACAAAATTTGAATCTTTTATACAAAATTCTGAGCGCATAAAACAAGTATAAATAAATCAGACTCATAGTTCGTTAATTAGTCTTGATTAGTATATTTTGACTAAAACATCTTTTTATTTTCTTAACAAATTTTATTGAATGTAATCTGTCTGATAAATTTCAATACAATGAATTATTTATTAACATATTCACTTCTAAACGAATAATTGATCGAAAAATTTAATTTCAAAATTTTTCACATTTAATACTTGTTAAATGAACTGTTCTTAAGTAAGCCATTTTTCTTTGTTTGCATAGTTTTTCATATTTAGAACACAGCGCTGTTACACGATTCTTAAAAATATTGAGGAGCAAATTTCTATTCTGTTTCGATTATCAGCATTTAAAAAAAATTTCAAATAATATTCCTATTGTCCTTAATTTTTTTCTTATGGATGTCGTAATCATCGTCTTTTTTCTCATTAATTTATTATGTTAGTCCAATTTAAAGTATTTATATAAGAGATTTTTATTAGCTCCAAAACGTAATCTTCTAATGGCAGCAAAACAATTTTCAAAAATTTTCATTTTACCACACGCATTGTGTACATGTTTGTATGAAGCATGCGTTTGATGAGTTTTAGATTCGCTTATTCATTTTATAAGATGACTTTTGAAATTGATTGATGATTTTGCTTTCTACAATGGAAGAAGATCACATGGTTAAATACAGGGTGATTATAATTAAAATTCCATTTTAAAATGGTCTTAAGAGGAAAATTACTGGACCAAATGTTATGAAACTTGGTAATAGTTTAAAAGAGGTCATAAAAATGTCTCTTCCACCAAAAAAGAAAAGTTCAAAAACTCACCACCAGGACAGGAAATTGCAAACAAAAGAAACAAAATGAGACAAAACAAAATAAAACATGTTAGTTTTATTTTAAACAAAATAAGACATGTAGACGTCGGTTTAAAATGTGTTTAATCGTTTCTGAAATGTGTTACAAAACATGTTCAATGCGGCATTTATTATTTTTTGAAAACAAGTTAACACGCATTACTGCATTCTCATCAAGAGCTCTTAGCATACCCCTCGGGGTATTCCTCTTACTGAATGATTACCAAAGCACGTCAATCAATGCCATCGCATTCATAATAACATTTAGCCAGAAAAGCAAGGTCTTGCATGATCGATTCGTAACAATGAGAACTCTGACAAGCAGGCTCACTTTCATCTGGAAAACCAAATGGCGTATAAAGCGCATCTGCATAAATCATTTGCTTCTTCCTGCCGTAAGCCAATTACAAGACATTGCGGTTTTACAAAACCCCACAAACACTTTCGTTTCAGTAACAATTAAACACATTTTAAACTGATGTCTACATGTCTTTTTCTTTTTTAACAATATTGCATACAGGGCCATTTCCTCCCCTGGTGGTGAGTTTTTGAAATTATTCTAGTTTTGAAGTTTGTCAAGTGATTTCCCTACAATTTTGCAGATCGCTTAAGAAATATATAATCTTGTTCCTGAAATGAAAAATAAGATATATTTCTATCCATTCTTTAAATAATAGAGTTCAAATGATAAATAACACTAAATTTCCTATTTTTTCCATTGTGAAGCACGAAAAGAAATATAAAGTATTTCTAAATGAATATATTACTTATTATCTAGTTTAGAAACTACAGAACAAATGGAAGAATTATTATCCCAAAATTAGACAAAATTTATGCATTTGACTTTAGTTTATGAGATTTTTCATAAGAAAATTCTTTCAAAGGTTAGAATTTGTAAAAAAGCATTAAAACGTATGTAAATGCAAATATAAAAATCAGTGTAACTTCCCAAAAAAACATCTTTGAAATAAAATTCAATAGGTTTTATAAAGAAACCTGTTTAGAATATTTGATTAAAAAAATCATAGTTTCGCAAAATGTCAATTTTTTAACGTAGTCACCTACCTTAAGTAATAAAATTCCAATTAAAATTTCTAAATTTTGCTCAGATTGGTAGATTCCAATCTTCCTAAAGGCATTTGTTATCCCCTGTTCAAATCATCTACCTATAGAGCATTAACAGTCAAACGCGCACACACGAAAATCTCCCCTATCAGTACTGAGACAGGAATTTAACAAAATAAGCAATTGCAGTGTTTTGTCTCAGGTATAAATATGATGAGAAGCGTTTGAGATTTTACACAAAATTTCCATTTTTGTTTTAATAAAGTGCCTTTAATTGCATTCTTGTCGCAATGGCATATTTCGAATTATAAAGTTTTCATAGTGCAAGAATTCATAGTCATAGAATTCGCAAAAAAATAGTAAAACCGAATAACTTAAATTTAAAATGTGCACTAGGTGGTTGCATGTATGTGTGAAGGATTTTTGCTCTTATTTCATCTAAAAAAAATCAGCAAAAATTTAACGAATTATGTTATAATCTGAAACAACAGATGAAGTCCAACTACTTGAAATTGAAACGAATCGGGAGTTTTAACGGTGAATGAGTTTCATTTAAACTTACTTCAGAATGTTATAAAAGATGGAACTCGTGTTACATTATCTCGATTTTACCATAGTTATTAAATTTTAGATACTCATTTTTCTTGAAATAAGAGATGAATACGCTTTTCTAAGAATATAATTATACTTTTATATAAGGTTATTAATTTTGTTCTTGATTCTTTTTTTCTTAAAGGATGAATATTAATTTTACATTGCGAATTTCTTAGGAAAACTGCCAATAAAGTTTTCTCCTGAAATTAAACTAATAAAATGAACATAGCTTGAAACTTTATCAAGAAAATATTTCAGATTTTGTTTAAAAAAAAAAAAAAACAATAATGGAAAATAAATTGATATTATAAATTATCGATCTCTATCTTTTCGAGTTTCTTTCTTTAAGCAGAAGTGCACGAATGATCACGTGACGAGATCGGATTGCACGTCACGCTGCCTAAATAGCATTCCCGGGATTTGCGAAAAAGGTACAGATATGTTTCTTCTAGAAAAATATTAAGTTATGCAATATATTCTTTTCACTGTTATTTCAACAAAGAACTTCCTTCTTTAAATGTTCTTTCACGGTTATTGGTATTATAATTTGGAGTAAATAAGAATTCATATTAAGTGTTAATACTTTTATCGTCTAAAAAGCATAATAATGATGTTGATTTTAATGAATCACATTAATGAGAACTAGTGAAGATATGAGAGATTTCTGAAATTTATAGAAGATATCATGAGGCATATCCTTCTATTTTGTTGCAGAACTAATCTAAAGCAAATCAAGGTTTCTTATTTATAGGTAATATTTCAAGTATATAAAGCGTATTAGAATTTTGCTTTTTTTTTTTTTACCTATGATGGAAAGGTGTGAAAGATATGATACCAGATGTCGTTCTCTGTTGCAGCTCCTGTGTGAATGAGTTTAATTCACCGGTTATAAGATTGTTTATAACGGGTAAAAATTATGTTGCTTTTAATATAAACGGATCACTGAAAGACGGTATAAATGTATTATTATTTAAAAATCAATCTAATTGACAGTTTTTCTTTTTCTAAAAAATGTTATTTACTCTGTTTAGAAAAATCCGCTTTCATTTTTGCTTGTTTATGACACATTTTAATTCTAATTGGTCTGTGAAGGTACTGGACTTTAATATGTATACTCGTTAGCTTTGGAAATTATCTTTAATGTAATTTAATTACGAGGAAAATAAAATTACCTTAAATGCAAAATGCCTCAAAAAGATTGCAAGCTCAAAAATATTATCCAAATTCTCTAATTCTAAATATATGGAAACACATGAGTTAACATCAATATTAATGCATTTATAAATTTAAGTTAGGTATTAACTAAGGCTTATTACAGCGATTCTCAACCTGTGGGGCGCGCCCCCCTAGGAGGCGCGAGAACACTAGAGGGAGGTCGCAAGAATATCAAAAAAAATATTATGTAAAAAAATTGATTAATTGACTGAAAGGAAAGCACACATGCATATAGAAAACAAAATACATTTCGACATATTTAAAAACTTATTAAAGTAAAACAATTTACTAAATCAAAACATAATTACAACATACTAAATTAAAAACAAATTTAATAATTATTAGTGATTTCCTTGGGTCTATCTTTCAGAGCAAGGTTTTTCGAAGGAAGGTTTAATATTAGAAATAGCCACTCTCATTTCTGTTTCTATATTTAGCCGAAATCTGTATTTTGTCTTCAAAGAAGCCACAGCAGAAAATCCAGTTTCACAAAGGTAGGATGTGGAAAATAGTAATAGAATGCGAAATGCCTTTAGTGCAGAAACTCTACTCCATTATTATTACTCTACACCTGCCCAAAATCCAAATAGTGATTTATTACTAAATTGTCTTTTAGTTTTACCGCTTGCAGTAAAGTCTATGAAATTTTCTTCCTCACCAATTGAGAGTCCTTCGGGAGTCTTATGAAATGGATCACTAACCCACTCCTTACTTGCTGTCAGTTTGTCGTCAGCAAGAAAATACTTTTTTAAAATTCTTTGCTGGCATGACTAAATGATTTTCAATGGTTACAAAAGCAACTTTTCCATGTTCTTCTTCAGCCTTGTAAGTTTTAGTATAATCATCCACATTTGAAAATATTGTTAGGTTTTGTTGCTTTAAACTTCTTTTCCACAATTCCAATTTTCTACAAAAAGCATTAACTTTAAAACTCGTATCCAACATGTGTCTATTTGCTCTTTGGAGTTGAACATTCAAGTTATTTAATTTCTCGAATATGTCAACTAAGTAGCTCAATTTCATCACAAATAAACCATCGAGAAAATTATCAGCCTCCGGTCTGTTTTCTTCTTCAAAGAAAGTGGCGATTTCTTCACTTAATTCATAAACACGTTGCAAAAATCTCCCCCGTGATAACCATCTAACCTAGCAATAAAATAGTAACGCTGAATATACTGAACCCATGTCTTTATAAAGTGCGGAAAAGATTCTCGATTTCAGGTGTCTCATTTTTATATAATTTACTACGGTTACAACAGTAGTTAACACAATATTCAGAACAGAGTACATTTCTTTCGAAGCTAAAGCTTCTCTGTGGATCATGCAATGTATCCAGACGCACTGAGGCGATTTTTGTTTTACAAGTGCTTGTATACCTTGGAATCTTCCGGACATTGAACGAGCACCGTCGGTGCATATTCCGACGCAATTTTTCCATTCTATGCTTGCCTCATTTATAAAATCATTTAAAATAGTAAATGATGCGAGCGCTATTGTTTTGAGTTCTATTGGTTTGCAGAGAAGTAGTTCTACTACTGACATATTATCACACAATCGAACATAGGCAATTAAATGAGCATCTTTATGACTATCTGTTGCTTCATCAAGCTGTTTGAAAACAATTTGTCACGCAACTTCGATAAAAGCTGACACTGTACATTTTCAGTTATATCACCAATTCGACATGCAACAGTATCATTTAAAAGAGATATGTACTGCAATTGTTTTGAAAAATTATCTCCAAACATAGTTTCTACAATCTCAATTGCTGCTGGCAAAATAAGCTCTTCACCAATGGTGTGAGGGTTTTTACATCTGTCTATTTTGTATGAAACTTTGTAAGATGCAATTAAAACTATTTTTACTCACAAAAGTTTCTTTAAAAATGATTCTTGCTTTTTGTATGATTTTAATTTTAATTCGAAAAATTCTCTGGGTTTGTTGTACTCACTATGAAATGTTTCCAAATGTCATTTAAGTTTATTGGGTTTCATGCTGCCTGCGGCCAACATTTTTGAGCAAATGATGCATAGGGGCCTTGCTTCTTCATTTACTTCATTACTGGTAAACCCAACATTTAAGTATTCTTGAGAATATTTTATTGATTTTATTTTCGGAACTACGCTCGTCTGTGTATTTGTTGATGCTTGTCTATCGTCTAATGCTTGTTTACTTCCGCTTAAAAATTTATCTATGAGTCTGCATAAATCTGCTGCTGTGAATATTTAATATTGGAATTAACACGAAAACATATATAACATACACATTCAAGATTGATTCGATAGGAATAGAAGGATGGACTCGAATGAGACTGGTTGGAATTGCAACTTGCGTTATCGAACATTTTTCTTCTTTCTATAAGAAAACATTTACTCTGCGCATGCTCAAGACGGTATCAGTCGTGTGGATTCCCTTCCATAAACATTAGTTTTCTCTCTCTGTCTTTTGTTTAGTCGTGCTTCCATTTTATTTCTTTTATTATTCGATTTTGTGATATTCGTGTTTTGATTTTGTTAACCCGGCACAAGTTAAAAACTCGTTCAGGAGCATACGCCGGAAAACAAACCTCCATTCCTTCTTTTATTATTCGAAAAAAATGTATTCCCAGTTTCTAAATTGAGCCACCCCGTCTAGGTTAACTTTCATGAATGAATTTTTCTACTTTCATATTCATTTAACGTTATCTCCCTGTTTGGCTTTCATTTCAAATATAATATTTAAATTTTCCCCGCTTTCATTTGCTTCATCGTTTTACCATCCGCTTGGCAAAATACCAGATGTGGTTTCTCGCCAAGTTGGCTCGCTTTTACTCTTGTTTTGGCAATTAGTTAAAAATAATTTAAAAACAGAATCCAAAATACTCAATATACATTATTGTTGTATACATTTTATTGTAAGCAGGGGAAGCGATAAAAATTATGATTGAAAACTGGGCTGCGAATATTGAAAGGTTGAGATTGGCTTATTATATGGAACCATAAGTTGGAAGTAGAGCTTTGATTTGACTTGCACTTCTCAAGATCCCATATCATATCCAATAAATATTTTTTGAACGAAATAATATATAACACTTATAGTTCAAAATGATTTGAGAGCAGTAATTGAAAGAAAATTAATTTAATAGTACTAAGCTTCGAAGAACCATGATTTGGTCAGGATTAGCAACAATGTTTGGGAAATAAAAATAAGTATTTTAACTATTTTCGGAAATGAAAACATTCTACATTTCTTTTAGAATTTTTGCATTGTTAACTTTTTTATATGCTATTAATCATTAATTTAAAAGTTTTTTCATGTATGCTCATATTTTTATGACCATCCATTTATGTCGATAAATTGATTTGTATTGCAATCTCTGATCAGAATGAATGACTTGGCGGCTAATCGAAGATTTATGAAAATCAGTTTTTGACATAATATTATCTCTAAATGGCATTGTCCAAAACGTACTTTTTTTATTATTTTACTGCAATTACAATGTATAAATAAACCAAAATATTAATGTCGGGATACCTTTTAGAGATATCTCAAGCCTAGAATCAAGAGACAAAAGATGTTTGATCGTGTTTCAAACTGATTACACGCCTAAAATAGAACTCATTTCTAATCTCTTCCAAATAATTTCCAGGAATAATCATCACAACACAGATATTATTACGATCTATTCTGTATGGATTTGAATAACATATGATCAAGTCGTTTAGCTAAATTGAGTGATTAATACATTCCAACTGAGTATAGAAGAATCATAATTCAAAAGGTCCGAAGTTAAGGAAATGTCTCGGGTAACATTTTCAGGGATATTTTAGGTTTGGTGGGAATTTAGAGCTGCAATGAAATTAAATATATTTGCATATTGTAGTAAATTGCAATCAATATCAGTAAATATTCCTCATTGATGCCATAGTTTTCTTAATTGACTATATATTGCAACAAAAGTTTCTCATAGTTGTACCACTAAAAAAAACTTATCACACCGACAGACTTTTGAAATTCATTAGATATCTTAAGATTTGGAAAAAATTAAAAATTAACGTTAATTAAAAATTAAAAATTAACGTAAAAAATGAAGAATTAACGTGTTCTCTTTGTTTGCAAACTTTACTGTCTTAAAGGCGTTTAAAACATTTGCGACTGAGGAAGAATCTATTTACATTATTACGTTGATTCAATATCAGAAAAAAAAAAGAACTGAGGAATGAGGAAAGAGAGAAACGAGGAATATAAAATTATAGATTGCTCATTTATGTTCTTATCGAATTAATTCGAAAATGGATTTTATATTAATTATTAAATGTTATATATTCAACTCATTAATTCACATGAATTCAATATTATTTATAACATATTAGCTATTAGTATATTGAATATAAGTAAATTCTAGAGCTCTTTTAATAGGTAACGACAGATTTCGTGAAATAAAAATCTTTTGAAATAAATTTAAAACAATAACAAAAATATTGAATGTCAAATGCCAAAAATTATAAAAAGCAAATATTCTTCTTTTAAATAAGATCATCAAAAACAGAACACGAATTCTCATTTCTAATACTACCTAATTTTTAAGTCGTTAGATATAACTTGTATTTCAGTTAAGAAAAGTGTTTAAAAGTCGTAAACAAGTATATTTTGTGTCTACTAATAAATAAACACGTAAGAGGAGTTTATAAATTCTAAATTTTTATCCAGTTACCCACTACTATTAGTCAGATTCAGCAAAAAAATTTTTTGCCCTGCTAATGTTTTAAATAAAAGATGCTCGTCTCTTCTGCACTTAAAATTGATCTAGATAAGAATCTTTGAACTTTGTTATTGCATACCAAGCAATAATAACTTTTCGAAAACTCAATTCTTTGATTGGATTATCTTTCTTGAGGCAACAAAGGAACACACTAAAATCACATAAAATAGGGATAATCAAAGCTTCATAACTCTATCAACTCTTTACATGGAACACTTTTGTTTGAGTTAAATTGAGTGAAACATTTTTGTTTGAAATATTAGTGAGACATAAATGTTTTATCTAAATATAACTAATAGAACCAAGGAAATGTATAAAAAATTTGTGTGTGTATGTATTAGGGTGCATCAAGAAATTGATAATTGTCTGCCAATTCTAGGAATTTTTCAGATATTCGGAAAAAAAATAACAGACCATGCACTATTCATGCAATTGCTTTTTTTTTACCGTGTTTGCATGCACAAGACCAAATAAACACACACATACATTTCAAAAGTAATTTTATTGCATACGAAGAACGAAAATAAATACATTATATCTGTAAATATCTCTGAAGTATTTGTCACCAAATCATAAGCATTCACTCAAATGTTAGATTTGGATGACATTCTATGAAAGGCATTCTAAGAATCCAGTTTGTCGGAATATCTAAGAATTTCCTTTTTAGATAGGCTCAAAATAATATCAATGTATTTACTTTTAAGCGAAGAAGTCCTGTTTTGAATTCTCTTCTATGTTAACATATTTTAACTCAAAAACTTTCAGAACACTAAATTATAGTTAGTAATCTATAATTCAGAAATAGAATGCTATATAAAATGTTAATATGCTGTAATTTAGAAGCATATATATATATTTTTCATTCTACTTTTAAGGGAATATATAAATTCCCTAAGTGAAATTATTTTGTGAACTATTTTTTCAAATACCAAGAAAACTAGCATGCTAAATTAAAAAAGTTCAGTTATCTGATAGTTAAAACCTTATGATTCAAAAAAAATTAATATTTGATTTAATAAAAATTTATACTATTTCTGATCACCTTTTCCAGTATAATAATGAATAGATCTCTAACCCATAGAAATAATCCTACTGTAGATTTTTTTTAACCGTACGTTTGAAGTTACTTTCTCAAAAATGCAAAATTGAAGTCGACGATTCATATCTAAAATCTAATTCCATCGAAGATATTTATAAATTTTTGGAGTAATCTGTCATTATATACGAAACCACCATGAAGTGATGTAAAATAGAAAATTCTACTGATCTACTGAATTTTCAGATCTTTCTTGGTTCTCGCAAATATCAAACATATTAATTTTAAGTGTTTTTATGACTTATGGTATCTCAATATAGCCAACAGAACACTCTAAAATATTAAAATTTTCAAAATTATGGAACAAATATCGTAAGCCTAGATGATTAATTGATCAATATAAATGATGTTAAAATTTATGAAAAGGTGAAAATATTTGCAAAAAGTATTAAAAAATATTTTCTAGAAGCTATTGAGATACTAAGTAAAATTTCCAAACAGATTATATTAAATGTTTTAAAGAAATTTCAATGCCTTAGCTTATTAATATTTTAATAGATATGTAAAGAAATAATTCTATGATTTAGCATCATTTTGTAATGACTTCCCAATGGAATTAAATCGAAATAAACGGCTTAAAAAAAGAGTAAAAAATGGATAATGTTTTCATAAACTTCCATCAGATATTTTTTATTTAAAATATTTCTAAACATAGAAATGAAAAAGTAAAATAGAAAATTCTTTAAGCAGATTAGCTAGTCAAATTTAAATTTAATTATATTCTAGTAGTTAGGATAGAAAATTCTAAATTTAAAGGGAACAAATTTGCCTTTCCCATAATTTTTTGAACCATGTCATTGCAAAAATGGTAGTTTGCGTAATCTATTTTATTATGAGAAAGAAATGAATTATAAATTTTACCGCATCGGCAACACTAGACAACTCATGCCTTCAAGCTTCAGAAATAAATACAAATATAATTAGAGGGAAAAAATCACATTACTTCAATCATACTGAGCTTGCAAACTCTTCATATTTATTTCTGAAAAATTTTATTTACAATTCCAAGATAAATATTACCAAATCCATAAAAGTACAATATTTCATGAAAGTTTTAGACGTTTCTCGCATAAGAAAAGTTTCGAATTCCATCAAATATTGAATATTCATAAGTTACTGATTATTACATTCAATATTGCATGAAAAATAATTATATTTAATGTTTTCAATCACGTACAGCTCAAAAAATTTCATTTAATAATAACTTGTACTTTTCACAATGTTGTTATAGGCTCCATTACACACATATAAAGAATTTAATTGATATTTAGTCTATGTTTGAACTTTGAAGATTTATTCAACTGCTATTCCTACAATCTCTTCAGTGATTCTTTATTTTAAGTCATGTATTGTCAACTCAACCTTTATTGCCTCCAATAATCTTTGATTAATCATTCCCCCAACCAACCCATTCCATAAAAAAACAATTTTATAAATATCATTGTGAAGAAGAACATTAAATTTAGGGGAAAAAAATCTGTTTATTTTAAAGGTGAAATGAAGGCAATAATATATAGAACACTCTCATAATTTCTCTTCAAAATGAAGATTAAATATGCAATCAAAAACAATTAAAACATTTGTAGCTTCTGAAATGTTCTTGTCAATTTTCTTATATGATGTTGCCAATAAATGCTTCTGTTGCTTTATTTTTTATTTATTTAACTTTTAGTTAATGAATATTATTCCACGTGCATTTAATCACTTTCGAAATAAGTAATCAATCATTTATTTATTTATTAAAAAGTGGAAATAATATGAAATTACTAGTTAGATTAAGATTCAAATGACCAATTAACTTGGTAACATTTGTAGAAATTGTTTCCGATTTTGAATTGTCATTCAATTTTTATCAATGTCATTAAGATTTCTTAACAGAAGACAAGAAACAAATATTTTCGCATAATAATATTATGACGAAAGTGAACTATTCACCACCATAATCAGCTATTCTAATGAAAGTCAATATCGATGCATTCCTTGAGTTTGTTTTTATATAAGTAAGTTTAAATTAAAGCAATTTCATTTTAATCCATCAAATTTATAACAATACTTCTGATAAATATGCCTAAAGGATAAATAATTTTTTATTAAGTTCAGAGTTCATGAAAGATGTAAAATATTGTATAATTTAATTTCTTGATACTCTGTTATCATTGCTTAACAGTAACTTTTGGGATTCCAAAACTCTCCCTTTTCCTTTGAACTTAAGGAAGAAAAAATCTATTTCACATCATTAACTTTCTGTTTTCCGCCATTACTAAAGTTACTTTCGTGTATTCCAAATTTGTTCTCCAAGCACACCTAAGAATATACGTACATATTGAAAACTTTTTGTTTTATTTCATTAATATTGTTTGTCAATGGATTCTAAAGCCCTCCATGCTTTTGTGCATGCTTTAGGATGGGTTTAATTCGTCGAAATAGGTATGATAGGGAAGATGAAAGGAGAAGATGTTTTCATTTAATAATAAAGTAAACTCGGATTACACGCGGACTGAATTAAAATAATACTGACAGAAATGATACGATACTCACATACACATGAGAGAAAAATTGAAGGGAAAAGTATCTAATAGTACGGAAATCAAGGTCAAATAATGACGAAAAATTCCGGAAATGTCCTCATCCTCTTTGTCTTATCCCTTAGTGAGATAGAGTCGTCGAAAAGAGGTCAGTCGTCTCAGGATACTGAAACGAACTGTACCTTGAGCTTTTGTTGCATATACGTATATCGTTTTTGACAAGATACAGAATAATAGAGGATAAGCGGATAATGTCAGTGTATTGAGCAGATCAACCAATCGTTCCACCTTCAATAATTTCTCAATACGAAAACCTTTTCAGGAAGTAGTTTCTGATAATGTAAATAAGATGCAGCTCCAAAAAAGGCTATTCTTTCATTTAAAACACAACAGAATCGTTACATTGCTGGTTCTACTTTCATAAATGTTTGAAATGAAAGTAATATTTCATAATCAAATTCAATCAATATTCACACGAACTTTTTTCTACAATATGCGATAATGTTGTTTTACACTGTTTTAAAACTATGGTCACATTTCTGATTTTTAATTGGAAAATCTTTTTTTACAAAAACTATACAGCATTTTACAATAAGAAATTTTTCTCATAGCGTAATTTAAATCGTCTACCAAAATAATAACTGCCAAACTGTAATCGTTTGCCAAAACAAATTTCATAATTCTTATAAGAGAAATCAATTCAAATATGATATAAAAAGATAAAAAAATTATCTAAACAGTAAATAGAAAGTTTATTCTATTTTAGGTTGTAAAGAAAAATAACCCTTTTCTTGTTTTTATGTCTTACATTTTAATGATTTTAATCAAATTTCATGCAAAAAATAAGAAAGCTCTTCGAACGTAACACGGTGGTTTAATTCCTTTCTTCCTGGCACATAAACAAAATCAAATTTTATCGGAAACTGTAGAAGATTCCAATAATAATATCACTCATTTTGCTGTGGTATCAGATTTAAATTCTAATTCTTTTGTAATTTAAATATATCAATAAACTGAAGGCTCTAAACATAACAATGGAAAAAACATCTTAGTGTATCAGGCATCACAGCATCTCTTTGGGTGTTTGATAAGAGTGTTTTAAATGAAATTTAGTGTGTTTTATCTGCTTTCTCGGTCTCACAAGAGAATGATGCCGGCATGCATGAATAATCATGTAAATGACCCTAAAGCGAAAAAGGAGGGTTGTCACCTAAATGATAGGGAATAAAAGTGACCATGATAGCAGCGCTGATTCGCGGTTACGACCGAATGAAATATTGAATATTCAGGCGATTTCCATCTCGTTTTCATTACTTATGCATTCAGTTTCTTCTTATGTAAATTGTTTTATGCTCTTCTCATTTATCTCATGAGCCTCCGAATGTCGGCGTTAACTGGGCTCCAGTGTTCAAGAGAGCGTTATCAAGATTTTTCTTACCAATGGAAATAGAAAACCATTTACCACGGCTGCCAAGAAAATCGATGCTTTCTGCATTCAAAGCAAAACTTTGCTAGATCCGCTCCCTCTCTTTGGCTGTGAGACGCGTCGAAGAAACTTGAAATATTGCTTCGTGTTTGCTACGAAATCTTAAAGCGTTTTAAATTCATAAGAAACGATGGGCTTCTCTGGATTCTGACGATATTTGGTTTGGAGTTTTAGGGGGAGAGAACTCGGAGCTTCGACATGATCGAGTTGATGTGAACTCTTGGAGTGATTATTCTACCATCCATTTGGAAAGCCTGTTAGCCATAAGTCAGTTGGTATGTTGAATTTTGTCGCAATAGAGGAAACATAACGTTTGAAGAGATATATAACCACAGAAAAATAAAATATGTCATAAGAAATGATCAGGTTCCCTGGATTTTAGCGATACTTATTTTAAAAAGAATTCAGCACTTCTTTCGATTCCATATTCGATATGCTCAATATGATACGAAAATGTTTGGAATGACTATTTTATCATCATTTTGGTCAGCCTATAAACCATAAGTCAACCAGTACTTTGAAATTTGTTACAATGGATGAAACTTAATAATTGAAAATATTATATAGTTTTAGAAAAAAATAGAAAAAATAAATTCATCAGGAATTAGGGATTTTTCTGGATTTTCTGGATTTTGGTACCTGTTTTCGAGTTTGATGCTTCGATACAATTAAGATGATGTAAAAATAATGATGGAATGTTTATTTTATCATCAATTTGGGAAACCTATAAACTATAAGTCAACCAGTACGTCGAATTTTGTTACAATAGATGAGACATAATGCTTGAATAAATTATATATTCTCAGAAAAAAAATTAAAAAAAATTATCAGAAATGATGGGTTTTTTCTGTATTTTAGAGATACTTGTTTTAGAGCTTCGGGCTGCGATACGACCAACGTGATATGAAAATAATGATGGAATGATTATTCTATCATTTTTTATTTTACCATTTTGGATAATTTTATCATAATTTCGAAAGTCTGTAAGCCAAAATGGTGAATTTTTTTCACTAATGACATATTGAGTCTGAAGAATTTATTTACATAATTTCTGAAACTCTTGGAAATGAATTTTAATTCTCTATGTTACTCATCTCTGAGCAGTTTTCATTTTTAATCTTTCGATATTCGTTTTAAATTTACGATAAAAATTGGTTCATGAAATTTTATACATATTACCTGAGTATGAATAAGAATCCACTAAATTCCAAAAGTTTAATAGTAGTTGGAAACGTTTCTCTTAATAGCTATGTGAAACATTTTACTTTCAGTATGATTAACACAATACCTATATTTATTCGACTTTACACAATTGATCTTAGAAATTCATGAAATCAATCAATTTCCTGAATTTAATTTCTTTATTTGATTACGTTAGGCTAAATTCACAACTACCAATCGATTACAGTCAATTGTTGTGATTCATCATAAATATCAATGTAATATTTGGAATTTAAAAAATTAAGTAACGAAACTTTTTTAAGTTTTGCTACAGATTGTTACGTTTGCTTGTCAACAAAAAAAAAATTCATCTGTGTGCCTCGAGTTTGAGGTCTTTGGTAAGCGGAAATTAAAAAAATAAATGCAATCCATTCCGATTTCCTGGCCTATTCTGAGAAATCAATTCCCCTTAAGCTTAGTCTGCTCTTGTCTGTCCATCTTCGATGTTTATCCAACAACGTGGAGGATACCCCCGCAGGTGATTCTCAGGATTCCACCGATTCATCATTACCGTCAGTTGGTGATAGTGCTCCCCCCCCCTTCTCTTGAGTGATTTCAAATTCTTTTCGCAGAGAGATCCAAAAAAAATCGTTTATTGCAATTGTTTTCAATAATATCATCAATTAAATAGAAAGAAACTATTTATTTTAGTCTTCTGAGCAATAATCAGATGATATTAACGAATCTAGGGGAGAAAAGACATTCCAATTGAGGTTAAACTAAGAACTATATCTTCTAAAATTTCACATTTTGTGTAGCGAGACGAAAGATTGGTTTTGACTCACAGAATACATTAAAATCATATATTTATTCTTATATATTGAAACACTTGATAAAATTAATTATATATATA
>JAPMOR010051622.1:123996-148536 GCA_026543865.1 Argiope aurantia
GGGGGTCATCAACAATAGCTGGTCAACCAGAATGTTTTTCATTATTGAGTGAAAAACCTAATGTTTGAAAGTTTGCAAATTAAATTTAATTTTGCCATTCTCTTAAGATTTCTAATTCATGCACAACATATATTTTTATGATCCGCCGTTATTTTCCTTTTTTTCGTAGAAGCTCAAAATTAAAATTCTTTTTTGTATTTCTATTTTTTATTTATACCAAAAAATATATATATCTTCACCTTAATGGTACAAAATTTTAACTGAAACTATTTTCAGTTCTAGATGTGGAGCAACAATTTGGTTGTTATATTTTCGAATAACTTAAATTACTTAAAGCAATAATCTTCTTCATGAGTGAAACTTGAAATCGTTTTGCTGCAACCTCTATATAATTTCTTCATTTTTCTTTATTAATAATCAATAAATTTCTCTTAAAGCCGAAATATTTTAAACCCATAAAATGAAATTTGCTTCACATTTCGCATTCTAACACAAGTAAGATAGAAATCTATTTCTACCTGCAAGAAAATAAAATAGTAGGAAACCAAAAAAGGGTTGGATTGAATTGAGTTAACAAATTTCGTTTCAAACATTAAGGATCATGGCATCTTAAGCATTTAAAAAAATAGGTTCGATAGATAGTTTCAAACAGACATCATGCGGAAACGGAAATGAAAGGAACAGACTGAAAGGAAGGAACAGATTTATTTCAATGGAAAATAACTCTAACTGAATAATGCCCAGCCTTTTGATTTGCTCTACACAGTGACGGAGATTAGAAATTTTTTATACCGTCGTCAAAGCTCGCATTCGATGAATTAATACATTTTCTTACCTCCAAAATTAGACATGGCATGTAAAATTAATCTACTACTAAAATGAAGATGGTGAATTTAATTTAAAAGCACAGAATTTATTATTTACGATAAATAGAAAGTTAATATTATAGAAATATTGAAGGCAAAATACCATTAAAGCTTTCAACACTGAAATAATTCATTAAAATACATCTTAGGCTGAATATCGATTAAACGGAACATAAATATCTAAATATTGATTAGACTGACAACAAAATTGGAAGATTATGCGAATGCATAAAAAAATATTTTAGTGCAGATATAGAAAATGTTACAATTGGTAAAGTGTAAATAATAATTAGCTACGTTATAATTTTATTCACTTCTTTATGTTATCTCAAAATCATGAAAATACCTTTCATTCGCATTTTTCCTGAGACAGATTTTTAGTTACCCAATCTTAATGTCCATCAAAAAAATATGGCAAGAGAAAAAAATTCAAAATCTGTTGAAATATGATTTATATATTGATCATCAAAATAATAATTGACATTAAAATAGAACAGAATAATATCGTATTAATACCCATAAGCCTGTATAAAGAAATTAAAATATTCAGAAATAAATATATACATGTATATATATATTCACAAACATACACACACACTATATATATTCACAAACATATATATATATATATATATATATATATATATATATATATACTCCAGCAAAGCAATACATGCACCATAAGTGCTTTTTGCGTTCGTTTTAATCAGGGGAAAAGAAAGATTCATTAAGCAGTCAAATTTGGTAAATAGGGGTTTAATTGAGACCCCAATATAGATTTATCTGTATAGATAGATACAGTGAAACCCATATTGGGGCCCCGATAAGACCTCTATTAATAAAATTTCATGATTTAAAGAATTTTTCTTTTCTTTGATTAAAGCGAAGGTAAAATGAAACTATATCTAAGAAATAATAAACTTCGAATTAACGAATTATTTCGACAATCGAATTTTTTTTCCTTTTGTTTCGTTGTTAATTTGGGTCTAAAAACATTATTTGCTTTTCATATGACTATATTACTTATCTTTTGTGGAGTAGATGGGAAATGAATGAGTCATTGCAGACGAATAATAAATGTAGCCTCTCACGTGAGTAGGACAGAACATTTTTTTCTTATCTCTCACTTATCTTTCTTATCTCTACACACAAAAATGAGGAATTCTCGATTTTGCAAAATTTTTGATGCTTGAAGCATCATGCAGCATGGTAGATTATCGGAAGCGAAAATGCTTTTCGTCAGTGAAAATTTTAAGATTTTACGCAAATTAAGACCACCAAACGTTTTAGCTGAATACCTTGAAATCTCCCGATGACACTAGCTTCAATTGTTAAACAAAGAGGAGAAATTGAAAATGCCTCTATAGAATGTGGTAAAAGAAATCATCGAAAATAAGAAAGCCATTATCCTTGAATCGGACTTAACGGAATCTTCCAATATCATTCATGCAGAGAAAACAGGCATAAGTAGATCTCCGATCAGAGGGAAAAGGCTCTCAACTTGTCGAAAAGTATAATACGATAGGCGTTTCAGCATCAAATGATTGGATCGACCGTTTTAAGGAAAGATACCAGTTAATCCCAAAAAAATACTGCCGACAAAAGGCGACTTGAAATAAAAATATAATAAAGGGGGGGGGGGAGGAGTTGCTCAGCCTGATTGAAAAATGTTCACTATGTAACATTTGTAGGACAAATGAAATAGGATTGTCTTATGACTTACAATCTGACCAAATGCTTTGCTATGGAAATAAAAAATGCTTTGGCAGGAAAAAAAAAGCAAAATAAGGATTATTGTATCGCTTGGGTAATGCTGATGGAGCTGACAAGTTGAAGCCATTTGTTATAAGAAAGGCGGTAAAGCCAGCGATGTTTTAAAAACAAAAAGACCTTACCAACAAAAGAAACGTAACATACTAACATACAAAATATTCCTGGGTGACTTATTCCCTATCTAGAGATTTTTTTAAGTCTTTAGATAAGTTTATGAAAATTCAAAAGAGAAAATTCTTTCTTTATTGATCAATGTCCCGTACAATATTCAATTTGCAATTTAAACGACGATGTCGGTCTTTCCTCTGCAAATTGCACAGCGGTACTTCATCCATTAGAATTGATATCATTCATTTTATTAAAATTAATTACAAAACATTTCATATAAGGAAAATTATAGAATCCTAAGCAAAGACGCGGATAATTGATGCAAGGCAAATGCTTTAAATGCTCTATATTCTGTGAAGCTATATTGAGCCAAATTACCAAAAATGCTTTCAAAAAGTGAGATTCTTAGACCCTCAGGACGAAAATGATAAAGCCATATTTTCATTTGGCTCTTCAGAGGAAGCTATATGGCCAGAAGTAGCTTCTAGGATAGAATTTAACAATTCTGTTACATGCGATGAAGGATTGTTTATTTTGGTAGCTGAAGTTAATGAAATGATTGATTGGAACTAACGAACAGCGATTCTAAAGTAGAAATTATTAATGAAGCTCCTATTAAATCCTCCTCCTTTTTTTATGCTTTACATAATTTGAAAACTGTGTAAATACACATATTGCAGATGAATATAAATAATTCAATAGTTTCTTCTCACAATAAATTCGAAAAATATTTTTTCGCAAATTAGGAATCTAGAAAATTTTCAAATATTATTCATTAAAATTGAAATTACCAATTAATTAGTGCTGTATTTTTAACTCCTGAATAAAAGTTTTTAACTTCAAATTACTGATATTTTTGTGTCATTACTTATTGCTTATTAGGGCTGTTCCATAATGCAAATGGAGTCTTCGACAAAATAGATTCACCTTGTATGTGTGTGTGTGTGTGTGTGTGGGCTCACACACAGTTTACAACTCTAATTTGTAGAATTGGAAGACAGTTCTGATTTGGTATCACATACCTTGTAAAAGTCATCAGCTTTCTAAAAGAATTCACATTAGTCCATCCTCTATTTATAATTTTAAACCATTATGTAAAATTACAAATATTCTTTTAGAATTCAATAGCACATTTTATAAATGAAATAAACTTTTACACTACTTTAAGACAGAACTTACAAATTGATGTCGTTATTACGAATAAAAATATTTAAGAATGAAATATTCAAAACATGGATAGTATTTTTACAGCTGTACACAAGCTGAATATAGCTAGTTTTATCTCAAAAAGAAAAAAGACAGGCGTTGCATTCAAGAAAAATCCTACTTACCAAAGAACGTTGCATTTCCTTATTTGCTTACGTTTTTGCATTCTCAATCCTCAGCACAGGAGAGGTAGTTTTCTCGAGTCCTTTTTGCAGCAAACAATCTGAAATCTTACTTCCTTCTCTTCAAACTTTAACGAAGTTCGGAATCCATTTTGTATTTTCTTTCTCTCTTCCTTGTCATTCGTTTTTGTTTTGGAATGCGTTCGGCACTTCCCGATCCAGCTTTGATTTTTCACGGATTCACGGGAAAGAAATGAAAAATGATGATTTGAACTCCTCTCAAGTACAAATTGAATAAGGCATATATATCCTAAAGGAAGCTGCGCAACAGCATGTTCTTAGGATATTATTTTCAGATATCTTACATAAATGAACTAAATAAATAATATCTTCGAAAATTGTTTTTCCTTATCCCTGATGTTTGTTGAGTATGTACTTTATTCATTTTTCTGATAACCGTAAATGGATAAGGGAAGCAGTTTGTAAACATTTATATTACATAATGAGGGATAAATGTGAAAAATAATGATTTGTCGATAAAGAAGTCTTTCATTTTTTGTAAAAATTTAAGGTATTCAACTAGGTTCGGAGGGGAATTTTTCAAAACAATTATGTTTATATGATGTGTCTTTATTAATACAAGTATTAAAAGAGGAACAAAAGTGAAAATAGTGTTGTTGTTGTTACTTATGGCACTTGTCACAAGCCCGCTGGTGAAATATGAAATTATTTATATATGTAACTTTAGAAAAAAAGGCTTATTTTGATGAAAATTTTAGCATTTATTAGCAAAAAATGGTATTTTTCTAGAAGAAATGTTTTCACAGTTTTTCATTTTTTTTTCTTTACAATAAAACATGTAGGAATTGCAATATCAATACCAGTATTCGGTATTTTTTAGATCTTAATACCGGTAGTAGAAAATTTGGGAAAAGAAAGAAAACACAGGTGTTTGTTTTATTTGCCAGTTTTATTAGAGAATGTAAACATCACAAAACATAATTTGTAATTTATATATTATAACAGTATATAAAGAACCACAAAAAAGTAAAGGAACATTTTAACCTTGAACACCTAATTGAATTCCATGAGCATAGCACAATTGCTGATTTGCACCAATCAACTATCCAACTTTTTTCATAACTGTTTCTCCATCAGATGGATACAATATCTTCTTTCAGGGATAGTATATGTTTCTCTAATTTAAATTAAGCCCTTCCACACATTTTTTAGCTGGTATACTTCTCGAGACATGTGTAAGTCAAGTATTCCAACTTTTTTTTGAATGAATATTTAAATAGCGTCTATTTCTTACACTTGCCAATTCATCAAATGTTAGACTAAATGTTTCACCATTTACTTTTAATTTTAATAGCTCCTGTGTCAAAGAATTGCGAACACCGTTACTGTAGTTTATAACAGTTCTTCTTATAGTGTTAATCAATGTTGGAAGATTTTTGAAACCTCTGGCTGATGGTGATTTTCTTAATTCAGTAGAAGTGCAAAACACTCGAAATGCAAACCATCTAATGCTGTCATTTTACTTATAATTTTAACCAAATTATCATTTTTTTTTTCAAATAATCTAAAATTCCTGATGGCTTGGGCTTAAATTTGTATCTTCATCGCAATTAGATTCTTTCCTCTTGAACAAATTCGTATCATGTTTCGTTTTTAAATGCATATGGAATCCGCTTGTACTTCCTCCGTTTACTTTAATAAGTCTTGAACATTTTTTACATTATGCCACCATATTTTTTTCATCATATAAACAATGAAACCAAACCGGCTGATTATCAACTGATTTTTTATGTTTTTAAAGTTATTATTATTCATTATTATGGGTTATTATTTATGAGTATATATATATATAATAAATCTGAAAAATATTTTCAACCCTAACGTAGGATATGCAAATACAATGTGAATAACAAACTTACCACTTAAAAAAATATCGAAATAATTCGCACTTTCTTCACAACTCCAACCTTGTTTTTACAGATGCGAATATCAAACTACGAATCCTGTGCGTGTACAGTATCGCGTGAAGCTATAATAGGATAGTTTTGACCCACCTCCTTGGATGATTCACATACTATTCGTGAACGGATTCTGAGACGACCACATTTCAACGATTCCATCTCATTAAGGAGTGAGACGGGGAACGATATTCCCATTTCCGGTATTCACCTTTGATCTTGGATTTCCCCAATTAGATAATTTTTAGTTCAATTTGTTTTCACGTGTATGTGAGTGTTGTGTTATTTCTGACAGCATTTTATTTTAACACAACATTTCGTATTGATATATGTAGCCAAAAGTGATAAAAAAAAAGCTTTCAGGAATGGTACGAAGAAAATTTTATATAATATCATTAAATATTGTGACCAAGAAGCAGAAAACGGAAAATTAAAATATTCTTGAAAAAATTTAATAAAATATAAAAAAAAGAAACATTTTAATATTAAAAAAAGATCATTATTATTTTGTAAAAATGTAATTACCAAATTTTAAGAACATAAATGTTTAATTTATTCTTCATAATTTGATGTTTATGTCCCTTATATTAAATAAAAATTGCTCTGAAATATTTCACTGTGCATTAGTACCATTTTCCTTCTGTATTACAATTTATCTGCAATGTTTACGTCTCATAAAACCGCGAGTCTTCATTTCTTCATTGTTAAATATAAACATCTCTTCCTTTCATCTTTCCTCTCACTCTATTTTGTTGAATTAAACCCATGCTAGCGCATGCGCAAAAGCGCAGAGGATTTTACAATTCGCTGTCAAATAGTATTTTATCACTTCTCTTGATTGTACGATGCAACTGAGTATTCACAGTCTAATTAATTTCACCCGTTAGGGAGACATAAAAACAAAAACGCATACTATTTTGCTAAGTTGGCGATCCCTAAACAAATGGTGGAGACAATTTTAAAAATTTCTAGTAAATACCAAAAACCGGTATTTAAACTTGCGAATACCGATATTACAAAATTGTACAAATGGTTCAAAATACCGGTATTCGGTATCCCGATATACCGGTTTTGCAATCCCTAATTACATTTCTTCGAGTGCAACTAAGTGTTATCTAAAAATTATATTCAAAAATAAAAAATTTATATGTAAAATATGAAATTATCAATAAAATTTTAAAATGTTTTCTCATAATATTTTAAATAAACAATCATAAATCCACTTCTGTAGCATTTAACATCAAATCCATAGTTCATTACATTCTGCATTATATAACGAACTCTAATTATAAATTTCATTAAGTCATCTTGATTTATTTTTGAGATATGACTCGTACAATAGAATTACAAAAAGAAACTCATTCTTTAGAAAATGCATTTGAAGTTTTTAAATGCTTATAAATAAGCAACATTTACATGTCGATAGTTTGTTATAACTTGGCTTCTAATTGATACAGAGACAAAATAAAGATATCCATGAAAACAAAAACTTACCCATTTGTTAAATCTGCAACAAAAAAAAATGCGAATTTTCATCCAAATTTATGTTTTCAACCTAGTTGGATATTTTAATTCTTGAAAAAAATATCTAACAATTCATGTGAGACATAACACATCGTAGTAATATAACTATTGATTTCACATATTATCTAGCCATTTATCTGAATTATTTAGAGAAGATATTTGTATTGTTACCATCTAATTTTTACTTATGCACTTTTTCAATTAATTTTAAGTAAAAAAAACATTATTATTTAGCTTTTCTTTCCTTTAATACAAAAGAGATATGTAACTGAATATATCGTAGTTATGCAACAAGGGTCAACCACACTTTGTTGTATTTCGGGTGCATTTGTGCAAACTTTATATATCTCTGTAATAAAGCAATAATGAATAGCATATTGATAAAATAAAGAATTTAAAAAAATATTTTTATTTTAAAAAAATTAAATAACTACTTTTACAATTTATAAATATATATCTCAGAAATGGTTCTATATTATTTTATAACTGTTCCCAACATTGTAAGGATAGGGCGACTTTATGTCTTACGAAAATGCTTTTTAGCATTTTGTTTAGCAATCCTGATTCATTAACGTTTGGACTGTGACAATTCTAGAGAAATGTCTTATTTACATCAGATTGTATTTTTGTTAGAGTGTCAGTTATTTGTGTCAGAGTTTCTTACGAATATATTTTAGTTTATAATATATATATATATGTGTGTGTGTGTGTGTGTTACGGCCAAAGCAGCCCGAAGTTCGGCCAGTTCGCGAATTGATCAGAAGTTTGGCCAAAGTCCAAAGTACTTGCAATTAATATTGTATATTCTACTTTGGCTGGCCATTTCGCAAAGTGGCCGGGAATCCTTGGCCAAAGCCCGATGTGATAATTTGTATTTATAAATGACGCTCAATGTGTGTGTGTGTATTGGCGCTTTACAGGTCAAACCGTTTATGACATACAGTTATCAAATTGCACCTTGCATACAGATCGGAAATGTGCACCTTGAAGCTCTTTTTAAATTTTTAATTAGAATTTTAATTAATTAAAATTGTGTAATTTCGGCGTTTTGTCGTTATAACTTCAGAAAATATTACAGCACAAAATCGATTTTTGCATCAAATTAAAGCTCAAAAATTATCTTTTTAATGTTACCAATGTTTTAATTTATAAGTTATGCTTAGATTTTTAAAGAATTTTTAAAGAAATATTTTAACCATATTTTTCAATAATATATTTTGCTCAAAATAAAAATAAAATTTAATCTGTACGAGCACGTCAAATAAAAAAAAAATTAGCTTTTATCAACGTGTTGTCATCACATTGATAGAAGTTTAAATTAACAGATAAATCAACTATTATTGCGAATTTAATAAATAAAATTATAATTTACGGCAGGTGTCTGTATAAAATGAAAAAAAAATGAAATAAGATATTTTCTGAATAGTAAAAGAAGAGAAAGTTTTCTATGAGCTTTGACAATACTTCTATTACTAATTCAATAAAACAATTTCATTTAAGTCAAACCTGGTTTAATATACTTAGGATAATCATTCTAATCAGTGACCATCAGCTAATTTGGAGCATACATTTGTTAACAAAATAGTCTAAAAGAACTGAATAATTATATTTAATGCAATTTAGTCAATTAATGCTCCAAAGAATTGGGAATTTTAAATTTTTACATAGGTCCTCTGCCATTTGAATCATATTTAACAAAATATTCTTGAGTTCAATATTTTAAATAAAAATTGTTGAACTCCAATCAACAAAATCATTCATTAAGACTGAATAATTATTAAATTTGAATAGCACTCTTCTATAAAATCTGGCGATTTTAGACTACTTCTCCGACTGCCCCAATGAAGATACGCTAATCTTCTGCCAGGGTTTCTCGACAGTGATTGGCCTGCGATTATAAAAATGTTGATTGTTCTAAAACTAATACCTAAAAACTTCATAAATCGACCAGATTCATTGGATTGATAGGGACGTTTATTTATTTATTTAAAAGTTGAAGTGTCAAGAGTATTTCGTAGAATAAAATTCCTTGGGACCAAAGGACTGTGTAAAATTTAAAATTCGTAATTTTTTCATAAGTTCATTTATTGACTGAAATGAAATAAAATATTTTTATTTGCATTATTTAAGTCTTTTGAAAGCAAAAAATTAATTTTACGATGAATCAGAGAAATTTTTACTGAATAATTATTTTATATATTATATAAATTATTCTGCAGTGCACATATAAATTCATTGCCAAACGACTCTGATTTCCTTTTTCTTATTTAAAAAAGACATGGTTAGCTTCAGTATAAAAAGCTTTTATATTGATTGCAGTTTAACATTTCCACTTTAATTTAAAGTAGAAATTTTATGGATGCTGACAGAACATTAGAGAAAGTGATAAGTAGTATAATGAACAGAACTGTTTAAGACCTACATAAAAATATGACTAAATCATATAAGTACCAAAATATGAAGCTCAAAAATCTTTTGCAGAAAAAGCTACTAAGAGGACAAGCTACTACGAGAAAATTTTAGCGATCATTAATACTGCGAACTGCTGCTAATTGAAATGTTGAAGCTTGAAAATTTCTTATCATTTAAATATACAAAAAAAAAATTTCGTTAAGACTTTTTAAAACATAAAAAAAATTCAGGATTTAGTTCTTGCAATCATACCTCATCCCATCTGTATAAATTATAGCCCATTAAACTATTATGAAAACGGAGCCTGATACAATTGGAAGCACTTACCTCTCCTAAATAAAAACTTCCAAACGCAAAAACAAAACAAAAAAAAACTTTTTAATTTTGAATTTTGAGCTGCATAGTAAGTATTCTTTAAAATAAAATACCTAAAATTTTGCATTCTAATGTTTTAATCGAATTTTTCTGAAGGAATAATTAAAAGTAATATCTTATCAACCTCTATCTTCCTATGTTTAGTTCTCCTGTTTCCCAAAAAAATAATTTTCTCATTCTGAAAGGGAAACACAATTTAAGAAATCTAATTGTTAAACATTTTTTTTAATTTTTACTTAATTAACATGGCTTGCATTTTGCAATGAAATAAAGGTTTTGACATAAGAAATGTGTTGCCTCCAAATGTTATCAGTTTATGCATCTTACGAATCTTAATTCTTGCATAATTGAAAAAATTACTCTTGCAAATTACTCTCTTAATAATTGCAGTTCCTCTTTTCAGATCTAAGTTACAAACATTTTAATAGAAAATGCTATCAGATCTAATCATAAATGATACGCTTATGTACTATATTTTACACAACCGAAATATTTTGCAAAAATATTTCTAAAGAAAATCAAAATAAATTCCATGAGAATGTATACAGATGTTTAAATTGATAGCAATGTTTAAAATGTCCAAGATAGGTACGTTCAAATTTATATTCTATATAAATCCTAAAATTCCTCAAAAACACTTGAATTTAAAATCTTATAAGAAATATGGTGTTCATAAGAAATATGGTGTGTTAAACGGGAAATGAAAGTAGAATAAAAAATTACTTTGAATACTTCTAGTTGCAAGTCACTTCTTTAAAATATAGTTTTGTCTCCTTTCGGATGGCATCATTTTTATATGTAAATCTTTTTGCAGTATATAAAAGATAATATAAAGGACAAAATAATTTAAAAATAAAGATTACGTTATCATAAAAATAGTATATTCTCTATTATACAGCTTATTTTCTGACCTCCTTATTATTTTGCTTAAAAAATAATTGTCTTTCATAAAAATTAAAACTATTTACTTTATCACAGTTTTGATTTTTTTTTAACTAAATATTGATACTTTGACTTTTGCTTCTTATATCTACTTATTTACATTAATGTAATCACGTATTTTTGAGTAGCAAAATTAATTTAAATATTTTTAAAAAATAAATAATAATGCTTAAAATTAATAATATATATATATATATATATATATATATATATACGCAATAACTGCTTCTATATCTTCGATTTTGTTCACTGAATTATTAATATTTACAATAAATTGCATAAAAGCATTAATTGCACTTTATTTAATATAAAGCGTGTATTAAAAAGTTAGAAGATAATGTGTGTGTGTTTTTTTGTTTTTTTTTTTTTTGTTTGTTTGTTTAAAAAAAGTATTGTAATGTCATAATTGGAGAAGAAAATCATGCGTAGAATAATCTATTTGGCATTTGTGCCTTCCGGCCTGCTTTCACGCCAAACCAAACCATATAGTTGGATACTTATTGTTATATGAAATTTCTCTTACTTTATTTATCTTGATATTTATTGTTATTTATTGGATTTAAGTAGTTTTTTTAACTAATAATTTTTTTTCTTCTGCAAACCTTTGCAAGTATAAATCAATGTTAAATAACGCTTAGAAAAATAAAATAATAACATACAGAATCTATTCTGTTAATGAAAGTCTTTACTCAGAATTGAAGGTTTCTCATTTAATTTGGTAGTAAATAATAGAAATCTGATATTTTTGGTTAGAGATACAAAGGTTAAAATGTTAAATATCTAAAGCTTGATAACGAATATTAACAGGAATTTTATAAATTATATCTAAAAACGATTTAAAATTTCATCTCTTATAAACACTATAAATATGCCTCTTTAAGTATAAGAAATTTATTTGCTAAATTTTATAGATATTTTACAGGCATATAAGCAAACTGACTTTCCCTTTTCTATTTTATTGTCTAAATGAATCATTTTTTAATCCTTTAAGTTGATCTTATTAAAGCTATCCCATCAACAAATCGCAGAACTGATTTTAAAGAATCATATTTGATTCAAGCAATTTAATAAACTATATATTTTGCTAAAATTTCATTATCTACTAATAAAAGTCTAATTTTTTTTTATTAAATCGATTATATTCTTAAAATTAATTCTCGGATATAATAAATATCATTATCTGCTTCTAAGAAAAAAAAAATGTTTCTCATGTTGAAAAAATGAATAAAATTACCAAACTCATGAATACAAGATCTAGATTTTATATAATCATTTTCTTATTGACATTAAAACAAACATGATTTCAATGCACTATTTTCGAAATTTTCAATAGAGGAAAAGCAGCAACGAAATAGGTAATACTCTCTTTATTTCATGCAACTAATATGATAAGGAAAACTCTTCTATGGAAGTTAAAATCCTTCACAAAACATATAATATATCCGATAAGAAAAATTCTAGAGTAAACGTTAGCATAAATAAAATATTCTCAAAATATATCAAGTTTTCGAAGCATTCAGTTTGGAAGCGATAATCCAATTTACATCGATGGAACGATATACTGTCTCACCAGAATATCTTCATTATTTGTATCCAAAATAAGTCTGACGAAGTGTTTGCGTTTAATTTCACGATGTTCTGCATATATTGAAAAGAGTTTTAAGTTTTGAAAAGGTTATACATCGAGAAATTTTAAGCACGCCTTCTATCATGGCAATGTAATTTACTGTCTTTCAAGAGAAGTAATACTTTAAATATCAGCTATGCTGGGAAAATCTTTGACATGCACAGACTTTAGCACATTGCTTTAATTTTGCTCTACGAACTATTCATAAAGTTGTTTCTTTTATTCTTTGAAAGATATTTCGTTACTTATACTTCGAGTTTTTTGCTTGTAAAGGCTTATTTTTTAACGTTTTAATATTCGAATATTTTTTTAAGAAAACTAAATGCTTCCTCAACTTGGTATGCATTATCGACAGTAAATAAAAAACATTTGGTAAAATTTTGAAAAATCTGAAAAAGAAAAAGAAATTAGGAAAATATGGTTTGATCGCTTTCTTTTAAAAATAAGCTCAATATGCTGTTATTAGGTAGATTCAACTAATTATATCAATTGGCGTCTTAAGTTTATTGATTACAGTTATTTAAATGTATTGTTACGTTCTGGATGAATGTTTTGAAAAACGAAGTGAAATACTTATATTTTAAATTTTTATATAAAATGAAATGTAAAAAGTCTATTGAATCAAAGTATACCAGTTAAATATCAATATTTTTTAAAACAAAAAAAAAGGTTTAAGATAAAACTAAGGATAAGAAAAATACTTATGTTTTAAATTTTTATATAAAAGGAATTGAAAAAAAATTTGAAACTAAAATGTACCAATTAAATGCCAATTTTTTTTTAACTTTGAAAAGGGTGTTTTTTTGGATGGGGGATAAAAAGAGATATAAACAAAGGCCTTCTAGTTTAGAAATTTAAAAAAAAATTGTTTAGATTCTTGTAAATAGCAAAAGAAATGCATTATCTAGTTCCTGAATTAAGCCAGCGAAAACGGTCTTTCAAAAACTTTATAGCATGCTCTCTAAAAAGGTTTCACCCCCCCCCCTCTTCCCCCGCATAAAATTGTGGTCTTTGAGTAAGACCATGATTGCCTTGCAAGAAATAGAAACAATAGTTATGAAATATTGATATTTGGCGTGAATTTATTATTTTTACTGAATATATAGTATGATCTCTGACGATTCTTTTGGCAGTTAATCCCTGGCACGAGATTAATAGTACTCTAAAAACAAATGATCGTTTTAGACTATTTTTTTCCAATCTGAATGAAGCTAAAATTCGACATAGAACTGCATTCTAATCACAAAATTACATACCAAATTTCACATATTTAAGTCATAGTTTTTACTTATCACGTTTACAATATTGTGACAGCACAGACCGATAGACTGTAACCCATTTGATGGATTTAGTTCCAAATTTGATAGAATCTGTATTTTGGATATTAAGTCTGTGAATCAAATTTTATTCTTTAGCTTTATTCTTTTGTATTTATGGTGTTAACATAAAAACAGACGGGCAGATAGACTTTCTGAAAAGATTCCACCAAAATGTGACTGAAATCTACAAGCTTGATGTATGGATCATATATCAAATTTTATCTACTTCAAAGCCTTTTTGAGCCTTTATATCAACTCTAGTTCATAGCCTTTTTGAGTCATCATGTTGACAGATAAAAAATATAATAACAAATTGTTTTCTGAACGCAGGGAAGAATAAAACAATCGTATCTGAAGATTCGCCAAAATCTAGAGTTCGACCTTTTTGACGATTACAGTACTTTTTCTATATTTCGTTTACTAGAAAGTAAAAAAAGTTGTGTTTCAGTCCAATATTTAAATATTAAAGTTCGTTTGATAAATAGCAAGAAATTTTCATATTTTTTGAGATTATGAAACTTTGAAACAACTGTGGAATATATCTAAATGAACACATTCTTTCTTCGCTAATCCAGGAACTGCAGAAATTATTATATGAAATTTGAATAAACTATGTGCGTTAGTATTAATTTATGAGAGTTTTTTTTTGGGGAAAATTTTAGCAATATTTAAAATTTGAGAAAATAGCTTTTAAAGATATAAAGTAGCAATAAAATTGTATCAAAAACCAATGCCTCTTCTATAAAAATGAACTTTGAAACAAAATGCAATCGGTTTTATAGTACATTTTGACACAAGAACCAACCTTGGCCAATCTATTAAGCAGTTTTATAAAAAAAACTTATTAGGAATGAGGAATATTCAATAAAAAGTCTCTGATGTTTTCACAAATTAATCCAACTCAACGCAATCACTGACCTTAAATTTCCAGCATATTTTTAAATACAAGATGAAGCATCTGTATTAAAAGCATTTCATCTGTATTAAAAAATCTGTAAGAACTAAAAACATTTCGTTAAATGCGTCATCCATTTTATTTAGAAAAGACTTAATTTGTATTTTAAACATATTTTCTTGGGATTCAGTGATTGCATTTAAACTTTGATCTCTTAAAAGAGTTTAAATATACTAATAATCTTTACTTTAATATGAACGAGATGAAAATCTACTTCACCTCTCATTTTAATATTTATTTATTTATGTGACAACTCGGTTCCAACAACAATTCGAAGGACTTTAGTATAAAAAGGATTATATATTACACTAATAATCCATTGATTCCACTAATATGCATCAAGCTTCGAATCTCTTTATCTTTCCTCCATGTTCCTGCGGAGGATCACATCAAATAAAGGGAGAAATCATCAGATATGTAAGAGGATTTCTGCTTCCCTAAGGGACACAGCTAGGCTCGATTTTAGAGGCAAAGCTGTAATTGTACTGTTTAATTTCAACCTTCCCTTTACCCTATATTATATGCTCCCGTTTTCTATTCCAGTGTATTTAAAATTAAGGATTTTTGTAATTTCCTTTAATATGAAAAATTAAAGAATATTTCTGAAACAGAAGAGAATTCGTCATGTGCTTTCAATGAAATGGTGAAAATTTTAATGAATTCACCAGTAAAACTCATATAACACGAAACCTATTCTGGGCATAATTTTCTTGAGAAATATAAAAGGAGTGAAATACTATAAACAAGATTCAAGAAACAACAAAAATTGCATACTTTCTACTATCACTTTCAGCCCACGTACTATGTGTTTAAACATCCAGATTTCGCATATTGTTTGTTATTTGTTTATTTTTACTTTCCCGTATATATTTGCATATAGAAAGTATAGTAATTGTCAAAAAAATTTGAACTCTAGAGTGTGAAAAGCCTCCACGTTTCTGACCTCCCTGAGTTCGAAAAATGTCCGTCTGTCTGTCTGTGATGCTTTGAGTTAAATGGATGAAATTTGATATACTGTCTTTATGCCCAATTTTATTACTTTTGTAAAACTTTTAGCAAATTCCGTTCAGAGTAACTCTATCTGTTCGACTCTTCGAATATAAATACGGTAACTACGAAACAAAGAAATCTAAATAGATAAAATGTGATATCTAGAATTATCATCTATAGTCTAGACAACTATTGAATTTTGAGCCAAATCCAATCTGTCGGTCTGTACTTTTACAATCATGTAAACGCGATAATTCATAAACGGGATTATTTAAATCCATCAAATTTGCTTTGGGATTTTGTTATTACAACTGTAGGATTTGGTAAAATTTTTGTTTCAATAGGGTGGAAAAGAGGCATCTAAAACTCAAATTCAATTTACGGATATTATTAACCCCAAGCCAGGAATTAATCGACAAAGAACTAGCCAAGAATAGCTCGAAGGACTTAATAAAAATTCTAACTTCAAACAAAAGATTAATATATCGTAACTTTTGTACGCCAATGTTATGCAAGGCATTATCAAGGTGGCACCATTATTGCTTATACCGTAAGTTTTGGGGAAACAACTCCTGCTAGTTCTCTTAAGCAAGTTACTGACATTTTACTGCTAACGCGGAGCCAGTAAATGTCGGCATTGAGAATACCTGGACCACATTTTGTTCATTTTCATTTACATAGGATTTCCAATTCATTCACAAGTTATTTATGTCTCTCCTTTTCTGACATTTCTAAATATTCTCTTTGGCTTTATTTATTTATTTATTTTTTTGAATAATTTTGCTTTAAAATTCACGGAAAAAATATCTTTTATATTTATAATTTTCTTTTTCTTTTTAATTTTTTTCCCCACTTTTTAAAAATGAATTATTCAGAGAAGTAAAACTGTTTTTAGAGGAAAAATAAATATATTTTTAAATGCTTTATTATCCAATAATTTCACATCTACAATTACAAGTGACTACTTCGATCCGCAAGAATGCACGTGGAATATTTGGACAATAGAAACGTCCTGACAGCTTAGGCGGGAACTATGGCTGAGAACCAAAAGTCATTACTGGCTATGAAAAAAACCCTCCTGTCTCATCACCAGTCGGGGAAAGACTACTTTACACTATCCTTGTACTCACAAAATGTCATTGATAGGAAGAAGACGACCTCTCACCAATTCTGCATCCACCAAGGCGGCGAAAATTAATCACTAGTTCTCAGCCATATATTTGAAGTGTCCCCCCACCTCCGAGGGATTCTCTCACCCATAAAACAGACAATTAAATTCTGGTCGATGCAATACTTGTCGAAATACTAAAAATTTAACAACAGTTATTCATTTGTAAAAACTTTGGTTTGATAATCAATAAAAAGGCTTCATTTTTCCAAATATCTTCTATTGCACAAGCTATTTCTTAGTTGATGAATTTCCACATGAACAAAGTTCATACGATTGTTTTTATTGCGTAAACTCTAAAATAAAACACAGAATATTTTATTTATTTGTGCATAAAAGTGCTAATTTTACAAAGAAAAAGAAATCCTTTTCATAAATGTAGAGAATATTATTTATTATATATAGTTAAATTTAATATATTCTATTACTGCAATCAAAAATTTTCCTGAATGCTTCTTTTAAAATACATCTATTCTTGATATCTTCTGCAAATTTTTATCAAATATTTTTACGATTTCTATAAATATCTGGTGACAGTCAGAAATTAATTTCATTTTGTAGTAAGAAAATATGTTTGTTTTTAATGACATAACACAATTTTATCGTGGTCAATTTTTCAAAATGACGAATGAATTAAAGCATATACATTTAAATTTATTCATGCAAATCAATTCTTGTGCCAAAAATATTTGAAATATGGCAAAAAAGTCTTTAAAAACAACTGCTAATCGTAAGCAAGAGCATTTGGATGGAATAAAATAAGTAAAGAATGGAGAGAATCTATAGCAGATGAATACATTCTGGAAGATCATCCATTTTGCCTAATCATCAATATATCGATTAGATCAGAGAATCGGCGCTTAGTGATCGCCGTTTAACAATTAAGAGACATTATTAAACATTTCTATATGAAGAACGTTGGAAACAACAATATTTATGAAGGAAAAACTCATAGGCATGCACCACATTAATGCATCTTCTCATTATAACCATTTCTAATTATGAATCTTCTATTTAAAAAATATCACTAAATGCGGTTAAATAAAGTATCGTATTTATCTGATATATGAAACTATATCATTTTTTTCTAATTTCCATAGTTAAAACTGCCTCTCCTTGAGCCATTTGTATTCATAAACTCCATAAAATAAATTTCACTACTGATTCTGGAAAGGCCTTATTTATAAAAATGAATTTAGAATTGTTTTGGTAATTGGGAAAAAATTTAGAAGTGCAGTTTTTATAAATTTTAGTTTTTATTTCGGATTAACCAAAATAAATTAAAATTATTAATGTTTTTTTAATAACATATGAACAGAAAATACAAAACTCCTAAGAAAATTTTTGAATTCATTATGAATTTTAATTACAAATATATATATATTAAAAAAATTCCATTGTTTTACAGAATTTAAATACATCAAATGCAGAAAACTCAAGATGCTCAAAAGTTTTGCTTAATCGGGATAGACCAACAATAGAACAATATCAAAATGCAGAATTCATGGCTAACCGACAGATCTTTTCAAATAATAAATTTGACCGAGTCTTGGAACAAATCAAAAAGGGATAGTCAATTTTTATCTGATTAAAATAATTATTGGACTATAATGAGACTATTCAAATCATTGCTTCCAATTAAAAACGAAAACGATAAATCATTGGTTAATCCTCGTTGCCAGCCAACGCAGAACTAATTCTTCCGACATTAAAACGACCCCATATTTATAAGCTAAGCCTGTTTCGGTTGATTAAATGCTTCTCCGGAGAAAGACCCTGGGAATCCCTAATCATGTAAAGGCATCATGCATTGATCCGCGTCTTAAACGATGTTTTCAAAATCACAACACGAATCTTAATAAACCCTTAGGAAGGGACTCTTCCAAATAAAGAATTAAAACGAAGGATTCTTTCCTTGCCAATGATGTTATCGGCTTAGCGAGACTCGGTTGTATTAATTTTTATCCGAATTACCTATACTAAAAGGATTTAGTGCTTTGCCTAATGATATTATTTCATTCAATCGGAATGATTACGATTTTTTTCCACCCCCAGTCACCGTGCGCGCTACAAATAAGCTTGTCCCCGGTATCATTAGAATAATGATTCAAGAGCAAAACTTTTCACAAAATTTGATTAGGAGAACTAGAGTCAAATAATTGGCTTTTGCTATGAAGATACTTTTATTATTTATTTTGATATCTTCGGCAAATTACTCTTAACGACTTCATGGTTGAGGGGTTTTGAAGCGAAGGGGTAATCGTGTTCGTTTTGTTTCTGCGGGTTATTGTTCGGTTTTGCGATTAGTAATTCAGATGGCGGTAACGAGGAAAAGGGTAGGATACATTCTTAAATAGTCGCCAAGCTCTTCAAGAGGCGACTATTCAAGAAATTCAACAGAAATTCGAGGGAGAAGGATTCTTTCGAGGACATTCTCAATGAAATAAATTACTGCAAATCTTAAGGACCTGGTAATGATTTTAGGTAGTAGATTTTAGAAAAATCCACCCGTGCGGAAGTCATAATCTTTAATTTCCGATGCCTTAAGTGCCATCTTATTTAATATTTAATAAATATAATTTTTATTATTTATTTTATTGCAAAAATGTTATTGCGTGTTCTTCTTATAACTATATCGGGAAATATAGTTAAATGTAATTATGGTGATAAAATTATCTGAAAATAAGGATGATTTGGGAATATTCAGCATAAAAGTTTGAATAATTAGTATTAATGCGCTCTTCCAAATAGTTTAAATTGATAAAAGATTAAAATTTCCTGACAATTATTAGTTTTATTTAAACATTTAAATGTAAGAATTTGCTTCATACCTTTGATAATTATAACACATTTTTTAATCGCATCATTGGCCTATTCCTAATATAAACCTTACATATCGTATATTCCATCATAACGTGGAACTTAGCCAAAACATTTTCAGGAAACTAACTTTATTTAGATTTTGGAACTTTATATCAAAATTTGAACAGATTTCTTTATTTTTGCTTTGCTTAAAAAATAAATAAACGTAATCAAATAAATAAACATACAGAATTTTTCTGCAAGCATGCAAAGAATTAAATTCTAAATTACGTGAATCTGCAGTCTCAAAATATACGTTTAAAATGGAAAATCTGATGTCTAAACAAGTAAAATTTTAAATCTTTTATAAACCATGAAAAAAGGGTTTTCTGAGCTGTGATTTTACACACTAAATCCACAAGAACTCCAGTAAAAAAGCTTTTCTAACCCACTGCATGAAAGTCAAGTTTTATAAATGAAATCTAAAGCTTTGTACAAGACCTGAGATAGGATGTTTGAGATTTTAACATGCAACAATCTCATATACAAAGTAGATATACAGTGAAGCTATGACTAATCCTCCTATACTGAAGCTAAGAAAACATTAAAAAGTCTAAGTCATTTGATAAATGTTAATCCAGTCTTCGAAATTATGCCTGAGAAAGATTACAATAGTTTGTGGCTTATACGTTTTCTGTAAAAGAATATTGAACATGTACCAATCCTACAGACAAATCAAGTCTTCAATCAAATTTTTTTCGAACCCGGAATTCTCCATCACATGTTTGAAGTTGTATCTTTATATGAAAGCTTCAATGACTCTAGAATTCAAGACCGTCAACCTTCGAAATCAAGCCTGAGATGGCTTATAAAATTTAGATCAGTTTGTAAACCTTATGGAAAAAAATTAACATATACCTGTGCTATATACAATCTTACGTTAAATCGTATTCCAAATCTGAAACCCACATATCCTGATATAAAGACCTTATATCGAAACATCCGTAATCTCAAGACAAGATCAGATCATCTTATAAAAGCAGGCCTGAGTAGGATCACAACATTTAATTCAGCTTGAGAATATAATCAAACTATAATCAAACAGAACTATAATCAGAATTTTAAATGAAAATCAGATGTCTTTTAAAACAAATATTTCTTTACAGTGAAAACATCATTAAGAGTTTATTATTACAATGCCCACATTAGAACCATAAAAGCTCTCAAAAAACATCCTTGAAGATATCTTTACAAAGACAACTTTAATTGTAATACAATGAAAATTTATATTTGCTTTTTTCTCACAATGATAAATACTAAGCCAAATAGTAACATATTTTGACAACTGCAATGTATATGCTCATAGGAGTACGTATTTTCATGCTCGAAAAAAAAGAACATAAAAACCGTTATCAAACCGAATTTGTTCCTAAACGATCGTAAAGGGAAGATTTCTAACAACTCAGTACTCAGGCAAAACAATTTGCCAGTGATAAAATTTTCATACCTATGTCTACAAGAAAATATCGAGGGAGCCATTCTGATGATTTTATAACTCCACGGCGAGCCCTTGAAAACTCAACTGAAATCCTTCATTCCTCTAACGTCATTTTTTTTATTATTTATATGTTTCTTTATTTGTTTTTATGTATGATAAAGGGGGTATATATTTTTGAGTTTACATATTAAGCGAAATATGTGGGATGTGAAACAAAATTTAAAAGATTTGTAGAAAAAGAAGTGAACAAATAAATATCTAAAGAACTCTACGGGAAAAATGCCGTGAATCAGTATATTCATAATTCACTTTTTCAATTACAGAGACAGTTTTTCCGCTTACATGTAACCATATCTGGCTATTTTTATGCAATTCTTAACCAAATCCAAAAAACCCATATATATTATATGCATTGTACTAGGTAAAATATTATAGTAAAAATCCAAAGCTACGAATACAAAATAATCAGTGAAAAAATATTTAAATAAATTTCTATATCGAGATTTCGATGAATCTCTACTTTTTCATCTTCCTGAGTCGGAAAAAATAAACTTTTTGGAAGTATGAGTGGATGGCTGTAGCCGTAATAAATCTAAATCGAGTAAAATATGGATGTGATTTTTTTACGGCTTGTAAGATCGTGTTAAATGTTAGACAAAATCCATCATTTGATTGTTTTTCTGCCTATAAATTAAGGAATATACGAATATGATCATTGAGATTCCATTTTAAGTTTTTATCACGTGAAGTGAAATCTAATCTAAATAAATCTAAGAAATCTAAATAAATCATATCTAAGTGAAATAAGTAAGTGTTGACATTTCAAAATTCAAAATTCATTTCAAAACTTCGAAATGTCTTGAATTATGTGGAATTAAAGTTGCATTCCCTCAAGCTGTATGCTCTTAAGACTGTAAAGTACCACCAAATAGTTTTAATAATCATCCTATACTTCACTACATCTATCTTGAAAAGTTAAAAAACAAACGAAAAACTTGTGATTACTAAAAAATTAGGCAATTGAACAAACCTTTGTGATAAAGTCCATAATATTAGCACAAAAAATTCATTTCCATAGCATTTCCTTTTTATATTATAAATTGCAATAAAAATGTTCTAATTTCAGGCATAGGCATACAAATTAAATAAAAGAAAAGTAAGTATCCAATGTAAGTAAAGTATGATCATCCTGAACAGTAAAATAGGCCTGATCGACGATGACTCTTGTTGTTTATTATGTAGTCAATATTACATTTGTGGTATTGTATATTCACTACATAAAGAAGTTTTAAAACCCATGTAAAATTTGAAGAGGAGGTTTGAGTAAAGAAATACATCTACCGGGAGTAACCCACACATAATCAAAGGGTTAACCGTAGCAAGAATCAGCTGGTCATTCCTTTTATACATATTTTCTTCTTCTTGGTGCAAGCGCAGCTTGAGACCCGAGCATAATCTGCTTGCAAAATTAAAAGGTCTTCGAATGTGTCAGCATACAGGCAAACAATAGAACCTAGTATTTTATCTCCTTCCCATTTCATATCGATAATTTCAATTGACAGCGCAATTAGATATGTACAGCCACTGAATAATTCTCCTCCCATGCCATAAGCCTCAACATATGTCTTCTTCCCTTGTGTCAGAGGGAAGATACCGAGTGTTTGCTTTTCTCCTTGAGTATATATCTCGAGAATCATTCTGTGAAAGAAAAAGGGTTTATTGGTGTACAGGATAGACTTCCACTTATTTCTAGTCCAGTTTGATTAGTTGCCCAATTGAAATGTTTCTTCCTCCAGTGTTATGGTAAATAAGTGTAATACCGGTCACCAAGCATATGTACCTCACTCATGCAACCTTCTGGTCTTGTAGTGTTGACACTGCTCTTTCTGTAGAAGAAATAAATTCAGATCTGAGGTGAAATGAAGTAATAGTCCTCTTGCGATGTGTACCGATTTAAAATTACTTGTCATCTATAGAAGTAGCATTTCATGATTTTCAACCAATTTATAACTTCAACCAATAATTAAAAGCTTGTTCCATAATATATCATATTGCTCACAATCGACCACATCACAGCCTTCTTACAATGTTACATTGCCCCTGGCCTGCTTTAAATTACCTCATGGCTTTATGATACAATTCTTCTTGCAAATGTCTGAAATTGCTAGGTTACAGATGTTCGTTGAATAACGGTTTCCTTCTAAATAGCTAGTTTTAAGTTATACCATATTTATCTAAAGAAAAGACAGTTTTACTCATTTTCATATTTTTAGACAATGCAACTTTCTCCTATTTGTAATATATCAAAATTTCAAGAATTTCCAGCTATTTTCAGAAACAAAAAAATAATTGTTAACTGCTTTATAATTTCTTTTCAATAACGGTAACTTAAACTGTAATTTTATTTTTATTAGAATATGTTGAATACTTGAGTCAGTACTTTGTCGAAAGTCAGACTCCACACAGAAAAAAATCCCTGGTTTGAATCCTGTTTGAAAGTAACCTTCAATAAAATCAATATTTTTCTTCTTTTTTTTTACATTTTAAACTTTATATTTTGTTAATTTGATCAACCACTTTTAACTGATTTATCACGATTTTATGATTTGTAAGTTTAGCAACATGTGTAGTTCAGTAATTTCACATGAAATTGTTATTAAATGAATATTGAAATATTTTTATTCATTATTTAAACTTCCAAATAAAAGGACAAGTTATATATATTTAACAGCAAATGTTATGAAGATTTCTATCAATATAATATCAAAATATCATTGTCACGTTTCTAGTAATGATAGCTAAAAACGCATAAAATGATTTCTATTTTAAACAATTGTTCTTTATGTATAGCTGACAAAAGTATAAATTTAATTT
>JAPMOR010051622.1:153536-201907 GCA_026543865.1 Argiope aurantia
CTTTTCCCTCTTAATCTTATACATCAATATCAAGATGCATTTAAAAGATCTTAAAAAAAAATAATCATTTTAAAGAATAGAAAACCTTCCAAGCTGTAATTTCAATTATTTTAATTGTATCAATCGAAAAATTGAATTTTAATTATAAGACTAATTTATTTTGTGAGTAAATTGAATTATTTTTTCTCTCTGAATAAAAAAAACTAATAAAATATATTAATGAAAAATAAGAATAATATTAAATATGATTAATAGGAAATAATTAATGAGAGAATTTTACAATTTAAGTTATAAAAAAAAGAAAGTAATGGTTAATATATAAAAAAAAATTTTGGAGGAATTGAAACAAATGTTATAATTCGTGATTCACACAATAGTACAGCAATATAACTATCAGAAAGTGCTTTAAAAGGTGAAAAAATATTATTATGCAGTAGTTTTGTATTTTTTTAAAGAAAAATAGAATGAGTGCAAAGTTTTAAAACAGAACCAAAACTATTTGCAAATATTCATCTTATTATATCATAAGAAAATTTTATTCACTCATATCTTTGAAAAACATGTCACTTTTATATAAATCACTGATACCTGCTGCCCAAATTTGTACCTTCCAACAACGGCCCGATGGTGCGGGTACAGTGTATGAGCTTCGGAAACACAAAATCATGCGATCATTGAAACCATATTCCACTGAAGTTCCGTCGTGGATGCCAATCTAGATGCTTTAAATCCTTCAGAATAAATGTCACCCAGAATATGCGATATAGAAATTTTACAGAAAGGCAAAACGGCCCTTCTATTACCTAACGTCAATTCAAAATTATGAGAGCGGTTCCAAAATTCTCATCAAGATTCCTCAAAATGGTATGCTAATTTAGAAACATAATCAACTCCTCCACCATCACTAAAACTTTTATGGAAAATTCATAATACTTAATCCTAAAATAAATTCACTTTGAGTGGATGAGATTTCTGATATTCTATGACGAAAAGGTTAAATAAATATAAAAATACAATCATACTCGGAATCCTAGTATTGCTGTTACAATTGGTCTCATAACAATAACTTTTGTTTCTAAGATTCAGTATCAAATCCAGCTTACAAGATTAGAAGGATTGACAACCATCATTGGTCTCACCTCTTCTTTCCGAATGAAGTGCAAGGTCAATAGATTCTCAGGACCGTCTTATCAGGAAGAAGCATTCAGAAGAGTCAAAATGACATATCACACGATAGAGACTAATTCAACAGAAGAAACATTCGCAAGTATTAGGAGAATTGATCACTGTTGATGTTCTGAAAGTAGAGTGACTGATATAGATAATGTTAAGAAACATGTACATATGTTGTATGCATTTTTAAGAAAGAAGTAATCGATTGTTGTTTCATTGTTGCTAATAAGCCTTTGATTTTATTTCACTTTCTCCCTTAAAACTCTTCTCTCTCAGACTTTCATGAGTTTCCAAAATAATATTTTGGGATATTCGTTTTTGTGTCTTTCAGTTTATCCTTTCGTTAGAATCAAAATCTTTATTTCAATATGTATCAATAGAAACAATCTCCTTCCAATTGAAAGTTCCTATTTCATAATGGTAGAATTTTAGAACTTCCTTGACCATGTTTTCTGAAAAAAATTTGTTTCAATAGCTGACATTGACAGAAATTAAGTTTAAAACGCTTATTTACACAGCAAGCAGGGCACTTTCAGAGAGAAAGTCGGAAAGTGCTCTAATATCTCATATTTACAAAACGTCAAATCAAAAAAAAAAATCCATAGTAAACAGCAAAACAAAACGTTTGTCAGAAAATTTGAATTTTACCAAGGTGATATAAGAAAATATTATTTACAGAACTTTTCGCTAAAACATATTTGCAGAGTTTTTATCTAAAGCACATCAATACAGAATTCATTGCTTTAATTTATAGTTTTCTATTAAAACTGAAAATTGATTTTGTAAATATCAGGAATTATTTCCATTTTTACTGGGGACGGGGGTAGAGAAGGTAATCAAAACCCTCTTGGTCTCACTCAGAATTATTCTTTCACATTACCAGAATAGATCATTTTTCTTTCTCTTAATAGACGAAGGTGGCTTTAAATATATATAACACATAAGCGACCGGCGTCCTGGCCTAGGGGTAGCGCGTCTTCCCCATGCCCTAGGCGTCCCAGGTTCGAGTCCTGGTTCGGGAATGGTTGCTCTCTTCCTTGTGTTCTATCTGTGAGGTGCGTAAATGAGCTCCCCTGTAAAAAGGAGTTGTGCAAGTGAGTGTGCTATCTTAGAAGCACACTAGAAGTCAGACTTCTGCCCACGTGTGCTCAGGGGTCTTTACCCTCAGAAGCTACTGCGCAAAACTTTGGCTTAAAATAGCCACATGACAAAAGAAATCGAAATTTTCGCTGATTAAATATTTGTATATGGATTCTTGGAATATAATTAGTCACATGATAATATTACGTTGAATTTAACTTATATTCTATTTTTTTAAAAATCATTCCTATCCAAAAACGTGCAAGATATTTTATTATTCAGATAATAAGAAAAGTTTTTATAATTAAAACAAATTTTGAAACATTTTTCGCCAGATATTCGATTTAAATTAAGCCCAATTTTTAAAAGAAAATATTATAAAAAATAAATTCTATCTTTGTTCCCCGATTCTGATAGTTTTTACAGCAGTTAAAGGTTTAAAAATAGGTACTTCATCTTTACAAAGTAACTTTCTTCATTTTAACTACTTCTAACTACTTATAAAAGCTTAAATAAAACGGCACCTATCGAGTCCTAGAGGGATGAAAGGCGATTAATATCTTCCCTGGTCTGTATAACTCTTACAAAGATAACCCCTACCCACATGCCGCACACTCTCCCACCCCCAAAGACACTCCACGACTAGAAAGTCTCTCTCGATGACTGTATTGGTTGAAGCTTTAGGACGTGACCAGAAGTCAGAATGAGTGGATTGGATCAACCTCAGTCATTCTTCAGAATCCTCCGTGACCGGAGGAGCTGTTACCTACGCACGTTGTCGGTGTAAAAAACAAAAGCTCTCTGAGTGTGCCAGAGGAAAAAGAAGGGAGTCGTGTGAATGGCTTATGTCCAAGAGGCCAATCACTATGCAGGTCCATGAAGCTTACTACTCCCAGATTGGAAGAATCAGAGCTGGTCACAATATTTACTTTGACACAATTTCGGATTTTCTGCCGCTGCTAACTCTTTCGCAGAAACGATGCTTTCCGATCATTTCCTCAGATCATCGCCGGACAAAAAAAAGTTGGAGAGACGCCTGCTGGAAAAGTATTTCGGGATGATTATTAAGAAATACAGGGAAAGAAAAGAAGGATGGCACAGGCGATTATAGTGGCGAACTTTGTTCCGTTCAAACGAATGTGACCTAAAAGAAGAAAAACAAAGATATTTAATACAGGGTAGTTATAAATTTCACTTGCCATATTTAAAATTGGGCAAACATATGTAGTTAGCAAATTATATGTAAAAAAAAACAAAATAACAAATATATATAAAAGAAATGTCTTAAAAGGGCAATATATTTTCAATGCTTTAATTTGCTTTGATAGTTTTTACAACAATTAAAGATAAAAATTATATTTCCTCATTACAAAATAACTTTTTTAACTACTTAGAAAAGTTTAAATAAAAACTTGACCCTGACTGCGTTTTTTTTCTGTTTACCAGAAGCTTAGCATTGAAACATGGAGCATTGTTTTCTATTTAACAAGAAGTATGGTATTTTATTGGAATTTCGTTAAAATTCCAATAAAATAGTTTAATAGTACCGAGCTTGAATTTTATTTATCATTTGAATATACAACACATGCATTAAATTTAATACATATTTTTTTACAATTTCTGTAATTCTTTTCAGAATCTCTAGGTTAAAAAATGTCATGTTATTGGTCCATTATTAACTATTTTTCTAAGGTCCTTCCTCAACCTATCTAGTTAGGGAGACAGTGTAAACATACTTATTAATTTGTATCAAAATTTATTCAGCCGTTCAAGAAATCGCTAAATGCATAGGTAACAATAATCCTGAGAATTCCGTTGGTGAAGATTTAGCTATACCATATTTTTCGCGGATTATAACTTACGAATTAAATTTCAAGTCAATAGTATTGTAGTTTATTGTAAGCATTAAGCGACTCATCTTCACCGACTCGTCTTCACCTTAAAGTTTATATGCGTCAATAATATTTGAGAAAGGAGGAACATGTGTATCCCCAACCCGCCCCCCCCAAAAAAAAGGCTTTCCTTTATAAAGCCCTAGTTGTTCGGAAAGAATGCCAAAATAACTTAGCGACAGAGATTGAATTTTCTATGTAGAGAAGGATCATTAAAAAGCACAAGATGACTCGAGATACTTAGCTAATATTTTTAAGAATTTTTATTTTTAACTCTGAAAAAGGGAAGATTCATACTAAAAATGGGCAAAGAAAATGAAGATAAAAAAATATAATTTAGTTGTGTAAATTTAAATTTATCGCGTTTGTTCGAATTCTTTATGGAAATGAGTGAAAAAAATTAAATATTGTAATGCAATAAAGTTCCAACTATATTTTATTGTACCTTTTGGTTCTAATTAACTGATATTTTCAATATGTCCTCTCATGTTTTTTCAATTAATTACAGCTCTTAAATTCTTAACGTGTTTTAGAAACATTTTAAGACTAAACACATTCAATTTTGAAATTCCTAATGCGTTTTTAAAACTCCTTTATTTATGTTCAATTTATCAACTATTAATGAGCTTTTAATGATTTTAAATCGGATATGGTCAATTATTAAAATATCTATTAATATTTTTAAGGTAAAAAATTGGTAATTTTTAAATTTAATGCGCTTTTTGATGTTTTAACTTGCTAGCATATCATATTAAATATTTTCTAGTACAGTATTATCACTTTTATCTTTCAAGTGTTTGGTGTTTATTTTGTAATACGTGTTTAACCTGGAGTTTTTCTGCAGTATCGTTTACTTTTGAAATAAAATCGATCGATTCTAAAGTACACTTTTGGTGTTATAAAAAAAATTTTTATGAAATTACTGAATAAATTGTTAGATTGTATGTTTCCAAAATTAATTGAAGATAAATATTTTTCTAAAATCATTATATTGTTCACTCTTAAATATATTTTATAATAATGAACTCGAAGTCCATAAAATTATATTTTACAATGGCTTAGCCGCGTTCATATTGAAGAATTCAAACGAAAAAATACGTCAAATTTTATTTTTAGTGATTTTCTTTTTCTTAAAAATTGAGAATATTTCATTTTTAATAAAATGAAAAGGAAAAATTTTCCGTATTCTCCAGTATAAAAAAGTCGATCAAAGAAGATAGGGCACATGTTTTATGCAACTGGACCTAGCTTTTTTCTCACCCTTGCATCCTTGCAAATCTTATTTTTTCCCGTGCGCGAATTCTTTTCGTGGCATCAACCTATATTCTAAAATATTTTTAAAAATACCCTTAAGAGCTGACAGCACTTGAGAAAAAGAAGAAAAACTAGATACCAGTGGTAATAAAGGATAATTATTTTAAATTTGCTTGTAAAAGTGCATTTATAAGTATCTATTTGGCCCTTTTTTTTCCTTGTGATATCAAGCAGTTATCACTTCCGTTCGATAAAGAATCTAAATATAAATCTTTTTCACTGTCAGATTGTAAGATAGCCTTTCTCAGAGAACCACTGCGTCGGGCATAGACCTCTGACAGTCATTTTGAGACAACTTATAACTAGTTCAGTTATAAGTTATGGCGCTAAAACACATTTAAATGGACTTACAATTAACGAACAGATGGATTTTGTGCATATTTGATACTTCAAAACCAAACTAAGCGAAATAAGCGTATTTTTGTAAGTAGCCTTGTTATATAAGTTTAAAAACTGAAACATATCAGATGTTAGATAAATTCATCCGAGATATTTAATCCTCTCCTTATGTTATAATGATTGCAGAAAACTACCATGGCTTTAAGAATTGAGGTGGAAGAGTTTCTATAAGAATATGATTACATAATATGCAATGAACTTGATACAGGAAATCTGAGTAGTTTACTGCTAGAATTGTAAATATAAATCAAGTTTTAGATTAAATCTATCCAATGATTAATTACCTTTTTGTTAATTTGTGTGTGTGTGTGTGTGTGTGTGTGTGTGTGTGTGTGTGTGTGTGTGTGTGTGTGTGTGTGTGTGTGTGTACCTGGTTCTCTTATTCATTGCTTGAAATGTGCAAATTGGTCCAAAAATAAAATTAAGTGGCACATTTTACTTCTATTATGTCAGCATGTTCAGGAGCATGTTAATTGAATAATAATAGTAACACATTTGTAAAAATTAACGAATCTTAAGGCCGTTACTAAGCGATTCTTCAACATTTTGATGAAATTAAATAAGAAAGTAAAACTTTTGTACGATTCTGCCGAAAAAAAATGTGAAAAAGTGAAAGTTAACTTCATTTTTTATCTTTCGATAATGAAAGAAAATCACGTGATTTAATGCTTGTTGAAAGAATGAAAATAATTTAAATTTCGTTTCAACAAAAAATATTATTGTTGCAAAGTATTCTTAAATTAATTTGTGAAAATTGTTAAATATAAAAAATAAACGCTTCAGAATTAAATTGATATCTATGAAAATATAATTTCTCAATTTTTTAAGGTTGTATAAAAACTATTTTTTCCTCAAAAATATTTTAAGAAAAAAAATACTAAATATTTGTTAAATTTTTAGGTAATTGTTAATTAAAATTTGAAGAAATTCACTCCGAAGTGCATATTTTCCTTTTCCATGGCATGTTTGCTTTACATTTTTTGAAATTAGGTTCAGAATCTCCCTGCAGAATATTAGTAGACAGACATATTAATTTGTATCATCATTATAGATTTTCTAATGAAGAGTAAGTATAAAATATCTCATGTTACTTCCATTTTTTTTTAATCTACCTGTAGAAAATTAGTATACAGACATACTGAAATTCATTATCATTAGAGATTCTCTAATGAAGAGTACGTATAAAATATCTCATGTTACTTCCATTTTTTTTTTAGTCTACCTGTAGAACATTAGAACACAGGCATATTGACTTGCATTATCGATTCTCTAATGCAAGGTGGGCATAAAATATCTCATGCTACTTTCATTTTTTAATGAACTAAAACATTAGCAGACAAACACATTGTCTTTCATTATCATCATTTAATGAGAGTAAATACGTATAAAATACCCCATGCTACTTTCATTTTTTAATTAACCTGTAGAACATGAGCAGAGAGACATATTGAATTTGATTACCATTAGAGATTTTCTAAGGAAGAGTTCGCATAAAAAATCTCATGACACTGTCATTTTTTTGCTTTCTGAATTTGTCAAAATTCATCAAGAATGATTTTTTATGTTGCAAAAGAGCTTGCCTATTCTTTATGTAAAATCTAACTTCAAGATTATTAAGAAGCGATAAAAAAATTCCAATATATATAACCAAAACTATTAATTTATCAAATAACTCATTGAATATTACAACGGAGATTAATAACAAACAACATTTCTTAGAGGAAATTTCGAAATATGCTGAAAAATCTTCAATGCAGCATTAAAAAAAATAATCTTGGCTATAAGTTAAATCGTACTATCGGCTATAATTATCATCGTACAACCATACTTTTCCCAGAATAATCTATCTGATTTAAATAGATTCCACATAATGATTGACGAACGCAACTGTCTGTATAAATCACATATATGAAAGAAAATCTTTTTAATGTATAGGATATGTTATCTGGTTTGTTTGTTTTTTTCCTTCTTCTATTTCTTTTTTATATAAATATGTGCATTTTAAACTCTATTTGCAAAACTTAGAACTTCAAAGTAAGAAAGCAAATAATAAAATTTTGAATTTTTAGTGCTGATTATTTTTATGTAAGAAATTCTTTCAGAATATACATATTTTTAGCTATGTTTCTTTAAATGGATAAACTTCACTTTATGATATAAAAATTTCTTAATAATATTCGTTTTTAAAATTGTAAGCGCTTTTATAAAAAAAAAAGAAATACATTTTCCTATGAGGATAGAATATCTCTTTTATTTATAAATATTTTATTTAAAATGCAAAATATTTCATCAGTTGGAAAATAAAATATACATTTTCAAGCATTTTAGAACTTACATATTTAAAAAACTGTCTTGAAACAGAATTTTTTTTAACTAATATGGCAACAAATAAATTTTAAGATAGTTTCTGATACGAATTAAGAAAGTTGTTCGTTTAGATTTCCACTTTTTGAGAATATTTTAATAGGGAAAAAACATAAACGAAATATTTTAAAATGCCAAACCTTCTTCTTTCCAAATAGAAGGAATATACTTTCGTTTCAGAAAAAAATCAAATATATTCAACAGGCAAAAATGCTTTTCAACAAACGTATTGGAAAGTATTCAAAAACAAATCCACCTTTGAAATATTTTCTTTTAAAATCATTCGAATATGAATTCTCGCGGAGATGATTCGAAACTGGATGCGATAAAACGAACTGAGATATGATATTTAAAAGAAATATGCTTTCAATTATGTTTCTTTTTTATGCATTTGGCAAGGGAAATTTATTTTCTTAAATTTTAAAATGCTACAAAAACTCGGTTTTTATTCACTTGGGTATTTTACCCAAGATGATATTAATTAGTACTTCGATAAATGAATAGAAACTTTTCATTGGAGGCGAAATTTATTCTTATAATATCGGCTGCAGTTTTTGATTGTATATTTATTTCAGAAAAATCACTGAAATATAACTTAATTTGGAATTCTTGTACGTGGCAATTTTATTTATTTGGCAATTAAAAAAAATATTTTGCTTTAAAAATCTGTCATTTCTTTTTAGTTTAAAGATCAAATATTTTATTATTTTTATGAATTTCACACGACTGAGTTAAATTTCTTAAAAAGAAAGCTGAATTCCCTTTGAATTAATTAGTGGGCTCATAATAACGCAATATAGAATTTTTTTTTTCCTAAACGTAAGCCGAAATAGACTTTCCACTAATTATTTACGAATTCTAAAGCATATATTTCTGAAGAAAAAAAATTACTATTTTCATCACTATATTTTCTCGACAAATTTTAATAACATTTGTATCAAAGTATGCAATCAGAAAAGTAACAAGGGGATGATGTCGCTACCTTTGATTTTTTTTAGTATATATTTTAACTGATTCTGCTTTTAAAAAAATTAATAAAGTGTTGCACATTCATTTCGGCTAAATTATTTTTTTTATTCGACTCAAATTAAATTAATGCAAAGAAAAGATATTTATTTGAATTTCTTGTTTGTACGAATTAGTCGATGGTTCATTATTTTAAAATAATTACAAGTAAAAGCTTTCAATGCGCTTGAAAAATGTATTAAAGTTTTTTTAACGGCACAAAAATTTACATGTTTCAAAAATGCTAAAAATCTTTTCCCTGGTATCTCTTATTTTATTCGTATTGTGTGTATTGTTTTATTTTTTAAAAAAAATTATAAACACAATTTTTCTCTAACAAGGAGCACATCCTTTTGATTGTGAATTTCTTACAACGCATATTTTAAAGAATTGTAAATAATTTTTCCTTTCCTGAGTTTCACATTTATTTATATTAATCAAATGATAGAATTCATTCATTTAGTCTGTCTGCTTTGAAGCTCCTCATTATACTGAAAGCTTTTACCTCTCAGCCGGTTTCTCAAGAGGTTGCAAATCACTCTGCTCTAAGCTGCGTACCCCCACCTTTTCGTGTACCCATAAGGCTAGAGAGGACCAAAGAGCATGCTGGAAACTTCTAATCCTCAATTATGAGGTGCCCTACCCCCCGTGAAACTGATTTAAGGAAAAAGCATTTTAAATGCATATTCGTACGATAGATTCAAAAAAATTACTAGATTCACAAATCTTTATTTCGTAACTATAGTTCGCAAATGTTATGCAAGCATTCGCTTCCTTCCCCAAAATCCGCAATTCTTTTATGGAGAGTGTGCAACAAAGTTTCGGTAAGAGCATTCCTGTTTGTTTATCATATATAGGCATGAGTCTAATCTTAATAATTTACTGCTATTTAGCATTTTACTTAAATTGGAATTGAGCTGTTAATAGATTTTACATAAATTCAACGTTCGAGTGGATTTTCGTTTAAATATAAAACCAGTCAGAAAATTAATTTTGCAAAGGTTTCCATTTTATTCGACTTATCATGCTCTCATGAGAAGAGAAATCTATATTTGATGTGAATTCATGATTATATTCTAAAAGTCACATGAAACAATGCCTTTTTCACCAATTAATTTATTACTTAGCCAGTCTTAATTACAGCGACGTGCATAATTACCTGGTATGTTCCCAATTACCCTAGAATGTATGGGGTAATTAGAAACATTCATTTTGGTTTCTGATCACATTAACGAACTGATTTCAGAAGAATATATTTGTATCGATAAGAAGATACTGTTTATTGCCTCAGAATTCCATTTATCTTCCTTCCAAGTGTCCCAAGATATTATTTTTTCTTATTTTTTTTATAAAAATATATTCTGTTTCATGGAATATCGTATATAAATTAGGAAATGAATCTATATGAAAAAGAAACGGCTGAGCATCGTGAGACACGAGAGAAAGAGCGGAGCTGTATAATTTTTTTTTTAAACTTACTTTTAAAATAAATGATGATAAGTAATACAATTTAGTAAAGGAAAATAAAGCTCCCATTTCAAGTAGAATGTTCGGTCTCCAATCAATTTTTCTCTGATTTTTCACGTTAATAAAATAAATCTCAGCGACAGGATCTAGTAGTATAACTATCATAAATTTCTCGGCAATTGTAAACTATCATTAAGTAATATAACAAATTTTGATTTAGCCAGGTTGGCACGCTTCAAACTTCTCTTATTTCATTGACCACCGTTAACTCCATAAATCCCTCAGCGGAGGGAATAATAGTCATTCATTCTGCTACTTTCAAAAAAATCATTCAAAATATACATATTTGTTGAAAATTATGTCATGGATAATTTAAGATATTACTTCACTTCTTGATTCTTTTTGAGAAAGAATCAAAATCTCTTCATCTCCATCTCCTTTTTCAACATCGCAGAGTGTTTAGTCCTTGAAGACAGTTTTCTAGTTTTCTTCTATGCTTCACGTCAAACAACATCAAATAATTAGCTTTCATTATTGAAAAGAGTTGTATTTGTATATCGATTGGTATATTCTTTAAAACTATCAACTTTTAATTTTGCATTAAATAATGAACATTATAAGTGGGACAAGCCACTGCCGCCTTTGTAGGCTTAATATCACGTTTTACCATTTAAAAAAATTACTTAAAATACATAAGTTTTTAATACATAAAAAAACCCATTCCTAGTTATTCCAATAAAATTGTTAGAGGTAATTGAGAATCTTATCTTGCTTCTCAGATGAAAGATTAAAAATGAAAAATGAATCTTTCTGGTAATCCTTATGTCCCTCATATCCAGAAAAAGATTTGGATTCAAATTTTTTATCACAATTGTTCCTAACGAAACAAACGCTGAAAACATTTCACAAAGATGTATATCTCCCTTCTTTACAGTATCTTAAAAAAGCTACGCGTTTCCCAGATTAAAAAGATTTCACCTATACGTGCTGTGGTTATTGCACTCATTTATTCTTTATTTTTCCAATTATTCTCAATGACCTTAAATATCCTATGTTAGAGATAATGGCAGAAATAAGCTGCATTTTCTTATTCAAAATTTCAATTTTTTTTAATAGACTGAAAATTTTTAAGTGTTCTTTTATTATTACAAATATATTTAATTACAAACTTCAACAATAATATTTAATTTGCCTATATATATTAAGATTACATTCGTAATTAATGAAACAATTTATATCATCGGACAATAATCATGTACTGCAGTTACTGTCCTCAATTTTCTTTTGTCCCCAATTATCCTCACTAATCTTATAGATCTTACGTTAGAGATATTGGCAGAAATAAGTTGCATTTTCTGTTTCATAATTTGAAATCTTTTTACCAGATTGAAAAATTTTTAACGATCTTTCTTTTTTATTAAATTTATATTGAATTAAAATTTTAACAATCATATTTAATCTGCCTATGGATATAGCAATTACATTTGTAATTTTCGAACCGTTTATACCATCAGACAATAATTTTGTATCAGAATGAATAATTATTATAGAAATAAACTTTTATAGATCAAACATTTGTTTATGCATCACACTAAAAAGGTTAAAAAAATCTACAAACAGCCTAAGTAATGAAAATCTTGTTTCTTTTTTCATAATACCGAATAATAAAGAAAACTTTAACGCACCAAGATTTATGAATTAAAACACTCAAATTCACTTTTTCTTTTAAAAAATAAAACTGATTATTTTAAATTTGCTCTCACATGATTTTTTCGAAAACCATCAGATTTTATTAATGAATTGTTCTAAGAAAGTTTTACTAATCCTCGGAACTCTAAATTGTGTTACGCGAAATCTACTAAATTTCGTTTCCTTTCATCCCCATAGGATTCCTACAGATTGCCCAACACGCAGCGATTCTGCACAACAAAGGATTTATTCTAATAAACGGAATATTTGAAAACTAATTACAGCAACAGAGAAGAAGATTCGAGAAAAAAATATTGAATATCGCAGTTGCTTTTAAGTAAATTCTTGGCCAACTCCCCATTTCCCAGACTACCGGGGTACTACTTCACGTGGGATTATATTCCCCAAGTAGAATTAAATATTAATCCTACTATCAATATTTCTTATCGTGCAGGAAGTTGTTTAGATTTTAAGTTTTCCAAACACTGAAGACATAATATTATTCAAGAAGAAAGCAATTTGAATGTAATTAATTTTTCAGTTCTTTGATTTCAAAATATGTTCACAAATTGTTTTTATTTTACTTCTTCCTTCTAAATAAATGGATCAAAATGAAAGTTTAAAATGCATGAATATATGGAGTTTATAGAAAAGAACAGACAATCGTCTTAAAAATGAAAGAATCACTTAAAACTTATTTAATATATTTGCTTTTTAATGTATTTACTTTTTTTATTTATATATTCATTTAAATGATTTAATATATTCAAAGCAGAAACTGATATATATATATACATGCGCGCTCGCGCGCGCGTGTGTGTGTGTGATATTTTAAACTTTAATTTCAATTTAATTAATTTCCAAGATGTTATCTTAATTTAGCCCATAGTAACTTTATTCTAAAATATTCTTTTATTTCTTGATCCAATTCCACTGTCTCTACTTAATTAATTCAAGAGAAGCTTCATAAAATTGTTTAATCGACTAAACGCCGAGACATTCACACGCTCTGCGTGAAAGGATGGAAAACTGTCCAGTAAGCACGTTCTTTTTAAAAGCTTCGTGTGTTTCCCTTACTTGTGATTGACATGTGTCAGAAATCCCCATCAGAATCTTATAAATATATTAGCACAATGGAGAAATACTTTTCCTATCAAAATCTAAGGTTATAAGACGAGGGATAATTTATTTCGCGCTTCTTTCCCACTTCTGCTTTTGCAACGAGCTGTGGCGGAGGTGCGATGCCTTGTAAATAATTATGCTTTCCCAATGGATTAAAAAGAATTTAAAAATGTAAAAAGTCTCATCTATGTCTTCAAACCTGCTCCTTCTTAACATAAAATAATGCTTACATATTAAAGAGTCGACAGGGATAGTTTCCTGTTAAAAATTGTGAAATGAACTAAAGGAATTAAAATTAATTCAAAAATGTAAAAAGTATTTTTACTGTCTTCAAAACTGCATCCTGCTTCACATAAAATAATGCTTACATAAGCTTACTTCTTGCTTACTTGCTGAGCTTATTTCTGCACTCGTGACCCTATCGGTTGAATCCTAGGTGAGTAGAAAACCAGAGCTTGATTAGAAGCGTCACTTTTTCAATTTGTAAGAGGATATGGTAGGGCTTGAGGATAGCTTTAATTCCATGAATCGAGAGCACTAAATCCTGCACCAGCAATATTTTCGAAATAATAGAAGTCTATAAAGACAGCATGGCTCAATATTTCTGAAGGGAATTTCCAATGAATTGTTGAGACTATGCCACGTCAAGTTGCTGCACTTGATCGGGTAAAAGGCGATTCGACATTTTAGTAATATGTGTGTGTGTGTGTGTGTGTGTGATTCAGTATTGTTTAATGTAACAATTTTTTTAATTTTTGTGATAATATTAATGACAAATAGTTTTAAAAAAACACGTTAAACCACAAATTATCTTAATGGAATAGTTAGACACGATTCAGATAACCGAGCTACTGATTCAAAAATGCTATTTCTTAAAAACACCGAAACTTTCTTATAACTTATTAATTTAATCACTACTAAAATACTAATGCTTTTATTTTGTGTATGTATATTGTGTTAAAATATTACTATATTAACATATCAAATGAATGCTTTTGTTACGCATTTATATGTGAGAAGATGCTGTTAGTGGATTTTTTTTTCTCAATTAGCTATCCGACTAACTGGCAATTTGCATAACAAAAGTTCAGATCATTAGAATTGTTCTACATATCATAAACTTCTATTCTACTTCACATGCTACTACTACATGAATCTAAATATAATCAACAAAACATCGAATGGAACATTCTCTCTCTCAAAATCACTTCATGAAGCTAGTTAATCTTACACCATCTTTTTTCCATCACTATTATCAGCTCAACCTATCAGATTGAAGTTTTGGTAGGAAATATCCTCCGAATTCAATCAGTTCCGTTGTTGCAGTGTTTATCATCGCCATCGATCGAGATTTATACCGAGAGCTGGCGATTAGACGAGTGCTGGCTCAGCATTCTGGAGCGACGGCACTAGTCTCGTCTAGTCCCCGGGTCACGTTTCGTTGTCCTCCGATAAAAAGATCTGAGGACACAATAAATACTCCACGGTTCTTCTTCGCTCGGTTCAACCAGAGGTTACCAATCCGCCACTTCAACGTCTGTGGCAAATGTTTCTTTTCTTTTTCCTCGGGTCACTTCTTTTTTTATTTCTTTATTTTTTCCCCTTTTATCTTTCTGGAGTTGTGGAATACATAGAGTGGGAAAGGAAAAATAAACGATGCGGAAAAACGACGGAGATGATATTCAGATGTTGTGATTTATCTCGTTAACAGAAGATTGTTTTGTTTTCTCACCGCCTTTGGAAACCAATCGGTTTGCTGGTATTGACAGTTATTGAAAATATCAATTAAATCTTTTGTGTAACAATTTTAATGACCTAAATGTACTAATTGCTATTCATACATAAAATATAACTATGCAAATTAGTTTTCTTTTAATATTAATTTTATTATTCGATGGTTTTTTATGAGCTTTTACATGACTATTACTGAAAATTACAATTTTCTATATTTAATCCTTGATTTATTTAACAATTTCCTAATCGTGTTTAGCGATCAAATAATTTGCTGGGATTACTGGTAATTATACAAATTAGTTTTCTTTTAATGTCCCTTTTATTTTTCGAATTTTAGCTGTGAGTTTTTGCACATCTGTTACCGGAAATTATCATATTTTATTGTTTATCCTTGATTTATTTAAAATTGTTTATCATTGATTCATTTAATATTTTCCTAGTCGGCTTTGGCGAACAGATGATTTGCTCGGATTACAGGTGACTATTCAAATTAGTGTTCTATTAATATTCCATTCATTATTCGAATTTTATCTCTGAGCTTTTTCACTACTGCGACAAAAAATATTATATTCTATTGGTTACCATTGATTTATTTAACATTTTCCTAGTCGGCTTTGGCGACCAGATGATTTTCCAATATTATCAGTAATAAAATATTTCAATTAAATGATTTGTACAATTTGGTCTTAATGATTTTCGCAATAAAATATTTTTGAACTTCAAACTTTGATAGATTACTCATATAAGCATATTACTCATATTTTGTTGGAAACCTTACAGCATTATGTTCTTTGCGCTTTGCATTCCTTATTTTTTTGGTTTACATCTTTATCATTCCAATTATATCAGAGGAAAGAAAGGCAGTATTTTAAAATGAACTCACATTAAAAAAATCTTAATATTATTTAATTCTGATATTTAACTTTTATTGTAAGTCGAACAGGATTTCAAAAATATTATTAAAATTTTATCTTACCTAAAACCTACTCAGCATGGAAAAATAAAGCGAATGTCCATATCCTATTTATCTAACCACATATTTGCTTTGGATGATCGGGTTTCTTTATCTTGGATATCATAATCATCAACGATGAAAAGAAAAGCCAAGATAAGCTATTGATAAAACTATGGAAATTATTTGACCTTCAGATAAATATCCAAAAACATTTCTCGACTTTTAAATTTTTTTATAAAAAATAGGTAAGAAAAGGTAAAAAATAATAGGATATAAAAAATTGGCGTCCTTGAAGAAATGGTGTTTTTTTAATCATATAAAAATCATTTTTATCCAGTACTATTTAAATAAATTAATCTAGAAAATTTCCCAAATTTCGCTTAATTTTCAATTAATTAAAATCTAAAAAAAATTCGAAGTGCACATTTGCCCTTACCAAAGTACATATGTACCAAATTTGATAGTTCTTTGTCAAGCGGTATAGTTTGTAGAGAGTCGGAACACACTCATATAAACTCTTCTTTATTAGTAGTAGAGATAGAGAGGTATATTTATGAGCCCTTCAATGCGGAGATACGAATATAGATGTTTGAGTTGACATGAATTTCCATTTTAAGAACATCTAAAGAAAAGAATCGAATGTGATTTTTGGTAACATTTTACTTCGTCGTAGACAAAGAAAATTGCTGTATTAGTCTAGAAAATTCCATTCCATGGTTAGAACCTGAATCCGAAAAAACTTTTACTTCGAATTCTTTATCATGTTTATATCTTTGTGAACTTGGTAACTCAATAATAGACGGAGCCAGACAGATAGAATTTGGTAGATGGATTGCATATAAAATTGTAGGTGCCTATCAGATTTTTTTATAACATAAACTTAAGAAGAAACTGTATGTCTCCCTCTTCGTATGTGTTCAAGAACATTAATTCAAATACTTAATGAGCTAGATGAATAAAATGGGAGATAGTTCAAAATTTATTATGACTTTTATTACTTCATGACAAGTCATTAATTTATGATTTATTTACTTTGCGACAAAAATATTATGGCTTTTATTTCAAAATTTAAATCTATATCCTCAAAATCTTGTGCTCTTATTGATTTTTTTTTCATGTTGAGTCCAAAAGCTAAACTTGCAGCAAATTTTGAACATAATAGTTTAACCGGGAAAATATTACTCTAAAATCCCCAATAGATTCTTTTCAAAGCACACTGAAGGCTAAACTCGACAGGCGCGATCTTCTGAAATAATTTCAAAATCTCTAACGGGAATATTCCCAAGTTTTTAATTTTGACATGGTAATATTTATAGACATCTTAATAACTATAAATTCCCAACAAAAGTGTCACATTCGTTTTTTAACTGCCACTCAAAATTACGAGGTCCTTCCGAGAATATCCCTAGTGTTGCTTCAAAAGCAGAAGTTCATTGTAGAATTTTTCCGATTAATACCTATTTTTTACGTTATTTAAATCATTTAAATCTTTATTCACTTAGAATTGTGCACCTATCTATAAACGCTAAAAAAATTAAATATCGGATCATATTGAGAGTGAATATCCTGTTTATTAAATTATTTTCCATGTTTGTCATTAATTAGGGTTTTATTAATTTATTTTATTATTTGTAATACTGTTCGATTATAAAAAGGGGTGTTTATTTCAAAAATAAAGCTCAAATTTTCCATCAACCCAAAAATAATTTTTGACCAAACAGTTCTTTAATTGCACCCGTAGATAATTAAAATTCCTTTTCATTTAAAAATGTTACATTGTAAGCCTTTCTTCAAAAACGTTTTTATTCTAACCAACCAGTGTTTCAAATATCATGTTTGTGGTAAAATTTCGGTTGTTACGTGTAATTAGGCTGAATATTGATAAAAACTACAGGATAGATTACGCTTATTAATTAATTAATCTATTTTTATCCAATAATATAAAGATTTTATTGTATTTAAGAAAAATAGGGTAGTACGATTTTTAAGTTTAGCTACTAAAAATTTCATAAATGAAACTCGCGAGGACTCATTTGGGTGTAGACTTTTTTAATTTCATTGTAATCATTAGCCAGAGCTTTCCAAAATTTTAAATATGCTTCTAACTTATCACTAGTACAGTCTTAATTCTTTTAAAAATACTAGTGCAAATTCGTTTAAAAGTATTTATTTTAATGTTTTTAAAAAGATTCTTTCGCTAAATGTATTAAAAAATAATAATTACATTTTAAAATTAAATAGTTATAAAAATGAGAAGGTCATATTTTTTATTACCTATCTTGAGTACCAATAACGCATTTCTTATTTTATACGATTAAGATTCAGAAAGAGTGCAGTTTAATTAAGACAAAAAATCCATGGTCATCTGATGCGTAATAAATAATATATTAATAATAAATATATAAGGTGCAGCATTGTGTTAGATGAATGATTGCTCAATAGTATTTTGACAAATAAAATAAGTTCAAATATTTTCCGCGGAATGAATTCTGAACGTCTTTAAAGGAATATGGAATGATTTCTTCATATTCTCTTCATCGTCAAATAAATAAGCTCTTATTAACCCCCTCAATAATCAAACTAGCTCAAATTATTCTTTTCATAATCAAATAAATTCATTTGCCTTCTATTAATTGTTTAATTAAATCATTCTATTATCAAGACAGTTTGGATATTCTTCAAATTTGTTCTTGAAACGAATGAATTAAAATCTTGAATCTTGATGAAATAAAGAAAACCGTTTTAATCTTGGACGACAATGCACTCTATTGTTGGAAATCAGTCAAAAAAAGTATTTTTAAAAATTTTCAAAAGTCAGAAAAAATTAACATAAATAATAAATTACTAAAATAAAAAAATTGCGCTTTTAAATTTTAATATAGCTTAAAAATCAATTTTGTGCTGTAATAATTTCAGAAGCTAAAGTAGAAAAACGTCAACAATTCGACAAATTTTTAATTAATTAAATTTTTTATAAAAATCACTCCTAATTGCAGATTTCCACCCTTTAAAATGTATATATGCCAAATTCGGAAGATCTAGTTCAAGTGGTCTGCCCTATAGAATACCAATGCACACACACACATACACATTCATCTTTACTATTAAAAGAGATAATATTTCTTTTTCAATGTTTAAGACTTCACTCTTTATTAAATTCTCTATTTATGAACTTCTAAAGAATTTCATTTCATCGTGTCCTGACTGACTGATATCGATTTTCATCGAATCAGTCTGCTCGAATACTGTACAGAATACTTATAAAAGTGATGACAATAAAATCGCTTTGAAAATATAAGATGATTCGACGGAATCAGGTAAGACTCACGCGATGAGCTGGGAATTTTTAATTTCTGAATATTGTCTATTTTCAAGTAGAGAAACTCTCCACCCTCTAGCACAAATGCCAAAAGGTCTTAATTTCAACAAAATAGGGTGAAATGAAAGGAATCAGAAGAGTTGTTTACATTTACTTAGCTATAAAATAAACCCCAATTAGTTCTTGAAACAAGCTCGGATGAAATAATCTATGAGGAATAAATATTCAAGTTTCGAATTAAAGTTTAATATTTCGATCCATATTGAGAAACGAGGAAAAAATAAAAGAAAACGTTGAAAACATAAGGAAGATCAAAACCGAATAAAAACATCAAAATGAGCTCCTCTTAATAAGGTAAAAAGGTATGGAGTAAATAACCAGAGAAAGTGGTCTCAAAAATTTCTAGCATGCTCTTTAATGAGCTCGTCATGCCAGAGAACGTCTTTCATGGCGTGCAATAGTTACGAAATATTGATTTTTGCGCGAATTTAGCATTTTTATTGAATACATCGTGGCGAATTATTTGGCAATTAATCTCTAGCATGTAGAAACCAAAAATCTAATTTGTGTTTCAGGGACGTTTTTCTCAACTGATTGAATTAAAGATTTGACGCAAAACTGCACTTGTAGTCACAAAATCCCATACTAAATTTGATATATTTAAGTAATTTCGTTTTTGAATTATCGCTTTTACATGCTTTTGAAAGTACAGACCGAAAGACTGGTAAATCTTTGTTGGATTTGACTCACAATCTGACAGGTGTCTGCAATACAGATATCAAATCTGTGTAACGAAATTTATCTAGCTCTCTTCGTTTCGTAATTATCGTGTCAACTCATATTCTAACCCGACAGTCGGACTTATTCTAAACAGATTTTACTCAAAATTTGACAGAAATCTGCAAATTTAGATTTAATTCCGTATACCAAATTTCATCCTTCTAGTTCAAAGCGTTTATAAGTTATCTTTGTCCCCGACCGACAGACTGATATTTTCTAAAAATGTATTTATCGAACACAGGGAGGTTCAAAACGCCAAGATTCTTCAAACTCTCAAGTTCAAATTTCTTGACGATTTACTCTACTTTCTCTGTACTTCGTATACGAGAGAGTAATAAAAAAAAGGTAATAAAGAAAATAAATAAGATAAAAATATAATTAAAAAGTAAATTCGTCCAAACTTATAATCTCGGATTCTTGAAAGAAAAAGTGAGTTGTTCATCTTGCAAGTAAGACATGGTGAACTTCAAGACGCATTACAAAAAATATAGGCATGTTTTAAATGCGCGATTACATTTGTCATACAACTGTATCAGTATGCCATTTGTCTTCATTCAAACGGATTGAGGAGATTTATAATAAAATTATAGTGCAGACATGCACAAATCTGGGATGTTTATGAGGCGTTTTAGAATATGATGGTGTAAAAATTAAAAAAGTAATGAATTACTTTCCAAAAATCTCATATAAGTCAGTTATATTAAATTAAGAATCACCATAGATAATGTTACAGCCAAATCTAAGAGCCCTTGATTTAACTATAAAGTTCTCTTAGATTTGGGTTCGATATTATGCTCGTTTCATTTGCTTTCAAACATTGCAATATCCGCTAATCAGATGTTGCAAAAGTTGTTAGAAATCTATCTTATAAATGAAACATTCAGCCGTTGTAAATAAAATATATTTTCCCTGCAAAAGCTTTAGCTATATATTCTGCAAAATTTAAATATTTATTACAGTCCATATACAAGGAATATTCTACTGAAGTACCTGATTGAAGATCCATATACTTTTTATTTTTTATCGAATATGAAATTTCGGTATTAAATCAATAAAAAATAAAAATGTCTATAAAGAACAAAATAAAATATGAGCGTTTATAAATATCATTTTTCCGATTAAAATGTATCAACCCGAAATATCTATCTTATCAAATTGAAATGTTGACAAGATCGGTACATTCACAATGTGTTAAATTCCATTCATCTAATATGTTGCTGTTTTCAAATTATAAGGTTTATAAAAACATGGACAGACACAATATCATAATACTAACATTTTTAGACTAAGTAAAATCTTAAGTATTAGGAAATTTAATTTCTTGGTGATTGCTATACTTTCACTATCTAGAAAGCATATACCAATATTTCGTAGAAGGGAAAAAATCCCTTTATTTAAATTTAAATTTGCAGTAAAGTTAAATTTTTCAATTTAATTTTATGAATAATGAGTTAAAACGAAATTTAACTTAATTTAAACAAATAAAAAAATCACAGACATTTCTCTAAATTATTTCTCTTCCGACATTTTCGAAATCATTTACACGCACTTTATACAAGATTATCCTACTTTAAATTGTATTTTAACCTAATTTTACAGATGAAATTTTATTCTTATTACTTTTTACTATTTAGCATGCACTATTTCCTCTCTGTTGAAATTGCTTTAAATCTTTGTCTCTATAACATAAATTTTCATTGGAATCTTTTGATAAGGAAAAGAAAATCTAATTAAGGAATATTTTCTAACTTGAGATTTAGTGTTTCTGTATTCTTACGAAATAAATTACTTCCAAACAGCATACAATTTGATATATTAAATTTCAAAAGAATACTTTTTAGTTAAGTAATTGGAAAAGAAGATTTAAATTGCATTTGTTTAAAATCATCACTTCATATAATAGTATGTATTATTAAAATACTTTCTAAATGCTTTTCGCTTTCTTGCATGAAAGATATACAGTAATAAAGAAATGCACTCAAAAAAATGTGTTCTCTGTAATAATCAGACCTGTTTGTGTTAGAGACAAAAAAAGTTATAAAGTACGCTTCTATGTCTGCCCGTCTATGAACAAGATAACTCAAACAAAAGAGGAATAAGCTAGATTAAGAAATTGGGCATTTTTAGTCTTCATAGCAAATTTGTAGATTTGAACTAAATTTTAGACAAAATTCGCCACAGAAAGTTTCTCTATCTGGATGTGTGCACGAATACGTCAGAAATAATCGAAATTCGGCCCATGTGGATTTATCTCGAGAAATATAAACCTAGATCAAATTCTGTACCTAGACAGTTGATGCATTGACTTTATGTTTATGTATGTAAATGAATATAATAATTGAAAAACCCAAAAATTAAATAGGTGAATTGTAGCATATTATTTAATAACAGAATTAGTAGCATATTAATATAAAACGCTTTTACTCTGTATAGACTTCTTATATAATAAACTTATATAATTCAATTAACCATGTACTTGGTACAGTATATCCTACATTGGACCTTGTGCGAAAAATTCAGTTATATAAATTGTGTCCAAAGAAAAAGGAAATACAATTACATGTAAAGAGTTCTTAATAATAATTTTATAATTACTATTCATGTGGAACAGTACAACTATAAATAATCGCCAGTTCTGCAGCAATATCAGGTGCTTTGATTCGTCGATTCTGTAGTATGAGCACTTTCACAACCAAAAGCTAGGCATTGTTGGACACAACGTGCGTCTGCCCAGAATGTGATCCTTGATGTTCACTCGTCTTTGTAACGCTGACACTACCGTAATATAATGTAACATGTTAAAATTTCTCTGCAATAAATATGACAAACTTTCTCGCCTTCTGCAGATTGGATAACTGCACTTTATGCTAGAGGAATCCACTGTGCAATAAAGTACAGAAACAACTCTCCAGCGATGAGGATGTTAGTGCTAAGCGTTAATTACGTTATAATTAGAGATTAAATATAACACAATCTCACTTGGATTTAATACAACACCGTTCTTTTCATTTAGACACACTAACGAAACAAGAGATCTATGTCTTATTTTAGACCCAATTCTATCAAAAATTGAAATGTCTCTGCTTACTTAAGGAATTTCAGAAAAAAAACTAGCAGAATGAGCGAAATATTTTATCTGTACTTCACTGAAAAATCGTAGATCTAAAGTAGAATTTAGGCTCAGCAGTCAAAGGAAAGGTACGTATAGTCCAAAATGGTACACTTCTCTTTTTATTACGTTACAAATCTAAACATTAGAAAGTAAAGGGAAGAACTCTTTCACTGGTTGATATGTTTTTCAAATTGTTATTTTAGACAATTTAAACCAGTTTTTTAATGTTGAGAGTTTTAAGACTGGAGCGAAATAAATCAATATTTAATTAACGTTTTTCTCGTTTATTTTAATTAGTACTGAAGAAGTAACGGTTTTCTTTCTCGATTCTAATATTCAGAACATGTTATTTTAAACTTTAGTTCCATTTCACTTCATTCTCTCTCAGTTAGTTTTCAATTTAGTTTCATATTTTATTTATCCCGTGAATTTTTAGATAAAACCGTGCCCTTCAGGCCTTGATTTGCATTTCTTATTCATAAAACAACAATAATTAAATCGATATTTTTTTCTCTAAAATCAGCGAGATCTTTTTTCTATTAAACTTAGGAAATTTTAATATACTCGCAATATTAAATATTAATTATTTTAATTTATAGACTTTGAATATTTTAGAGATTTTAGCTATCTAAAATAATTAATATACAAAAAGATTCTAACAATCTATTTAAAATATTAAAATGAATTCAGGTATATCCGATTGGTGTTATAAATGAATTTTTAAAATATATGCGCGTGTTTACTCTAATAGTGTAAATGATAAGCACACAAGGCTACTCCGACCAGCCTAATTAAAGGCCTTCGGATAAAATTTTAATGACCGGCCTCCATGAAAGCATTGGTGGGAAATAAGGTTGAATCCTAAGGACCACCACTGGCCAGAGTACCCTTCCCTTGGGATGCATGTCCTGTCATCGGTAGAATGTAAATAACTCCCACCATTTTTATACCAGCAGGGTGGCGAAAACCAATTACCATACCAGAGGCTTATCATCCTCATTTCTGAAGTTCCCCATGGTGGCAGTAGTGTAAAAGTGTAACAGGTAAGTCCAACAAGATTTGATAAGGAATAATGAATCTTTACTCCACAAAAAAACACGGAAGATAAGTAAGAAAACACAGAAAATCATGCACAAAAACTGCATTTTCAGAAATCAGTAACAAATACACAAGTATCAAGACACTAATTACAATACTTTTACTGTGCAGTACAATATCACTTGTATTGAAGCTGAAGAAAACACACCATATATCTTATTTCGAAGAAAGAATCGACTCAGTTTAATCTCTCGCTTTACATAATTTCTTCAATAAAGAATAAAAAAAACCACGATAGGTTTCAGAGACTTGGTTCCTAATAGAGTATCAATATAATTCTTGTATTTTCTAGAACCTTCATTTTGATTGACAAGTTTGGCTCTTATCGTATTGCCAAGGATGTGGACCATTGAACTTCTATCCGTTTATCACCTATTAAAATATCTACAGAAGTCTCTTCATTATTATGAGATTAAACGCACAACATTGTACAGGTTCGTAACGATGGTATGAATTTTCTATCTGGAGAATAAATTAAATGCTTTCGATTTCAACCATTCTTGCAAGATGTTTACCTTCGGCTTCATCACATACCAGTATACAGGAATTCCAAGAAAAGACTATAATCCACTTAAAATATATGACAATTTAATGATTTTTTAATTTATACTTATGATTTTGAATTTTTACAGAAAATAGAATGAAAAAAACATTTTAATACATAAATATATCAGAAAAAGCCAAAAGTGTTTTGAAAATTAAAAGAAATATATTTCTTTTTTGGTTGAAAAAGATATAAAGCAAAAAGTTTGTAGCAAAGAAATGTATCAAATGTATTCAAATTTCGAAAAATGCAGAACTTAAAATGAACTTGCTTCCTGAACTTAAAAAAAAAATACTGTATTTCCATTAAGTTTTAAAATACTGAGATACAACTGATGAAGAATATTAATTGTTCAATTTTCTTTGCATTATGATACATTAAAACAATTGTAATATCTTTGCAAATGAATAACTCACTTATTCTGTATTTTAGGAACTTCAGATAGTGTGAAAAAATTTATAAAATTTAAGCAAAAATGTATAGATTGAATTTTAATTTGTAAGATTTTACTTAACAAAATTTTACCAAAATTTTGAATTTGAGAAAAGTAGCGTTTAAAGATTAAAATATCATTAAAACATAAAAATGTATGTTAAGCGAATATAAAAATAAATGTAACTTCCTAAGGAGAAACGTAGAAACAGAATTCAAACGCTTTACAACGAAAACTATGTGCAGAAATTTGGAATATTGATTTGTTTAATTGAGTTATATTACCGTCCCATTTTAAGGCAACATTACGGGTATTTGGGGTCGTATCTTGCAATCTGAAACTGCAGTCAGTTGATGAAGACAACACCTGAGCTATCATACCATCTCTTAACTTCCACACCACAACAGCAGAAAGACATTTGATCCAGACGAATTTAACGTACACCAAACTCGCTGATACGACGGTTCTTCTTTGGAATCGGATCTCGAACCTGGATCCCTCGGATCCTTTACCACCAGGAACAGCGGCAAAGAATAGTGAGTAAAAAATATTTGAAATTTTCACCTAAAATCGACTTTTTAGTCACCTTAATTACAACGTATTTTTTCATCATTTGACCTTGAATATCTCACAATATTATTCGAGATCAACTCTCGGGTATTTTGATCCCGTCAGTTTCGAGAAGAAAACTTTTACAGTATTTCATCATGTACATATGACATTATTTATACAATATCATCAAAAAATTTACCATATGATCTGTTTATGCAGATTACCTCCATGATGTAAAAGTCTATGGAAATTTCATATAAAATTTGACTGCACATAATAATATTCTATAACTGGTGTTGTCGCAACATTCCATTATTTGTAGTATCGCGATATTTAATTTTTGTACAGTAAACAGTAGATCATTATTAAATTGACATGAGCAATCGGTAAGTATCAAGTAAAAATAAATAACTTATAACATTATTAACTTTCAACCACATTTCTTTAAGTTTCTTTGTTTATCATTTATTTTATTCATGCACTTCAGAGATGCTTAAACCATAATCATTTTCACAAAACCTGAAATGTGACGATAATGTTCTTCAGGATTTTTTTTTAATTATGATTCCAAACTACCCTTTCGTTAAAATTTTTAATCAGAAATTGCACTTCACTAACTATTACAATTCAAAACAATTGATTAATTGAAAGTAATTAAATTATTGTTAGCAGTATAAAATTTATCATTAATATATCATTTAAGAGTAAATTCCTTATTAGCAGCAAAGGGATAGTCTGATATGCTTCCAGTTTTTCAGCTATTTTCAAAATAATAAAAACAATGAGACACTTATCTTAGTTAAAAAGTCTAATAATAATTAATTCAACTTATTATACTGCTAATTGGCAATGTATTTAATTACTTATACTATGAAATTTCTTCAGTTATTATTGAAAAATATTCAATTTCTTTCGACAATCCTACTAAGAAACAATAATTTTATTATCTTTAAAATTGTCTGAAAATATATTCAGTAGCCTTTATTCTGTGTTTTTTTAATTGATTTTATGAAGTTTTATTTTCTCTCTTTATGGGTAATTATTTTTCAATTATTCCCAAACATTATATTTTTAAATGGATCTGAATTTAATTTAAAATAGGTATTTAATGCATATATTAATTGACATAGAATGGTGTCGTAAATTGCCTTATCCATTTCACTATAAAACACATACGAATAATTATAGACTTAATATCAGTTAATTATCTTAATTAATAAAAATCATAATGCTTATCAGTTAGAAAACTAACACATTTATATATTAATTTTTCTATTTTGCCTTAATATAATTTAATTTTCAATTTTGCCATTTTTTAAGTGACATAATATTTTTATGTTTTAAAAATGTTATTTTAATCATCAACAGCTCATCTATTAATGTTTAGCAAGGTTTATAAGAGTAATAAATATAACTGTGCATATTGTTTAACATCTAACTCAAATATTGTTTTACTGAGTTAATTCACCTGAAGTCACAGGTACGTGATAAATGTTACAATGTATTTCATATCTGACTTTTGCTATACTGAGGCATAATATCCTTTTTCCTCCTGCAAGATAAAAAATAGATTTTATTATTAAATCAAACAATAAATTTATGCATAACAATGCAAATTATTTAACAAGTAATTATTGTTTTATTGAGTGATTTCATCTGATGTCACAGTCACTTAATAAACGTTACAAAGTATTTCACCTAACATCATACCTAAATTGACTTATGCTGTACTGTAGCGTAGTATCATTTTTCCACTTGTAAGACAAGAAATAGTTTTCAGAATTGAACTGGAGCAGCAAATTTGATGTGGTCATGAAATGGCATTATTAATACATACTTATAATAATTTGTAATTTTTTTTTACAAATAGAATCTATTTTTCATTGTCTAAGGATAGTGTTTATTTTTAAATGCCAATCTTCAAATAAAATAATTTTAATAAAATATTCGAATATTGCATAAATAAATTATTTTCAGCTGTAAAGTAAATTAAATATTTGTATAATTTCTCACCACACTTTTAAGTGAAACTCATTTCTGCTTCTAGATTACAAATCTCATTTTTTTAATAATAATACTTTTGAAATACAACTAATGTTTTAGATTAAATTCTTATAATCTAAAAAATTGCAATCATTCAATTAAAAAAGCTAATAAGCGGTTTTTGAGGCAATAAGTAAATTTCTTAGTAAAAGTTAACGATTTCAGAATACTCTTACTTTAATTTCATTTTAACTTTTATTTTGCTTTTGATTTAACTTTGTCTTTTTTCCATCAATGCATTAATTTAACTTTTATTCTTATTTTTTTTATTATGTATTTACCTTTTCATGTGTCAATGTTTGTTAATTAATTATTGATTTTCTTCATTTCGTTTTTTTTTATAATTGAATTGAACTTTTACTTACTTTACTGTTTTCATCATCGCAAAGTTTTAAAATAATTTCCATATTTTATCATATTTTCAAATGCATAAAATATATAATTTAAAATTATAAGCAAGAATTTCATGCATTAGTTATGATAAAAGTAAATCTAACAGTATTTCATGCATTTATTAAGTAAAATCTAAATGAATAAAATATTTCCTTTATAAAATTGGTCGAAATTTATTGTTAAAAACTGCCAATTCTTTCCGTTTTCATTTTTATACAAGAAAAAATACCGATTATATTCTTACTCTTTCTTATATGCATTCGAATAGTTATGATTTATAGCAGAACTATAAAATAGAATCCATAATAGTTTTTCTCGGTCATTCAGGATTTTAATTCTCAAGACCACTGGTAAGCTTAATATCTTGTGAAATACTAACAGTGAAGACTGAAACTGCAAGTTTAAAGTTTTAAAATTCAAGATAAAGAAATACAATCAATCCAAAGTGGTTATACGAATAAAAATCTAGGAAAATGGAGAGCCGCTTTATTTATAGAATTTAACAAGAAATTATATTTCATATTTACCAGTATTGTTAAATCACCTATTCAGGGCTTTACAACTGCAGCAAAAAGAGAGGCCTGCGCTTTGGAAATTTCAATAGCTTGTATCGCTATTGATAAATTTTGCATTTCCTGTTACATTCTTTAGAAAGTGAAATAAATGGAAGCGATGTCCAATAGCATTTATGAAATTTAATTCCACAGCAAAAATTGATACTATTTTATATTCCTATTCTTTCTTAAAACAAAAGAGAAGCGGTAAACGATAGTATCGGCGAATGGAATTTCTGAGAATGCAACGACAGGAAAAATAAAAAACTGCCTAAGTATATACAGAGATAAAATATATGATGCCAAGATCAAGGAAGCAGCCTACTTCAAAAAGCAAAATTCTAAAAACATCATTTTGTGAATGCTATAACTTGTTAATCTCTAATCAATTTTTTCGAGAAATGCGTTTTCGTCCATATTTTATGAAAATGTGAGGATTTGGATGAAATTATATAAGTTACGTGAGGAAACATTTAGTGTAGTTAACCAGTCATGGCATGTTGTAAATTTGGTCAAAAGCCGTTTTATGTTCTTACTCATAATTCGCCTAGTTTTAGTTTGTCTGATGTATTCATTATTCATCTCAGGACCTGATAGTTATATTTCTAGTCATATGTGTCTGTTATTTTAGAACATTCGCAAAATATTATCAAATAATCAGATAATCACTTCCTGCTTATTTATTATAAAAGTATTCATACCAATATTTAATTACAATATACCTAGCACTACTTTTTTTAAATTTTTCTGGCAATAATTTCAAATATCTATAAAATAATAGCTTTATTTCCATTATTTATCGAATAAAATTTCCAATACAAGTAAAAACTATTGAGTAATTATTTTGCAAAAGAAATCATTTTGAAAAAAATATTTATATAACTTTTAATGCATTGCGGTAACAAATATGAAATATCAGTAATTAAAAAAATCTAAAGATTTTCTCAAATTCTTCCACAACATTGATTCTTTTGCATATATTTATGTAAAGAAATAACATGTAAAAATAAAAATGAAATCAATTATTCTTTTTTTTTAATTTTATTTTATATACAAATTTCCAAATCATTATAAATTTATTATCTCATTCATATAGATAATATTAAGATAAAAGCAATCCCTATTTTTTGCTTTAGCAAAAAAAGGGTAATTTGCTTTATAAAATCTAGATAATTTCCAGATTTCAAATAATAAAGGGAATTCATATTAAAACTGCAGCAATTAAAAGTACAGAAATATTTTTAAAACATGAACAGAAAAGTAGAATTTTGAAATAAAAATACTATTTCTAGTTTAAAAATTTTGCAAAAATTAATTATCTTTTGCAAATATAATTCTTTTGCAACAATATAAAATAAAAGTTCTGCATAATAAAGTTCTGTATAATAAAGTTCTGTATAATAATTCAATAAAAAATGAATGCGGAAATTTTCTCAAATGTATAGTTTGTTTTTTAACATAATTCCCTTTCCATAAACCACTTCTCTGTTTACATTTTCCGAAATTAACTTCATTTTGTTTTCTCTTGAGAAAAAATTATTCATACCTTTTGAGAAAATTGCTAACTGAAAGCATTTCTTTCAAAGAAAATTTAGCATTTTATTATTATATTAAAAAGTCGTGGATCACAAAAACAATATTTGTAACATTAGAATAAAACTTAAATATAAACAATAAATTTCATTCCACCTCAGTCTGAGAAATAAAATATCTGCTTTCATCACAAATGAATTAAAAATTTGGCAAATTTAATAACCACTGTATTCATGAGCAAAAGATTTGCAAGGTGAATCACACTAACATGGACAAAAATGGAAGGTAAAAGATGCATAAACAGAAAAGAATAAAAAAAATTATTCGAAAATTTTTTTAACTGGAATAAAGAAACACAGAGACCTGTTTAAAGACATTTCTCTTATCCTTTCTTATAAAGCATTTCTCCATTTTTGTCATTTCTTTTAAATATATGAGCTCTGCTGCATGATAGTCACGCTGAAGAACTCTTTTTTTTTTTTTTATTGATGATGCATTTCTTTGAAGTTTAGAAATAAAATATATTCGAAAAAAGAGAGACGAAGTCTATTCTTGTAAAATATTGTCAAAATCAGGATTTATTTACATCAACATTTTTATAGAAAAAGGCATAAATGCCTCTCTAAATTTTATTAGATATTTTGAATAATGTTAAGTCTTACAAGGAATGAAATTCAATAAGCAGTACTATACTGATGATCCCAATTTTAAATTTTTCAAATAGTTTTAAAGAAATTTATTATCTCTCTATCCATGTTATTTGAAATATTTTTGCTCTAGTAGTAATTTCTATCAGATATATTTTTTTATTATCTAAAATACAGAAATTGTATTCATTGTTTTAATGGATATTTCATTAAAAATTTGCTAGCTAAATATTTTTACTTTGGTAGTGATTTCTATCCAGTCATTTTCTAAAATCTAAAATACAGAAATTATATCCGTTGTTTAAATGGATATTTCATTAAGCATTTGCTAGATAAATATCGTTTATTTGTCATTTTCAAAAAAAATGAATATTTTCCTTTCATATTTAAAAATATTCATATGAGTAATAAAAACGTTTGAAAAGGCATATGTTTTTAAATTTTAAATAATACACGAATTCTCATTTAACAAAATATTGAGGTTTCTTTTCAACTTCAGAAAAAAGACTTTCATATTAAATCTATACTATCTCAACCATCTTTTTGACGAATTGTAATACATTTCCAAGAGATCTACTTTCCACTGTAGCTAGTAAATTAGTAAATAAATATGGCGCAAGAGCCAAATTTGGCTATACTGCGCCAATATTATGTTTAGAGTTACTAGTCAGTTTATACGATTTAAGATAGTAAATAGGAAAAAGCAAAGTTTAAAATACGATTATTTCACTGTAATAAGCAATGATAAAAATGTAAAAAACGTAATATTTAAATAAGATGATAAAATCCAATTGTTTTCAGAAATGTAAAAATGTTACGATGGGGCTTTTCCCCCACTAAATCACTGATTCTCAGAGATGATGCATTAAAAAAAAGTCTATTCGGTGGTGATTAAACACAGGGCATTCTGATAATGTATGAATGACCGTAGATTCAAAATGTCACTTGGGGCACTGTTCACCAAAACAAAGGTGTTTGTGTGTGAAATTTGAGTTGCCGACAAGAAAAACAGTAAAAGAAATAAAAATAATCTAAAACACATAGTTGCAAGAATATCTAGAGAAAATCCTTATATTTGAATCGTATTAAACAAGGGAAGCTGGTTTGAATGCAATATCTTTGAGGGAAGCACTCTACTTTTCCAGATCCTGAAGGAAATTGAAAGATTTCCTTTCATGGTTTGTCCTCAGAAAACAAAATACCAAATTTCTTATAGATATGTTTTGGATCAAAACATATTCTATTACCTGCTTTAGATGTTCCGAATGCCTAACGTAGGTGAAGGGGCTCAATTTCTTTTCATAGTTTCTCTTCATGATTCTGAGCAGTATAAAGCTCTAAATAGGACAGAACCACTTTTTCTGTCATTATTAATCGTAATAATTGGCAGAAGCTGATATAAAATGACGAATAGATAGTGGGAAATTGATCCGAGATTACCAATGTGAAGTGATATTACTCAAAAAAATTAAAACCTTCAAATAAGGTACAGACCAGAGCTTTACATTATTTATCTTTATCTAAATACATATTTATAATAAGTGTTGAAGCACAACTGATTATCAAAACAGTTGCACAATTAGAAAAAAAGGGCTCCGAAATTTTACTTTGATATTGAATCTTGTAACGATGATATAATTTATCAGAAAATATGTTCAAATCTCAGCTTGTCTCCTTTACTTTAAAATTGGGTACCTGGATATTGCAAGACAACAATTAATCCTATTTTATATAAGCAGAAATCAGCATACTTTTCTTGAATCTTGATCAGAGTCAGACAAATTGATGGTACTTTTGATATCAGGCCACTTTCAGCAAGGAGACTCCTTCAATAAAACGTCAATGAAAAGAAAACTAAGCATTGGTTTTACTCTTTTCCAGAATATAGCATTAGTTAGGATTAAAATTTACTCACTTTTTGAAAGATTTTGTAAGCTCTTTTATATCCATCTTAAGGTATTAAAAATCATGAGATCTTCGGATATTTATTTGAAAGTTTTAGGACAGTTTTTTTTATTCTCTATAGCTTTCTTAATTCTTTCATTTTAATCAGACATTTCTGTTAATCTCTTTAATAAGTGCATTGACCGGTCAAAAACTAAATTCACAGTTGACTGGATCTTGATAATGATGAGCACCAAAAAAGAAATTTGAAATTAGAAGCATTGGTCATTTACAAACTTATCTTTTCCTAGCATTTGCTTTCTGTTTCTACAAGTATTCCACTATGTAACATCCCATCATTGCAATGTACAGCTATCAAATTCTTGTAAGCAGTTCTTGAAGGGGAACATTCTGTATATACGTGATGGTCTAGTAAACAAGGTCTAGTAAACAACATTCTTTTAGAATAGCAATGTTCGTAGACTTTCTCGAATGTTTAGTGACTATTCTCAAAATATTGTTCGATTTTGAATAAGTTGCAGAGTATATTTCAAACAAAGAAACCAGTGTAAACGCAGTGGCATCAAATTGTTTCGATATATTTCAAGACTTCATTCTACATACCTTAAAGTTTAAAAGAATGGTCAACTAGGATGGGAGTTGGTGCAACAACTCCAATACAGTACCATAGCATTATTGAATTCCTATCTATTTGAACAACTGATATGCTTAGAAATAGTTTAGAGAACACAACGTGTTCATTTCATGTATTAAAAAATGGTGCAATGGTGGTTACAAATACGGTCTTTTTATTCCTTCGAAACAAAGATAACTGCAGTAGAGTGAAAAAAAAAATGATCCTATATGGAAAGGCATTTCCAAAAAACAAAACAACCATTCTTTTCATTTGCAACATTTTCTTGTGCTTATCCGTACCGAGTTAAAATAAGTACTAAATTTCTTTCAATGGACCTTTGTATACTATTATTTAATTATCTCAAAGTCATCTTTTAACTTTTGATGTTTAAGCATTATTTGATCAATTCGCAGGTTTTCCAAGCCTGTTTTATATTCTATCTTCTCCTCTCTGTGTTTTTGTTAATAAGTAGATATCAAAACGCATAATGTTGTTGTGTTGTGACTCATGGCACTTTACAAGCCCGCTAATAGTTATCTGTCAGAGATTTAAGCCGAGTGAGCGTCTCTTGTTTTTTCAGTAGCGCCAACTAGGGCCAAGAGTACGACGTAGCTATTGCATTTGCTTGCATAACCCTTTTTTACAGGGGGGGGGGACACATTCACAAACCTGTCAGATAGAACACAGAAGAAAAACAATCATGCCCGAACCGGGACGCCCAGATCACGGCGGAATCGCGCTATGCCTATGCCAAGACATTAGCTGAAATGTGCAAATATCTCTGGGATTGCAATCATCTTGGCATCTTATGTATAATGAATCTGGATGCAATCTAAAAATTGCCAATCTTGGCACAATCTGAAAATCTCCAAGGATCAGCCTTTTCTGTCCATATTATCATCATTCCCTTTCCAAATGCAATATTCATATCAAAATTCTAATACAAGTCAATGGGAACGCTCTTCCTTCGTCTTTTCACATGCTTTCACAATATGACGCATATTGCGACATGTATTACTATAGAAAAAAAGTTCGAATATGTATTTTGGAGCTCTTTTTGAGTATTAGTTTCAAATTTTTTAAAAGGTTTATAATTAAAGTGTCAAGGTCAAATTCGTTTGCTTAGCGTGTGTCTGTGTGTGTGTGTTTTTTTATTAATTTTGTTCATAGGAATAGACAGACTAATAAACAGCTAAAGCCTTAAAGGATTACCATCGTATTTGACATAAATATATAATTTTATTTGAAATGCGTATCTATATTTGGTTTATCTATCTGCTTCCGTTTATTAGATATCGTGTTCAAGGATAGATAGACAATTCTTGAAAAATTTTGGATTCAGTGAGTTCTAAAGCACGGAAGTTTATCAAAATATCTTGGAGTTTTTTTCATTATGATTACATTGTTTTCTTTTTTCGCATTTCGTATTTGACAGCTTTAGAACAGCTGGTTCATCAAGATTGATGGTCACTAAAATTTTCAATAAAATATTTTATGTCACTTAGTATTTTTTTTTTGTTGCTGTTGCTGCTTCATCAAAATATTTTTAAGCTTCAAATTTTGATATTCATTTTACTCATACTATTATATATGCCTTACATCACTCAGTTCATTTTATTCTCCGCGTTTCACTACCTTTTTCTTATCCACCTAAAGTTTGAACTCATATTTGAACGGAAATCATCAAACTTCAAGTCACACTTTTTTTCACTGAAACGAAACTCGTTTTATTATTATTATTATGAGAGCAAAAAATTAAATCATTCAGCACCGAAATATATATGCAATACGGTTGTCAGATTTACATTCAAAAGGATATAGATAATCGTAAATAATAATTATTTATTTTATTTCAGTAAATAAGTATGATTCTGAGAAAATTATGAAGATTAAATTTTATGCAATCCATCGGTCCTATGAACCCCATTCAGTAAAATATTCTTGATACTCTAATTGAATTTAAAAAAAATTCTAAATGAATAGTAACTCTTTTAAATAAGAAAAAATATATTTTAATCTTCTACGACCAAATCTGACCAAATTATGAGGAATATCGTCATTTTTAGTAAACGTGGGGACCCCCAGGGAGCTCAATGACGAATATTTTTCAAGACGTTTAATGGAATAGTTTAAAATCTTAAAATCTGCGTATTTATAAAATAATGATATTTAGATTTTCATAACTTAAATCAGTTTTTGTCGCAAAAGATCGAACATTTGTTAGAGTCTTAAGTATATATTAATAAATATGACTGACAGTATAAATAGCATGCATAAAAAACTAGAATTCTGTAATTCATCAGACATTTATTGACTGAAACTATATAAAATATCATAATTTTCTTCCTTTTGACTATTTTTTATTAACTACACTTACGGAAAAAAATCCCAACACCAAGAAAAAATTATTGTAGAATAATGAAATTTCGACAATGCTTTTGTCTAGTTAATATGTTTAACTAATTACATTTTCAAGATCACAGATTAATTTAAGCTTTAAAAAAATGCATTTCAAATGTGAAATGCTGTTACATTAATATCCGGTGTATTCTCCAGAATTTTGAATGCAAGCCTGCAAACTTGCATGCATTGTGTCATGCAGGAGCCGAATGTCACTTTGTGGTATGAAGTTCCATGCCACAAATTGCACTTGTATCTTTCCATTGGACTTGTTCTGTCTATACTGGGACGGTCAGTGCTGGCTATGGATGATTCTGGAATTGTCGTCCAATGATATCCCATACGCGCTCAATTGGAGACAGATCTGGTGATCTCGAAGGCCAAGGTAACATGTCGGCACTCTGTAGAGCACGTTGTTTTACAACAGTGGTATGAGGGCGAGCGTTATCCTGTTGGAAAACTTCCCTTTGAATGTGGTTCATGAATGGCAGCACTACAAGTTGAATTACCAGACTAATGTACAAATTTGCAGTCAGTGCGTTTGGATAACCACGAGAGTGCTCCTTCTGTCATAGAAAATTGCTCCCCAGACTATGACTGCAGATGTAAGTCCAGTGTGTCAAGACCGCAGACAGTTTAACTGCAGGCGTTTCCCTGGTTTCTTTCTCAGCAACACACGGCCATTACTTTCACCAAGGCAGAACCTGCTTTCATCAGAAAGATCTCCACTCCGTCCTCCGATAAGCTCTGGCTTGACACCACTGGCGTCGCAAATGGCAATGGCTGGCAGTCAGTGGAATACACGATACAAGGATCTGGCTGGGAAGTAACTGGTCCTTGAAGTAACTGATTTCTAACTGTTCGTTGTGTCACTGTGGTACCAACTGCAACTCGAAATTTGAATCGATGTCATCTTTCAGATGTATAAACACGCCTACCAAATTTTGTTTATCTAATACAAGTCTTTCTTGGTGTTGGAATTTTTTTTCCGTCAGTATGTATCCTTATTATTGACGGTTCAGAAACTAGCTGTTGATTAACTTGGATATCCTTTATATATTAATTCATATTTGCCTTAAATGACACTGAATTACTGAATTTTAATGCAAATATCTTAAAAGACAGAGGAATCTTTTTCTTACTTTTAATTTATTTATTTATTTATTTTGTAAAATATGATGTTTAATATTTATTTCATTTCTTACAGAGATGTGCAAACCTCTAAACGTTCCTCGACTTCGTTTGCACCGCAAATTAGCCTCTTAACCTTTTAATTTGATAGCATAATAGCAGCACATTGATAAAAAAAAATTTCATACAAGCATAACATGCTCGTGCAGGTTAAATTACATTTTTATTTTGTAGGAAATATGCTATTAGGCATTATGCTTAAAATATTTTTAAATGTAAATTAGTAATAAAAAATTAAAAACTGAATTATATTGAAAAATAATAATCACTGAAAACATAATTTTTAGATTTTAAGATTATGTAAGAATCATTTGTATGCTTAATGTTTACACTAATTCAGACGGAAAATGCCACAATTTGTTCAATTTTTAACTAATTTTTTAAAAAAAATCTTTCCGAGATGTACATTTTTACCCTCCAAAATATATGCGTACTAAGTTTGACGGCTCGTGGCCAAGACTGTAGGGAACCAAGACCACACACAGACAAACAAACTTCATTTTCATTTTATTTATAAAAAAGATAACAAATCACAAATAATCAAAAAATATCACAAAAGTAACATTGTAGAATCAGTAAAAAAAAAATCCTTTTTTTGTCAAAAATAATGTTATCAATAAAATTTGAAAAGTTAATTTTTTCTCTTTCCCTTGTGTTTTAAGATTAAAATTTTAACATTCACAAGACACGCAATCAATTCAATCAAACAAACGCAATTTGCTCCTCGCAAAGCAAAACATTTAAAAATAAATTATAAATCCAAAATTTGAAATATAATACTTGAATTATTTCGTTACAAAACGTATTTTTTAAGACATCACTGATAAAACCAGATCTTCATTTGTAGAGTCAGTTATAATGGTTTATTTTACAAACAGCAGGACTGGCCTAGTGGTCCCGCAGGTCTAGAAAAACCCGATATCACCAGATTTTTTTTTCTTTGTGCGATATTTTCAATGAAATTTAATTTGCAAAAGCCGCGTGCTGAAACTTATTCAATAAAAACAAGTATCATTTAATTTTTAGAACACTGTCCTAGCAACTTCTTAATTAATTTTCGTTTGAAACTTTAATATTCCGTTGCTTTCAGATGATATAATTTTAAAACTATTCGATCATATACTTAAGTAGTATTTAGAATATATTTAAAAAGTTACGACTTTTTTTTATGTTATTGTATTTAAATATACTTTTAAATTTAAGTTTTGAATTTTTTAAGAGGCAAGGTACTGAAACCAACTTTCTAGAAAATAACCTGAAATAATTTGTCTTGGTACTTGAGTCTGTTAAAATTGACTGTTTAAAACATTGCATCTAGAGATTAAAATTAAAATCAACAAAAAACTCTTGACCTAAATCGAAAAAGATGGTTCCTGCAACTTCTATTCCGTGTGGTCCCTAGAGGCTTAAATTCGACCCCTGACAGAAAAGAAATTAAGGAAACTAATTCAGGTAGGAAAAGATAGGAAACTATATGATGACGGGTTATTTTCTTCTTTAATGAAACATATATCCCCCTATAAAACGAGCTACAGCTTGCTTCATAAAAACAAATGAGTTCAAAAATCAAATGTTCGTATGAAATTTATTGAATGACAATGCATATACACTATTTTAGGATCATCTCATTTAGGGAAAGATTTTTTTTCTTACACTATACACTTTCTTTTAGATTATTTTGGGATATTTTTCCATCTACCTCACTCAAACAAATCTTCAGTTCATAACTCGTCTCTGACAATTCTTTTATCTCTCTTGGATTCCGCAATATCATCTTGATAGTGAAAGCTTTTATCATATAACTTTTTTTTAATACGCATTGCTACCCACTCTATTCATTTCTTATCTAATATTTGCGCAATTTAATACAAGCCAGCGGGGATGCTCTCTCTTTAGCTTTCTCGATTACTTACATATAATGGCACAATTTTTGTAACCGAACTGTGTTATATAGGGAAAAGTAGGAAATTTGGCACCATTGTTGTTATGGAACTGTGTTTAAAGGGATGGTTATGAAATTTCTTACAATTTTTTGTTATCGAACTATGCTACGTAGGGAAGAATATGCATTTTGAGTCTTCATTTCAGCTTGTTGGATTTAAAAATATTAAAGGTACATCAACAATTTTGACTCCCAGATTATATATTAAAGATTTTTCTCTTCTAATAATCGAAGAATGTGTAATTGTTTATATATGTTCAGAATGTCTATCACAGATATCTGTGAATGCTTTAAAGAACAAATGGTAAGAGCTAAAATTACCAAATTTGAAACAGATATGCTTTCCTTTAGAATGATTTTTTTAATCTTTAGACGAATTTTAATTGATTAAAAAATTATGCAATCTTCCAATGTTTTACGTCGGTAATTTGACTAAATATTATTACACAAAATTAATTCTTACATCAATTTAAAATTCAATCCTTTATCGTTTTACTGATAATGATTAAGTTTTAATCCTGTCTTTGCCTAATTTTAATAAACTTTCAAAATTATTTGAGCAATACTTTTCATTGCTGAAAATAAAGTATAATGGTATGAAATTCATACCATTTTCCTTATTTGTACAAATACTTAATTGCATGTCTTTCTTCCATCGGTGAAACATTTAACATTAACATTAACATTTAAAATCTTCGATCTCGAGTTTATATCATTCCATTATTGATGCATACAATGCGCGTAACATCTGAAACTTTCATTCTTGAAAGCAATTTTATCCAATTACCAAAGACTTTTTACTAAAAATTATGCCAAAAGACAAAAATTCAAAACAATTAAGTAATTGGAAAATCGTTAAATGATGACTGGAATCGCCAGGATATCATTAGTATCATCTTTAGTTTTGAAGAAATCAATATCAGCATTGAAGACCAACTTACTTGCTAAAATTAAATACATTTCCTTACTACCATTTTTAAAATAATTAAAAACAACTGATCACTCATAGTAATTGAATTAGGCTTGTATTAATTAGCACTACTTATTATACTGCTAATTGTCAATGTATTTAATTACGTATGCTTAAAAATTTTCTAAAGAACTCTTGAAAAGTTTGCTTCTTCTTTCATCAATACCCTTCAGGGATAATAATTCTTTGATCCTTTTTAGTCTTTTAGAAAAATTTTTAGTTGGTTTTCTAACTTTCATTTTCTATTAGTTATTAATATTTTAAACGCAAATTTATTTTAAGTTTTTGTGTAATCCCGCATTTGATTTAAAATAAGTATTCTGACATTATATAGATTAGTATGGGAAAGAATATAATTCATTTTATCCATTTCAATTACCCTGATTAAAAAGATTTTGATTCAAGAATAATTTTTTCTTGTTTCTAATGTAATTTTATATGCTGAATTCAAAGACAAAATTAAAATTTTTCTATCGTCCAATAATCTTATGCAAATACTTAATTTTTTTATATTAATATATAATTTCATATTATATGTAATTAAAGTTCATCTATTCAAAAAAAACTCTAGATTCGGTTTCTACGGCTCCCAAGGAAACACAGTTTCACTAGTAAGTACTTACTATAAATAATGCACTCTGTGAAAACTGAAAAAAAATGGTTATAATATTCGTCAACAAATGGCGCTGTGTTTAACGTGCTCACTTGAGTGGAATTTTTTTTTTGGGGGGGGGATGAACTAAAAACACTATTGAATATTGAACATAAAATCCTTCTGTCCATCAAATTTTACAGTTTTTATGCTAGACATTACTGGCTCTGATAAAAAAATTTTTACACATCATTTCACGCAAGACCATAAAATAAGTCATTAGTTTCAAGAAACAAGGCCAACATGATCGCTTGATCTTACATCATGAGATTTTCAACTTTTTTTTTCAAAGACTGTGTGCCTGAAAATATATGTCGGACTGTCTTTGATCTGAGGGACACTATTAAGTTTCTCGTCTATCCCATCATTCAGAATATTTTTTTGCTGCGCAGTAGAAAACAAATGAAATGCGTAGTTAAAAACATGCATTCCTTTTTGGAAAATTTAGTGAGTATACGTAATGATATTTTTTGTTTATTTTTCTTTGAATAGTAATCTGTTTTTATTTTTGTTTCTTAACGATGATTGCATTATTTGACATTAGCTGCTTTTTTCTGCATTGTTTGGAGTCTTTGAACCAGCTCTAATTTTCTTATTTAATTTTAACAACGTTGCATTTTAAAAACGTTTTTCTTGATTTATTTAAAAATGAATATAGAAAAAAATCACTTTAGATATTAGCACAGCGTCATCTATTAACAGTAATTGCGACTAATTTTATATTCGGATTTTCACAGAGTGCATCATTTGTATTACACAGTAGAAAAATTATATTCCGTTTAGAGTCATAAAACTTTTTAGTGACTTCTGAATACGGGAACTTTAATTATAACCTCCATATACCTACTGAAAATCTTAAAACATGTTTGTTAGGCCTATATAGTGTATTTCATTATAATAAGCTAGTACTTCTCAGACATTTTATTTACTTTTTTGTATCTAGAATACAATATATCTGGGCTAGATGGGAAGTGAGCATGTCGATAAAGCATGAAATTATCCTAGATAACTCTTCTTATATTAAAAGATGTGCCTGTCTAGACAGGCTGTTATCCTGCTAATGCATCTCAAAACTGATTATCACAAATTAACTCACGAAATTTGTAGTAGAAAATCTCAAGCACATTTATAGTGTTTAAGAAACAAAAAAATATCACCCCCTCCCTTAAAAAGATTTTATTTTTATTTACTTTCATCTTTGCTTAAATTTCACTTCGCCGTTGCTTAACTATGAAAAACTGAATGATAAAACTGTATAATATATTTTAGAGATAATGCGACACCAAATTAATGTTTTCATGGGCATTTTTATGTAAAAAATGTTGGATAAGTACTTTATAGCTCAATCTTGGGCGAAGTAAAGTCTCTCAAACAAGGAATTAACAGGGCATCGCCGATGACGTACAAGAGACCTATCCGAATAACTACTAGATCTAAAACTTACCTTTTTATGTTTTGTAAGGTCATATACAGATATTACTACATACATAATTCTTTGATCTTGTTATTTTAATCCATCATAATTAATTAATGTTCCATGTTAAAATTAGTAAAGAGTATTAAAAATTAAAACATATTTTTTTATATCAAAGAAACGATATTAAGCAAAAATTTGCAATTACCATATTACACATATTATCATAATATTTAGTTTCTTATGTTGGTGAGATAGAATTTCAAGTATCTGCCTATTCACAGGATTATCATTCAAGTTTGAAAAATGTATTGTATTTACAATGAAGTTTCATAGCGTCACTTGCCGATATATATTAATCTTCTTTAGCTGACATAAATGAACATTCTACATCCGGACTTCGTCGATACCGAATAAAAGACTTTTCAGAAACGTCTGAATTATTTCTAGATTTTATTACATAAGAATTCCGTTGGATTTTTTTTTCACAGTCTGATGACTACAATAAAATAATGCTAAAAATGATACAGATTATTTAAAAGGAAAATTCCTATAATTATTTTCATACTTTAGAAAAACAAAAGGTAACATTTTAAAATTACCATAAACATTAGCAAGAGAAAGTTGTGCACTCGTTAGTATAACGACATATAATTTCGAACATCTGCTTGTTTACGAGATAGCTGCATAAGTTTTAAAAATATATTGTGTATAAAATCAAACTTCATAGCATCATTTACTGATACAAATGAAACTTTTATGTAGTTCTGTCTGTATTCCTTTGTCTGCATCCTTTCCTGTAATTTTCTTGGTGTGCTTGTCTTTTGCATCTTCATTCCTTTCCCCATATCCATTCCCTTTCTCATTTTCATTTTCATGATCAATTCTTTCGTTGCCACAAGAGAGAGTATGAAAGAATCAGTATAATCGGCACCCACTTAAGATTACGATTCCACTCCACTAGCCCGTTAAATAAAATATCTTTTCAATGTCATAACGTTTATAGGCTAGTATACTATATGTAAATTGAGACATACGTAATAAAATAAGTACGATAAAAAAAAGTGTTCAAAACTTTATGCAGATCAGATCATTTTTCCTAGACATTCCCATTCAGCAAGAAGTTACTTCTTCGTTAGTAAATGCTTCATAAGAAATATTTCTTTAATTTTAACAAGATTATTAATTAAGTAGAGGGAGTAGTATTCAAAAGGCTTTATTGCGTACTCTCTAATAAATGAAATTGTGTATTATTAATTGCATGCGATAGGCGAACAATAGTTGCGAAACAGCTTATAAACGTGCGATATTTCACGATTAATCGATGATTTTGCTGCTTAGCAATACAGTGAGTTTACATTCTTATGAAAGTATAGACAGACAGATGGTCAATTCTTTGATGGATTATGTCTTTAGATTAGCAAATTTCGATATTTTGGATGCATTTTTTCTAATAGAATAAAGCCAAAATATTACAAATAACTATAATAACAGTTATAAAATGACGTAGAAAATTTAAATAATAGCAATTTAGTTTTATATCTAGTTTACATGCTTTTGAAAATACAGACTGACAGATGGTCAACATTTGGATTGGTATCAAATTCGCTACGCTTCTATTTTTTAGATTTTAAATAATTGTAGCAAATGTTATTTATTTAGATCTCTTTGTTCTGTAGTCATCATATTAACATACATTCGAACAGGACAGACAGATTTCTTGTGAATGGATTTCGTTCAAAATTTGACAGAAATCTATAAATTTGGTATGAAGAATATATATCGAATTTCACCAGTCTAACTATAGGTTAATCTGATCAAATGTTGATAGACGAGACCAAATTTCAAGCCTCTGGCTCAATAAACTCTGTGAAGACAGATAGATATTTCAAAAAGTTATTTCTCGAACTCTGTTTCAGAAAAGTATTTTTCGAAAAATCTAAGTATTCAAGATTCAACAAATTACTGAGGGGTTTTTTTTGCAATTATTATAATACTTTAGGAGAAAATAAAAAGGAATCGATATTCTGGGTTTTCTCTCGGAATATATTATCACATGCCAGTTTCAATTTCAAATAATCTTTCCATTAATAACAATTTTATTTCAATAGATTTTTATCACTAATTTTAAGAATGATTTTAAATTTTAATTACATTTTACAACATTGGTTTTCATTATTTTAAAACTGGATTTATATTCACACTCTAAACTACGTCATTTAATACTATCTTTGCTTATATAATAAATGATATGTAATTAAGATTTTTATTTAAAAACAAAATAAAAACAGACGAACCAACTAATTCATTATCATGCTACGGAATTTCAAACTAGAGATTCGATTCTCTTTTCATTCTTTCCAAATATTGTTATATTAAACAACAATGCTATATGATATGCATTTTCTTAGACTGAAATTTAAGATATAACATCTTACCTTTAAAAGTTCTGTTAATTTGAAAGCGTCGTTAAGTAGGTTGGGATTAAGTAATTCTGCACAATTATCTAGTCAATTAATAAAAAAGCTAAAAAAGCTTAAATTTCGGGCAATATCGTTTTGCTTTAAATTCTAATACATCGAATTCCTAGCTATGTTTACCATCTTTTTTGTAGAGAATAAAGCAGGTAAATAAAAACTAAATGAATCATTCCTAAAGCCCTTAATATTTTTTCCTCTCGGTTTCTTAATCATTGAATTCATCATCCCATTAACATCAATAAAGCTGTGCTACATTTAGATACACTTAATATCTTTAACTAATTATAAAATAATAAATAAAAGTTACTTTACTTTATCAGAATAAAAATTTGAAGTATTGAGAAGTCACGGGAAGATTTCAGCTACAATGAATTAAGAATTATTTTAAAGACATGTTAATAGAAAAATCGAATTATATAATTAGTGTGCATAGTGTGAAAGAAATATTCCAAAAATTGATTATTTAGGCAAATATATTTGGTTTGGCAACATTTCAAAGTAAAAACTGTTTCTGAGAAAAATGAAAAATATTATCTCAAATGTAAATTTGTTTTTCTACTTAATTTTAGCTCACAAACATTTCAATGGCTTATAATTTTACAAATTCAGTTCTATTTAGTTTTTTCTTTGAGAAAAATTCTTCACAAATTTTGAGATATTTGCCGACATTCAGGAGTTGCTTTGTTAGAAAATTCCACATTTTGTATATATATTAGAAAGTCTTGAAAAAATTACAAAAACGAATAGTTACGCAACGTTAGAACGAAAATTAAATGCAGACGACAATATTCACTTAACAAGAAAACAAATTTTCATCCTGGTTTGGGAAATAGAACATCTGCTTTTATCACAAAAGAATTAAAAATTTCGAACAGTTAATAGTAGCTAGTACAAAATTTATTCATGAGAAGGAGATTTGCAAGGTAAATCACCTTAGCATGGACAAAAGAACAAGAAAGAATAAGTGCATAAAACACAAAAGAATAAAGAAAAATTATTCGAAAATATTTTTTAATCTGGAATAAAGAAACACAGAGACCTGTCTAAGGTCATTTCTCTTCTCCTTTCATATAAAGCATTACTCCCTTTTTGTCATTTCTTTTTAAATATATGAGCTCCGCTTCTTGATGGTCGCGTTGGGAAACCCTTTTTTCTTTCTGCATTGATGATGCGTTTCTTTGAAGTTTAGAAATAAAATACGTTCCGAAAAAAGAGAATCGACGTCTATTCTTGTGAAATATTGTCAAAAACAGGATTCATTTACATCAACATTTTTATAGAAAAAGGCATAAATGCCTCTCTAGATTTTATTGGATATTTTGAATAATGTCAGGTCTTACAGAGAAAGAAATTCAAAAGGTAGAACAGTGTTGATGATCGTAGTTTTGAATTTTTGGGAACAGTTTAAAAGAAATGTATTATCTCTCTTTCCATGCTACTTGAAATGTTTTTGCTTTTCCAATGTTTTCTATTCCGACATTTTTTTATGATGTAAAACTTCAAAAGTTATGTTCAATGTTTCTATAAATGTTTCAGTTAAACATTTTTCCTGATATTTTTTTAATTTGTTTTCTTGTATACTAAGAAAACATGGGAGAAATACTGTAATCGTCCAGAAATTCAACCATGAAGATTTGAATACATCGTCAGAATAAATTTCAATCCTTCCCGAGCCCGTAAAAAGCATTTATGGAATTATATCTGCCTTCCTGTCTATCTGTCTATTTGTGAACATAGCACTTTTAGCTACTCGGATTAATTTTGATGTGTAGTCTTTACACCAAAGTTTTAGATTTCTGTCAAATTTTAAGCGAAATCTATTCTGAGAAAATTTATCTGTAGGAATGCAAGGGAAAGCAATAAAGAAAAAATGTAGAGAGTTAAATGGGTAAAATTTGGATTATAGTTTTAACATTCAAAGTTCAAATCTGATTACATTGTGAACTAAATCCATTAACGAGTTTATTTATGCAATCAACTAAATAGCTTCAAAAATGCAACGACTTATCAATAATTTCAAAAAAGCAATGACTTAAATAAATGAAACTAACTCGTTCTAAATAATGAAACTAGACAATCATTCGCCCAGTTTATCGACTTTTTAGGTTGTTAAATGAACATTTTGTTGTTTGATAAAACTGCAAAACATGAATTCAATCAGTATGCTGCCAATTAGAAAGTGTATACATTATGAAACGAAAGCGGATTTGAAATTCCTACTTCTGTCATAATGACTGATAAACACATGCGATTGAATGTGTTTGATGTGTAGTTTGAATTCCTTTATAGCATTTAAAAACATTTTTTTGTTCATATAATATATCAAATTGAATTACAAATATTATTTCTTTTAAAGAGGAAATAATGCAGAAATAAAATTGATATCATTAAAAAGGTAATTATTTGCTTTTGCGATTATGCAAAGATTATTTTTATAAGATAATTGTTTTAGAAAACATGAGCATCAATTTTCATAAAGAAATCATAATGATACGGCTAGACTTAAAAATTAGTGTACGCTTGGCCAAAATTGAAATATTTTGATGCTGTTTCACCCCATTTTTCTTTCTTTTTTGAAATTTCTAAAATCCATTTGTCACCATTTTTGGTATCCATCCAGAAGAGCAGTTTTTAGGCGAGTTTCTGGACGATTGGCACGATTTTGATGTCCTTATGGAGAAACCGTTAATTAATCTGAAACGGTGGTGACGCTTTATAAGCCAGATAACAGCTACGAGACATGAGTAATTACTTTGGTCTTGTGGTCTTGTTACTCGGCTACAAACCGAAACATTGCGGGTTCGGTCATCGCTATCGCCAATCGCAACAAAACTTTACCACGATTACTTTTCTCGAGATGGTTAAGCCTACTTCTGCGTTCAATTAATTTTTTTGAATGAAGTCTATTTCTTTATTTCATTTATATCTTCTTTCCTCTGACTGAATGTAATTTTTGGTGGCGATGGCGAAACATGGTGGCGAAATATCTCCAGAATATTTCTAATAATATTTTGCAGCTCCATTAATTAGCTGAAAGAAGCGTTGGATTTAATGCACCTGTAAAAATATTGAATGAATGAAATAATATAAAATTCGTATGATGGTTTGTTGGTATTTGCATTTTACCATTCTCTGATAAGTAATAAGCATGATCTGTGCCACGTACGTTAGCGTTTGAAATATATAGAAAACGAAATTGTGAGATTCATTTTGCAACTAAAGTTTCAGCTATTTGCCAGAATTGCTTTAAGTCAAAGATAAAAACGCTTCCAAAATGCATATTTCGTTTTCATTATATGATGTTGAAACAGGAAACACTCATGTGCGAGAAAATAAAAAGCTGAGCACTCGTGATGTTAACGTCATTGTCCAATGTCGACAATTTTTATGCAAAGTAAAGCGGAGGTAAAATCTTTATAATGAATCATGTGAGAAAGTTTCAGGGAGACATTTCCCTTTTATTTGCTTTATGATCTTTAAAAAAATTATATTATTTTCTTTCCTGTTTAAAAACGTCGTAATCAGTTATAAGAATTCAAAGAAGTTTAGTTTAGTTTAGCTATATTAACTTTTAAAGCAGCACTAGGGCTATTGTGGGG
>JAPMOR010051622.1:208761-275548 GCA_026543865.1 Argiope aurantia
TGTGTGTGTGTGTGTGTGTGTGTGTGTGTGTGTGTGTGTGTGTGTCCCGAACTGCAAGCTTTTATAAAATGTCAACGAATTTTAGAAAGGGATGATTGTCAGACAATCTGTCTATCTCCGAATATACAAATGCGATTGTTCGGAAATGCAGCTAGCCCGCTGTTTAAGTTTTAGTACAGGATCTTTTTAAAAAATAGATCTGTTTCTGATTTTTGACTTCATTTCTTAAAGGATTGTTAGACTGTCTCTCTCTCTGAGTCCACAAGTGAGCATGAAGCTAAGCTCAAAAGGTAACAAGCTGCTCAAATGGAGTTTGGAATTTGCCTTATCACAAAAATAACAGCTATTTATGAAATTTTAACTCTAAGTAGTGAACGTGAAGAGTCCAGAATAAAAACTCGTTTCTCTCTACGTTTTGAAGCTAGACATCAAACCGGTCATATTGTGTAGGTATATGAAAAAAACTCTACCAGTGGATTCTTATGGTAATTAAATATGCGCTGTGAAGTTTTTTCTCTTTCCATATCATATGGAAAGAAATTTGTATGCGACAAGTAAATCTGTTTGCAAATTTGCATATCTGCATGCAAATTAGTAAAACTTTAATTTCTCCTGAAATATATATATATATATATATATATATATATATATATATATATATATATATATATATATATATTGCTGTTATTAATCGTGTCAGTTATGGTGAAGTAAATTATGGTCCGTCATTAGTATTAATTATGGTCCATTATTAGCCTTATCGATTTTATATAAGGTTTTCCTTCATTTAGTTGAAATTTTAGGTGGTGAAAGACTGCAACTATACACGTTGTAATATAAAAAGACTGTGACATCACAACTCAGTGTTAGACAATGTGCAATTAGTTGTTAGAAACATGAACGCTTATTCGTATCATATTAGTATGACGCATGTAAAATGATTCCATCAGTATTTCGTGTAATTTTTAAAACAGCACAGATTCAGAAATATTTAATAAATAACATCTTACTATTATAAAAAGAAAATTTACAATTACAAAAATCTATCCAAATGAGATACTTTCAGCATTTGTTATTTTTCCAGTCAATTAATACTGATAATTTTTTCTCGAATTCTAAATAATTCCTTAAGTTAAAAATCGCAAACAGCTTTTCTACCAAATAATTCTATTAACTATTTGTCGTTTTTGCTCTCTGTAATAGTTTAAATGATATTAAAGTTCATACCATCAGCTTTATTCAAATTAAAAACTACTAATATAAAATTTACAAGTTAGAAGAATGTTTAAATTCTTTTGTAAAAAGAAAAATATATAACTATTACCTACATAAGATAAACATTTTTATATCACTATTCTCTTATGAACGGTTTTCGTATTTAAAGCTTATTAGGACTATGATTAAATTTGCATTCAATAGAAATTAATCTTAATTTCCAAATAAGATCTTCATCAAGCATATTATTTTAATTTATAATTACAGTTCTTATTCTTAAACTATAAAAAAAATTTAGAAAAAAAATCTCTATTTTTGTGTTAGTTATATATTAGTTAAATAATTCATTCAGGCGGTACTGCTGCCATCTATATATCGTTATAGGTATAAAAGAACGTTAAATTTAAAATTGAAGATGTCTAACATTTACTGTCACTGCTATAGTGCTGCCATCTATCCACCATAATGAAAGACAATCTATGCAATTATTGTCCTTTGAATTCTTTTTAATTTGATGGGAAGAGAAAAATTCCTTCTAATTTTGATTAGGATAAAATTTTATTCATATTTCTGTATACCATAAAATTAAACGCATTATTTCTCTTTATGATTTTGTACAATTAATTTGATTGAAAAGTATTGTAATTACTCTTAAGCAAAAAAATTATAGAAAATATTTGACCGGTCATGGCATTCAAAAAACAAAAATTGAAATTCAGAATTTTTTCTAAAATTCATATTCTAAATTACATATTTACATGACAATATGAGCAAATAGTTTTATATAAGAAACAAACCGATACTATAGATATAGATATGTAAGTTTCAAATATTTTCATTGCGATTTTATTGTTTGAATCTGAATATCATAATGATTGTCCTTTCCTCCATAAATATAAAACATGAGCTCTCAAAATGAAAAAGTTACTAAGCTAAATTTCAACTGAACTTTCGATTAGAATTATACTGCAAAAATTATAAAGATAAGTTAAATGTGATGTTTTTAGGGGGGTAGGGAATAGTTCTAAAAAAGTGTCTAGTATATTTCCTATTCCCCAAAAAATGTAAATAGGAAGGATGGTAAACGAGCCAATATTTTTTCTTACATCCAAAATTAAATAATTTTTTTGAAGATATTGTTTTTTGTTGTTATTTATTTGTTTGTTTTAAGAAACTCTGAAAAATATGAAATTGTTCATAATTTTGATTAAGATTCAATTTTCTCAGCTTAATATTCTAAATAAAAAAATTAATTCTTAGCTTTCTTTTTTTAAACTTAGATTAACTATGGAAATTTAATTATTTTAAATATTTATGGATAATACACATATGTATACATCGAACGTTAAAGTTATTTTAGGCTGTTTTGAAACCTGAAGAGGACTTATCTTAATATACCCACAATCTATTGAATGATTTGTGATTGTGACGTCTACCACAAATCCTCACAAGTAATTGTGCTCATCTTCTATTGAAGGAAACGATTTAAGTGAAGTCGCAATGACAGATCAACATAAATAAACGTGTCCACCTTCTATTAAAGGAATCGCTTCATATGAAGGCACAATCGCAGATCAACGCATCTAACAGTGCATGTTATCTAAACCTGTAACTAAATCCTGAATTGCAGTACCCAGTGAGCCTGAACCTGTGCATTTGTATCTAAGTACATTTTCGGAACCTTTCCTGGATACAATTAGCAGAAGTTATCTTTCACTCATACACTGTAATAAAGGTGTTATTCTCTTTTCCCCACGCGAATTTGTGGGCCTTTGAAGAAGTCACAAATACTTTGCATGGAATTAGCAAAGTAACGAAAAAAGATCTTTTGAGAGAATTCAGCATTATTATTAAATATATCTTTGATGATTTTTTTTAGCAATTAACACCTAGTATGCGGTTAGGGCGCATACATATGCACACATTGCATATGCTTTGCTGCACAAATGCCCAAAAGATTTAAAATGTATTTTGGACACCGTTAAACCGACAAATTGAAACTAAAATTTGGCACAGAATGATATTTGTTGGCACAAAATCACTTATGAAATTTCATTTAATTAAGTCATTACGCATTTGAATAATTACGTTTACATGCATGTGAAAGTACAGACCAATAGAATATCAAAACTATGAGCAACTGGTTAAAATTTTGATAATAATCTAATCATAGATATTTAGTCTTTGTATCAAATTTCATTTATCTGGCTTTTTATTATTTCCAGTTATTGTATTTTCTTGTACTCGAACAGTAGGACAAACAGACTCCTCTAAATAGATTTCGTTTAAAATTGACAGAAACATACAAATTTGGTTTAAAATCCATTCACTATATTCCATCTGTCTAGCTTGAAACATTTTTTGAGTTATTGTGTTCACAAATAGATAGCCACAATCCCAAAAATGTCATCAACACTTCGAGCATGAAAATTTTGATAATTACAATATATTGTGTACTCCGTTTACGAGAAAATAATTATTCTTCTCATTACTCTTACTTTGTATACAAGAAAATAATAAATGTTTTATTTTGTCCGTCATTTGCATGTTATATCGCAAGAAAGATAATAAAGTTATTTTTAAAGTCACTTTCTCTTGCTACAACATAATATTCCTGTATTGTAATTTTTTTTAAATTTGAGAAGATATTCTACAGCTTACATCAAGATAACTATTGTGTCCTTTTAACAATAAAGGGATTTCTCAACATATTGACTTGCATATTTATTAACTTTGAAAATAAAGAAGCAGTCTAAAAAAATAGTTGAAACAAAATTAGCTGAATGTATGTTAAATTTTAAAAACCTTAATATAATTTATATTATATGTAGTTTAATAATGTTAACGATCTAGAATAATATTAATCTAAAAAGAAACCTATATTAAATAAACTAGAAACATTTTGAAAACTAATAAAAGATTTATGAAATATAAATTAACTCTCTAATTCAAAAGCTAGAATTTCATTTCCCAAAAAATTTAAAGGAGAATTATTTTAAGCTGTAAGCTAATTTTTTTTCACTAATTCAATTTATGTTTATATTTCCTATAAAAGATATTATTTCTAAATGAATCTACTTACATATTTTTCAAACAAATATTCTTTATAGGTATCTTGAAATTCTTCTGAATCATTAAAAATTTTTATTTTCTGCCGATGATTTGATAAATTTCTTTTCTGTTTGTAATTCGGTAATAATTTCGTTAACTATTATCAGGAGAAAATAAATTTTCCGTTTTAAATTTATTCATTGAAAAATGATAATTTAATTTCTGCTTTATTACTAATTAATTCGGCTCTATTAGTTTATTTTATAAACTAATAGAGCCGAAACTAATATTATTAATATATTTTGAAATTCATTTTTAATTATTGTCACGATAACGCGCCAATAAAAGAAAAAACATCATTATTTTCAGTGGGCACATCAAGATGATTACTCTTATTTAAACATATACTAATTTATTTTGAAATGAATGGCAATAAAAAAGCAGGCTATTAAATAAAATGCTTAAATTTGCATATAATAATTTCACTTACCGTGAATGATAACGTATACCCTATTATAAAATATCTCTTAATACAGATTACGATGAGTATTTCAAAAAGCAAAAAAAAAGAAAAAAAAATCGAGAATGGATTTTGAAATGGTCCTTTCTTCTATATTGTTACGAACGTACTGTTACGAATTTATAATATTGTTCCTAAACGAAATTAATTTCATAGCAAGGAAAATAGTTTTATATATATTTTAATGGATGCTCAATGGATGACAAGTTAATGACCCCCACCTTGATGACAAACTTGGCGAGCATTTGACCATAAATTTGGCAGCAAAAACGAAGGATTTCGAATATTCAAGAATCGTGGAGATACCCCTATTAAGACTTGTGTTCACAACCTGTTTTGGAACATTCAGTGTCAAATCACGGAACTATAAGAAGTGTTGGCGCACCGTTAAGAGTCTGTCGAGAAGATGAGTTGTCTAGGGAATTCTATCTTTGAAATGTTGATCTCTAACGAGTTCTATGTGAGCGTTTTGTGCCGTTGCAGTTGTTCAACAACGATTTGCTGCTTTTTTGATATTATTTACTGAAAGTGCTATTCTTATGTACGCTTCGGTTGTGAACCCATGCTTTCATGTAGAATTCTTGATTACCCGGGTGGGATTTTTTTTTCTTTAACAATACAATTTCAGTGTATAAAGTGAATGTTAGATTTCATTTTATCAAAAGATAAAAGAGAATAAAAGTGAAAATTCAATTATCCTGTTAAATCAAAGTTTAATCATCGTATTACTGAAAGATGAAATTCCCGTTATCATGTTAATGAGAAGTCAGTTATAAAGGGAAAATGAAATATTTTTCAATTTTATACTTTGACGCATTTTACGTAGAGCTTCGTCATATGATGAAACTAAACGAGTATGAATTTTAAAAATCTTTTCTTTCACAGATGCGATCCAAGATTGTATATCCTCAATATTGGTGTGGAGACAATTTAACAATAAATAATAAATTTTAATGGACCTTAGGATTACTTTGCAATTCTCAGATTACGCCAGAATCGCCAACTCTGTTATGCATAAAATGCCAATATTTTACCAAAATGGTTACGTGAATATGTTAGGGATATACAGGATAGATCATATGATCTAAAGCCGAAAACCTAGTTGGGAAATTAGAAATGTGCACCTCAGAATGATTTTTTTCCAATTTTAATTAGAATTTAATTTAATTAAAAATTAAGATTTTAGCTCATCATAATTTTGGCAGTGTTTTAAAATTATTAAAAAGGATTTTATTGTTTTTTGCAGGAAAAAAAATTTAAAAAATGTATTTTACTGCTTCGAGAAAATGACAACTGTTTTCATTGTTTCAATAATTATTTAATCAAGTAGTTTTCTTCCATTTTTTTTTAAATAAAGAAAAAAGAATATATCTAATATCTGTATTACTCAGGGTATCACGAAAGTTAAAATATAGATAAATTGGGCAACTATATTTTTAATTTCTCAGTGATGTTACCAGACTCAACTCCACTAGAAAAGTTCATTATAAAACTCCATTAGAAATTTCAAAGCAAATATCCATCAAGCAAATAATATAAGCAAGTATAAGGTTATTAAAATAATACATATCTAATGTACATCTCAATATGATGATTAAAAATGTTTCTTAAGGGAATCATGACAAAGTTATGTATTAGAGATTCAATAGAAATAAAACAGAATGTATTCCCTTGGAATCAGTTGGTTGCCAAAGACGACTAGCTTATGTACATCGCACCAGTTTAATGTACATCATAATTTGAAGTTTTAAAATACTTTTTTAAAAAATCCTGAACAGCAAAATTATGTATTAGAGGTTTAACAGAAATTAAATACGACCAATTTTCTTTGGGAATCAGTTGGTCGCTATAGGCAATTAGTTCGCAATATTACGCATATTGGTTTATCATTAATAAAACTACATCGTTTTAAATATTTCAAAACCGGAACTTTTTGTAACGGCTTGCATTGGAAAACCAGTTTCTCCGTAAGTCATTTTCTTTTTTTGCTCGAACACTTCAGAGTACGATGCTTTTATCCTTCCGTGGAAATTCTTCGAAAACCTGTCTTCCCGGGCAATAGGTGTGCGTCACATCCCCTTCCTGTCCGGGCGTAAGCCGTGTTCCTACTTCGAGTTGCATTATTAAAATGCTGCTCGAAAATGGAAATTTCGAGGATAATTCTACTCCTTTTTCTTTTTAAATTACACTCCTGTCAAAATGAAACCAATCCTGCCACTACAAAAAGTAAGTTTATTTATGAAAGAAACAGTTTTTATTTTAAAAAAAAGCAGCGCCTTTCTGAAATATTTATAAAGTCATTATTTAAAGGAACAGTGGACTCTGAAATAAGAAAAAATGAATGAGCAAAAAAATATGAAATTTTATTTTTATCGTTTCATCACTTAAATCTATGTTTATAACTAAAATAAGGTTATATATTATACAATAAAAAAAATATCTGAAAGGTCTAGAGTTAAAAAAATACATCTTAATGGCTTTTCTCAAAATGATATAGTAATTAGTTTTAAATATATGTAAAAGGTTCCAGGTATCTTAATTTTTGAAGAAATTAAATAGAATTTCTAATAAAGATTTCGGTTAAATATTTAAAGAAAATAGGGTATACATTTTATATTTCCGAATTATTTTACATAGTTAAAAGTAAATTTTAATTCAGAAAAAATTTAATTCTTATGAAAATTCAGTAAGTGTGCCTCAAAGTATTTCTAAAAAATTAGCATTTAAATGGAATTCGAAATTCTATGTAGTTTTATTCTAAATAAATTTATCTAGGGTATTTAGGAAAAAATAATAGAAAAGTTAAAAATTATGTCGCTTGGAATATTAAAAAATTTTATATCTTCTAATTTTTTAAAAATAATATATTACATTTTGAAAAGTTTTTTTTTCAGGAATTTTACGTATTTATATTTTAATATGTAACTTTCATAACCCTAAATGAATAACTCGAAAAAAATACCTAATAGTGTCCACCATCCCCTTAAAGTAGAAAATATATTATAGTTAAGTAAATTTTATGAAAATGTTTATATTCATATAACTTGGAGGGGAAAGTTATGACCTTTCATTTATTTATTTCATTGAAATATGCAATAGTATTAAAATAGTTTAGAACTATAACTCTGATATTTTGATGATATTTTAATAGCCAAGCAGACATAAATAACAAAGTGAGAGTAATCTACTTGGGGAATTTATCGCTCAACATATTAAATAACGAAAGAATTTTTTTTTTTGTCAGTTGAGGTGGTGACATTCAGTAATACAGAAAATATCGCATTTATTTTCCCTGTAAAATAAAAATAAAAAATTTTGAAATGACTGAACATATGTAAAACCTTTTTTATATAAATTTTCGTTTATAACAATGTATCAAAGGGTTTTTTTTTTTTACTAAACATCTTGAATATTTGAAATTTAAAACACAGTGTTTTTTTGAAGAAGGAATTGCAAAAAAGAATTTTATGAGAAAGTGTCTCGAAATTAACTTGCAGTGAAACTTCACCACATGAAAAGTGATGGCGCCACAATAAAAACGTGATTTATCCAGGAATTTGGATGGATAAAATCTAGATTTTAAAACTAATACAGCTGGAGGAACAATGATTTTAAACTTATAAAAATTTCAACAAATTAATAAACACTTTTACAGAACTCTCAATGCAAAAAAATATTAATACGATTCTAACTTTTAATCAGAAATTAAGTAGCATGATAATATTGAGAAGCTTAACATAAATAATTAGAAAAATTTATTAGTATAAATTTTAAAGAATGTTTTAAAGTATATACTGCAGAAATACCTGCTATTATTATTTTTGTTATTTTTTATTTTAATAATCATATTTTTATGCAAAATATTTTTTAATCCAGGTTGGTTAAGAGTAAATTTTGTAAAATTATATGAAACTAACAAATCAAACATAAAATATTTTAATGCTTTGAAGTTTCGATCTAGAGGTTTACATCTTTTCTAATTCTTTAACGACAATGTGTCCCTATATGTGAGATTTTTGAAATATTTTTTTTTTTGTTTTCCTAATTTAACTACGCAAATCGTCACCGAAAAAAATTTTGCGCTATTTAAATAACTGGAAAGATTATTTATTCAATTTAAGATCTCAGTCTTCATCTATTCTCTTTCTAAATAAAATTATCTTTAATTATAATCGTGATAATTTGTAGTCTAATAAATATATGCAATATTTTCACTAAAAGGGGTGACAAAGCATATGAAAATAAACTTGATAATCAGATGAGCATCAGTATTCTCTTTATATTCGAAAAAAGAGTACTTAAATTTATTATAAATAATTAATAAATTCTGATAAAAAAAATAAACTTTAAAAAAGAATGCAGGATTTTTAATTATCGTAAATGTTAGAGTTCATGTTTTTAACCTAATCGTATATAGATTAATTCAAAAACAAATATTGATGCGTTTTTTTAGCAACGCTGTTAGATAAACTAACTACGTTGATCACAAACTACGTTGATCAATACTTAATGACAATACATAGGACTTCGATATTTCGATTTGGCATTTTATTTAAATAATGAAATGGAAAAAAAGAAACGGAAAGATACGTATTTGTGTTAAAAATTGAATTTCTTCTAAAAGTTGCAGCTCGCGTTTTTAACCCTCAAATTCAAAATCATCCTTACGTATTCTTTGGAATAGCATGGCATTTCTAAATTTTTCAGTGCAAAGTAATATTTATTCAGAAATCAAATATATTACTATATATCTATTTATGTATTATTATAGTTGTCTGTATATTATTATTATATATCTATTAGCAATTATTACAAACTCACAAATAACCGTTATTGAAACTTCCAGATTTTTATCAATCTTAGATTGTTTTTTAAACCTTATTCTTTCATATAAACTAACTCATTACTAACTAATGAGTTTGCGGTACACCTACATCACTGTAATGTCGCCAAATAATTTCTGAATAATTATAACCTTTGAATATGTTAGTTGTTTTTAAGTAGTAGAATAGCAAATGTTAACAGTCGCTGCACAGTGTTTTTTCATCTAGTTATATAAGACTTTAAAAAGAGCATAAACGCTCTAACATTTATCTGTATGGCACCCCTTGAAGACCTGGCCATCTATATACGCCCTCCCCTTTCCTCCACGTAGCTAGGCTGTAACCAGATATTTGTTTTCGTACAGCTTATGTACGTAGAAAGACTAAGTTTTTTGTATAATTTCACTGTAAGGTGATATGTGTCGATAAAACAGAATCACCCTTTGTAGGACTTCGGCCAAAATTTTGTACATATCTATAACTTATATGTGAAAATCATGTCATATCTCATTCATCTAGTTTATTGCATTTTCCTGCTACCATATTGAGGCCGCAGTGGCCTAATGGTAAAGTCAGAACTGAAAGGTTCTAAATAACTGCTGTGTAAGCAGGTCTGGTGTTCGTTAAACCCATCTGAACCAAACGTCTTCTCGTTGGTGTGGTGCGAAAGTTTGGATAGAGAGAGAAAGAAGCTGAGGTGGCATCCTCGTCATCTGGCCATGGGTCAAAATTACCAAAATCGCCCTATTGTTGCTTTAAAAACAGCACTTTAATCTAACTAAACTAAACCTATTTTCCTATTCTCTTACACATGATAGAAACATAAAAATCCAATCTAGGTTGATTTGTTTTTTCTCTCTCTCGTTTACCAATTACGCATAAAGAAAGCATAGTAAATATCAGAAAATTCGAGTTTCAGATGAATTTCAATGTCTTAAACCTTCTTGGGTACAGAAAAACCATTTCCAAACTTAATAGTCGGCCTATCTATTTCTCAAAAAAATATTAACAACAATTATTCAAATAATTAACGAGCTAGGTGGGTAAAAATTTGCTATATAATCCTCATACCGAATACACTTCTACGTTCCCAAAATACATATTCGACTTTCTTTACTATATATTCTATTATGAATATTACTATAATTATAATCTATAATTATAGAATACAGTATATACTCTATAATTATAATCATTATTTCTGAAAAAGGAATAATGATTATAATTTATTTTTGATTTAATTTATTCGTGATAGTATTCATGTTAAATGAAAATCTATTTATGCTCAATTAATTCATATCATTAATTCAGTTATTTTATTAATTACACACGCATTGCATTTCCATGTATAAAGAACAATAGGTACGTTTATTTATTTGCCAGTTCTAAAAAAAGAACTACAAAACAAAAAATAAGAGGATTCTAATGGACATAACTGAATAGAGAGCTTTTAGAAATTTAAGATGGGATAAAAATACTTTCTTCGAATAAAAGTTTCCAAAGTATTATCAGATTCCCTTGTGAATAATAGATTTAGTAAAATAAAAATTACTAAATCTGTTATTCACAAGGGACAAGTTGCCACTGGAAAATGGGATTTCGATTACTTTGATAAGATGTTACAGAACGATAAAAAGATGAGATTTAGTTTCCGAACAAATAAAATCATTTTAGCACGGCATTATATAAAGTATTTTAATGTGATAGTATAAAAAAAATCGGTGCTGATAACATCCATGATTTTCTTCATTGTTATTCTCTTCAGAAATGTCTAATCTAACTTTATCAAAACCTGAAACGTAAATCTCCCGACGTTTATAATAATCTCTTTTCACTTATTCCGCTTTAGAAAAACTAAAAATCATCTAGAAAGAATTTGTATGAAAGTTAATGGAAAATTTCTTCGGTATTTCACATGCTTATTACTTTTTTGCATATGATATACACAAAAAGAAAGCATAACTGCATTGTAACATCAAAAAGTTCTGATGAATCTTCACTTTCTGATGAATCTTCACTTTCCAGACTTCCCCGAGTCCGAAAAACTCATTTTTGGAACTATGTCTGTCTATCTGCCCAAACTCAAAATTGTGATCAGTCAAACACATGTCGAACTAAAGGGATGAGAATTAGAATACGAAATTTGCGTAGCATTTAAAAACTTCCATTGAATTTTTAACGAAATCTATTTAGAGAAAATTTATCTGTCTGGTCTTCGAGTACACAGCAACAGATAACTATGCAATGTTATTCTCACTAATAATGCAGTCATACACACATAAATACATAATATAACCTACATACGTATATACAATACAATGTACATAAAGTACAATACATGTACATTGTAATATGCAATATAATGTACTTAATGTAATGTACAATATAATGCACTAATTGTACATGTGCATTGTAATGTACAATATAATGTACATAATGTAATGTACAATGCATGTACATAATGTAATGTACAATACATGCACATTTTAATATGCAATATAATGTACTTAATGTAATGTACAATACATTTTCATTGTAATGTACAATATAATCAACTTAATGTAATGCACAATACATGTACGTTGTAATGTACAATATAATGTACATAATGTAATGTGCAATACATGTACATTGTAATATGCAATATAATGTACTTAATGTAATATGCAATACATGTACATTGTAATGTACAATATAATGTTCATAATGTAATGTACAATACAATGTACTTATTGTTATGTACAATATAATGTACATAATGTAATGCCCAATGCATGCACATTGTGATGTACAATATAACGTACGTAATGCAATGTACAATACACGCACATTGTAATGTACAATATAATATACATAATGTAATGTACAATACGTGTACATTGTAACATGCAATATAATGTACAATATAATATACATAATGTAATGTACAATACGTGTACATTGTAACATGCAATATAATGTACTTAATATAATGTGCAATACATGTACATTGTAATGTACAATATAATGCACTTATTGTACATGTGCATTGTAATGTACATTTTAATATGCAATATAATGTACTTAATGTAATGTATAATACATGTACATTGTAATATACAATATAAGGAACTTAATGTAATGTGCAATACATGTACATTATAATGTACAATATAATGTACTAAATGTAATGTGGAGGTACACAATGTAATATACAATACATGTACATTGTAATGTACAGTATAATGTACTTAATGTAATGTACAATATAATGTACATAATGTAATGTCCAATACATGCACATTGTACTGTACAATATAATGTACGTAATGCAATGTACAATACATGCACATTGTAATGTACAATATAATATGCATAATGTAATGTACAATAGATGTACATTGTAATATGCAATATAATGTACTTAATTCACTGTCCAAGACATGTACATTGTAATGTACAATATAATGTACTTAATGTAATGTACAATACATGTACATTGTAATATACAATATAATGTGCATAATGTAATGTACAATTTAATGTACATTATGCAACGTACAATACAATTTACATACTGTAAACTAGATAAAATTGGACACATAGGTTTATCATCTAAAATGTCGATCCGAATCTATTTTGAAATCAAACCCGTCAAGAAGTTAACCATCTATAGTCAATACTTTCGTACTTTGATAACTCAAAAACGAATTGGCTTAAATAAATGAACTTTGTATGTGATCTTTTGATTACTATTGAAGTTCTATGTCAAATTTCAACAGATCAAGAAAACGGCGTCCTAAATACGGATTTTATTCTTGAGTGCTTGTGCATTTACCGCTTTCTAGGGATTAATTGCCTAAAAACAACACCAAAGATTTCAAGACAGATTCAGTAGAAATGCATGATTCATGCCAAAGATCAATATTTCGTAACTATTATTCGGTTATAATATGCAAAGGTTTCACGATCTTATCCTAGGTCCAAAATTTAATTCAAGTGGGGAGAGGGATAACACCTTTATTATAAGTACAGTACTGTGCAAATTAATTGGGACAAACACATAAGTTTTCGCAAATGTTGTTTAATTAGCATAGATTAACTTACATGCACGGTATAACAATCTCATACAAAATATATCCTTCTCTAGCTTGAATGAGATCCTGTACACGGTTTTGCATGAATTCTAATAAATTAGAACATAAATTTTTGATCTCGTCATCACGAAACCAAACTTTTATAGCATTCTCAATCATTGTTTTCTTTGTTGAGCAGTCCATTTTACTCAGACGTCTCTTTACAATGCTCTACAAATTTTCGATGGGATTTACATCAGGAGAATTACCAGGCCAATCCAAAACCATTATTTTCTGTTTTTTAAAAAAAATTCGTTGTTAGCTTAAAAGTATGGCATATACTGCAGCAATATTCCTCACAGTCATGGAAGTATGCTGACTAAGAGTAACAATTCTAGTCCTTTTCCTGAGAGTGATATCCATTTTTTTTAATACACGTCAGGAGGAGACAATTCACACAAGCGACCACTTTTTACAGCAACTGAAGGGAAAAATTTTCGATATGTCATGATCACGTGGTCAAATCGGTTTAGACTAGTCAAGGGCAGTCACGCCTTCTAAAAAAATGCAGTTGAAAACGATTTGAGACAGAAAATCTCCGAGAAAGGAACATTTTTCTTAAAAACTCTGTTTGTCCCAATTAATTTGCACAGTACTGTGTTCAAGAACATTTTGTGGAGACCACTCCTGCTGTTTAAAAGCATACTTAGAGCATAAAACAATGACAAGCAGGAGTTACCGACTTATTCGTATGTTTAAACAATGCGGCGAATTTTGCATTTAGTTTCATTATACAGGGTGAGTAAAAAGGATGAACCTGATTTTCAAAAATCATATTTTCGAAACTACTGCACATATTACAATAAAAGATACATGAATTTAAAGAAAAATATGCCAATTTTTTTTTAAGTTTTAAAATGTCCGATGAGTGACTCTCTTGTTACACAGCATACGTCCAATCTGTAATCCAGTTCGTTCCAAACATTTTGTAGTATTTTGTTTTGTCTGTTATTTTTGACTTGACCCCACAAAAAGAAATCATTGAGACAAGACATTGTTTATGTATCACCAATACCGAAAACACTGCAGGAACATAAAGAACGCATTTGTGCAGCATTCAGAACTCTTGACGGAGTAATGATACAAAATGTTTGGAATGAGCTGGATTACAGATTGTATGTATGCCTTGTAACAAGAAGGTCGTACATCAAACATTTATAACTGAAAAAACTTGGTATATTTCACTTTTAATTTATTTATAATTTATTGAAATATGTGCAGTAGTTTCGAAAATATGCTTTTTTAAAATCGGGTCCATCCTTTGTACTTACCCTGTATAGAAAATGTAATTTATATTTTGGATCTCTGCTCTTTCATTTATTAGTCTAAAATCGGGTACAGAGATCGACGCCACTTACCGAATTTCATTTATCTGGTGAGCTGAATTTTTTGTCGTGTTTAACCCGTGGCACACGTCCGGATTTTTTTTCAGATTCTTTCAATGTTGTGTCTTTGATAGCATATGAATGTGAGTAGCAGAGATTCAGAGATCTCCTCGCAAGTGCTCCTACTGACTGACAAAATGACGATAGCTCAGATTTGTCAAATATTGAAGAAATTTTGGAAAATGATCATGATACAGGGTCATGAACAAAAAGAGGAATCTGAATACTTTCGAAAATCTGATAAACTGTTTTCCTGCTTGTGGGAAAGATAATAAAACCTTTTTTAAAATGCAACTCTTATAAAATGAATCAATTGCTTTTAAATTTTTGTTAAAAATCCCATTTATTCTGAATGAGGAGTGATAAAAGCATTTTTTGAGTATGTATATAAATATAAAATACATAAGTTTTTCAAAGTTGTATGTTTAAGCACCATTTTCAAAAAAAATTTCAAATGTAAACTACATGTAAAATACAGATTTTCTTATTCTTTCAATAATTTTATTTTGAAAAAAAATACTTATATTAAAATGAATAAATTTTATATGAAGGGAATGTAGAAAAGGAAATGAATGCAGAAATTGTATCATTCGATTTCAATTTTTCTTATTAAAAATTACTTCGTATTTTAAATAAGAATATATTTGCAAGAAAAAATATTCACACCTTACACTGATAAAATATTGTGATTATATTTTATTTTTTTATAAATCTATATACTTATAATAAAGCTCAATGTGTGTATATGTGTGTGTGTGTGTGTGTGTGTGTGTGTATGTTGGCGCTCTACAGGCCAGACCATTCAACCTACAGCTACCAAATTTGGCATGTGTATACCTTGAAGGCCGGGAATGTGCACCTGGGGGTTATTTTTTCGAATTTTTAACTAGAATTTTATTTATTTAAAAATTAAGCGAAATTTTGATGTGCTTCTGCTATAACTTCCGAAAATATTACCTCACAAAAAAGATTTTTACATGAAGTTACAGATCAAAAATTTATCTTTTAAATGATACTAATGTTTTAATCATAAAATTAAATTTCTATTAATGAATTTTTAAATAAATATTTTAACTATGTTTTTCAATAATTTTTTTCGTAAAAAATAAAAATCAAGATGAAGCACGTTTCGCATTCATGGGAAAAAATTAGCTTTTTTCAAAGTGTTGCCATCACATTGATTAAAGTCCCAATTAAAAAAAATTAAATCTTTTTGGAAATGAAATCTGCAAAAATATAATTTTCGGCACGTGTCTGTAGGAAATGAAACAAATATGAAATATTATTTTTTCTAAAAAATAAATTCAAGAAAAATTATTTTATGATCTTTTACACTCTCTATACAGGGTGTTTATTTAGTCCCGGACCCATTTCGATGTTTAATGACTCCTAAAATAATGAAGATATAAACAAACTTATGGCATTTATTGCTGGAATAACTCATATATTTTCCTTTTCAGGTTTGAATATTTTTACTTTTGTAAATATCGTCTGCGCGTGTTTTTAATTTCAGATAGTTTTATTTTCCAGTCTAAATATCTGTACTTTTCTAAATATCGTCTGCTTATTAATTGCATTTTTCTCTCTTTTGTTTTTGGCAACAAGTGAAATGTTATGTTTACTTTTGATGCGTTTGTTCTATGTAGTACTTTTGTATGTGATGTTTCATTCGAGCGGATATTAAGGAGAATGCATACACCGCAAGAGAAAGCACAAATTTTTTGGTGGTCATAGAGTTAATTTCCAATCAACTAACTCACTGACTAACATTCACCAATCACTAAAACTGACTGATTTATGAAAATTTGAATATCACTATTCAATAAAAAAATGATAATTTTAGATTTTTCATCGATCGTTTCAAAGAAAATACGCACATCAGCGCGCAGGTTTCTCAAGATTAATTGGCCTAAGATTATGAAAATGTTGAGTTTTTCTGAATTTTTAGCATTCAAAACTTCATAAGTAAGTCTTAGTTGATTGTGGAAAATAGAAACATTCATTCATTTATTTAAAATTTGGTGTGTCCAGAATATTTCTCAGAATATGATACCTTACTGTATTAAATTTAGACTTCATAATTTTTGAAATATATTTATAGGCCGGAACAAAATATTATTATTGATTTCATTTCAATCCTTTTGAAAGCAAAACTGAAAACCAAATTTTATGCTGAATCTGAGAAATTTTTGTTGAATTATTCTTTGAGATATTACATAAATTATGAAAAATATTTTGTAGTTAACATAAGACTTAAATACCGAGCGATTCTGTTTGCAATACTCACATTCAATAATAATAATAATTAATAAATAACAATAAAGATGATAAATAAAATAAAACGCTTGGTTTTTTTAAAAAATATCTTAATATTAATTGCAATTTCATCATTTACATTTTAAATTAAAGTTGAAGTTTTGCCGGAAATGACAACAAAATAGCAAAATATATATAGTAAATTGAACGAAACGATCTAAACAGTTTGGTATGATTATCAAAATTTGAAGATTAAAAATGTTTTGTTTGAGAATCCTTTAAGAGACCAGTTACTTAAAATATTTAATTGAAAATTGTAGCGAAGAATCCTTTAAGAGACCATTTACTTAAAATATTTAATGGAAAATTGTAGCGAGCGGTAGTACTGGCGAACCGGCTGGTCGCCAAAGGCGGCTAGTATCCAATAAGACAAGGAGTTATTGTCTAATAATTTGGTTAAAATGATCCTGCGCGTGTGTTAAAATTCAAAAAATGAGTACGTGCGCTGAAGGATTAAATGCAAACAAATAATCACCCTTTTGAATGACTGAACATAAAATTAGATATAAGATAGTCATATATATAATTTCACTGTGTAATTATATTCTTTGCGATTATTTAAAGAATTTTAAAAATGTGAAGTAGAAGACACAACACATAACTCTGACTGTCTCTCCAAAATAAGATGAAACAAACAATGACTTTGCACTTTGGGTGTAAAGATCACACTTTAAAATTCCACCATCCAGTTTGTTGGGCTTTTGAGTTATCATATTTACATAAGCATAATCATTTTTTTTAATTCCTGAAGTCTACAAAGAAATTCATTCAGAGATTCGAGAAGGGACTTTTCGATTTATAGAGAAAATAATTCTTTAGGAAGCTTAAGCTAAAGAGTCCGTAGACAAAAAAAAAAAAAAAATTAAAAAAAAAAAAAATCCTCAATATTTTGAAATATGGCAAACTAGATATTATATATTAAAAATATTGTCTTTTGGAGAAAAGTGTTCTAATCAGTGTAAATCTTTGAAGTCCTTTTCTTATATGGTGACCATGAAATTACGTAAAATGTTTAAATTTAAATGTAAAAAAAAAAAAAAACATCTGCACAGCCAGCTGTAAAAATCTGCTACTTAGTATTCCGATCAATTTTGCTTAGGCAAAAAAAATGTTATTTCTCGTTTTTACCATCTAAAATATCAATCTAAAAAACTAAAAATCTAAAAATTAAAATATTAAGCTAAAAAAATATTAATCTTTGTTTTCATCATCAGTTGCAACGTGATATTGTATATGCATTTAAAAAAATCAATTAACCGAAAGGATTACAAAAATCAAAAATTCTATTAGAGTTTTAATTTCGTGTCGTTGATAGATCTGGTTCAATGAGTTGATCTCTGAAATATTCAAAAAGTTGTATCCCTTAAGTTGGGGTCACAGAATCCATTAGTTCAGCTTTGATTTTTCCGAAGTTGAAGAAACTTATCAGATCCTTCAAAAAAACTAAATTATCAATTATCCCTTTGAAAATCACATTTCTTTGATTACACCTCTGTCAAATATAACTGAGAAAATGATTTCAGAAACTTGATAACCAGCCGCTAGGAAATGCACGATTAATTATTCAGTTTGTAAAATGTCGGTACCATACTTAATGAACCTATAATGCGCTATCTTGCATGAGAACAGCAACAATCTTGCATGAGAACAGAACAGAATTTGTTAGCAACTTATCTTTTAGTAATATAATACAGGATGGCCAGAAAAATCTTGTCCTGATTACAAAAAAATTATTGAAAAAAATTTCTATTATAATTTTATAGATGGTTGTTTCGATGCATTGTAAAGAAGTTACGTCTATAACTTTCGATGTGGGTACTTCTGGTAGATAGAAGAATGTCACGGCGATATTTCAGTTCTTACAAAGTATTGTAACGGTAGATAAAGTAGCTGTGAACCTGACTTTGTGTATATCAATATATTCAGGGCGTTACAAACATTCTGTCCTTTATATAAGCCTAAAATTGATTTTAAAAGCTAATGATCGATTTAAATGCATGGAACCAAATAATATTCTGAACTTATTCTTTCGTTCACTCTGTTTTGACAATATTCGAATGAAATATCCATTATTTCAGCATTACTTGTGCTATCTGCTGAACTAAACAAAATTATAAACATAACTATTCCATTGAAAAGATTTTACGGTATTATGTTCAATGGTTCTTTCTCAATATTTTTTTGTAATCAAAGAAATGTTTTATGACTCACTGTACTTTATGTATGTTCATGTGTTTGCAGCCTTGGAAAAGCAGAAGAAATTGGGCGAAGATGATTCATTCGTAGATTTGCTTCTCCAACATGAACACAGTGACAAAGTTGAATATCAAACTTTCGACGGATGGTACAACAATCCATGGCATCTCTCTCTAGGTTCAACTGGTAAGATCTTTTATTCGTCATCAAATCAGTGTTTACCATTTTTAAAAAGTTACATCTTTTTAACTTAAACATTGAAGAATATAAATATGAAGGCTATATGGATGAGGAAATATATATATTTCCTGAAAAAAAGCTGAAAAGCTGAAAACTTTTGCTCTTAGTATCATGGTATTAAATTATTAGTTTGAAAAAGAATAAATCATAGTAGTCACAAAACTTTGCATAATGACACCTGTTTGAATATATAAAAATGATAAACCTAAATTAATTTATAAAAATGATAAACCTAAATTAATTAAGTTTTGATGAAAAATGAACATTATAGACGTGTTTTAAATTTCATAAATCATTGGGCCACTTTTAGTGTCATAATATTCAAAAGCTAACATATTATGCATCATGCAATATAAGTGATCAAAACGCACCATAGGTCAAATTGTTGGTTTTAAAGTCACTAAATTTAGCAATAAATACTTCTCTGATACTATATGCTTACTAAAAGCGGTGATTCAAAAACTTTTATAGGTTTTGAGTAAATATTAATCAAAATGTTGATATTTCCATGAAATAATTACAGAAAATATTATCGTTTAAAACCTTTCTTTAAAATTTTAAAAAAGCTTTTCAGCAATTTGAATTTTAATCCAGTGCAATATTTTTTCTAATGTTAATAAATTTCAAAAACATTTCAAGTATATTTTAAAACAGCGCTTTTTGTATTATTATCTCAGCAAATGAATTTACATTAAATATATTTTTTTAGGTATCTTTATCGATTCTATACAAGCTAGAATAAATTTTAAGTATAAAAAATAGATGATTCAAGTTTGAAACCTTATCAGGCTATGCTAATGTTCTGCAGAGGACGTTGATGATCAATCTATATTACTTTCAATTTTATCATTGACAAGATCAAGAATGCATTTTAATCAATGAAAAGTAAGATGGCCGATCCGTTGCTGGCTTTATAAGAAAGAGACTGGAATTAATTTTGCATTTTTTTTTATCTCGAGTTTTTGTTGAAAGTCGTTACGTAAACAAACTACAGTAGCTGAAATTCTTAAGAAATATTTGGAACTTTCCAATGGACGATTTTCCTTTAAAAAAATATATACTATTTATTTTTAAAATGTAATAAATGTTTCCAATGATATAAATTTCAGACATGTCTTTTCTTTGCTTTTCAAATTTTAATTCCATTAAAATAAAAATTACACATTTTCTTTTGAACTTTTTAAAATTCAACAGTAATCTATACTTATAATAAAGCTCAATGTGTGTGTGTGTTGGCGCTCTTCAGGCCAGACCATTCAACCTACAGCTACCAAATTTGGCCCGTGTATACCTTGGAGGCCGGGAATGTCCACCTACGGGTTATTTTTTCGAATTTTTAATCAGAATTTTATTTATTTAAAAATGAAGCGACATTTTGGAGTGTTTACGCTATAACTTCCGAAAATATTACCACACAAAAAAGATTTTTACATGAAGTTAAAGATCAAAAATTTTTCTTTTAAATGATACCAATGTTTTGAGCTTAAAATTAAATTTCTATTTTTAATGTATTTTTAAATAAATATTTTAACTATATTTTTCAACAATTATTTTCGTACAAAATAAAAATAAAATTTAAGCTGCACGAGCACTTTTCGCATTTATGGGGAAAAAATTAGCTTTTTTCAAAGTGTTGCCATCACATTGATTAAAGCTCCAATTAAAAATAAATTAAATCTTTTTGTAAATGAAATCTGCAAAAATATAATTTTCGGCACGTGTCTGTGGGAAATGAAACAAATATGAAATATTATTTTTTCTAAAAATAAATCCAAGAAAAATCATTTTATGATCTTTTGCACTCTCTATATTATTAATCCAATAAATCAGTATTATTTTAAGGCAATTTTTGTTTAATATGAACAGGATATCTATTCAAATGAGGGCCACACAGCTAATTTCTAAACCTTTAATTAGACACAGATCTGCTAAAATGGTCTAAATGGAAAATGATTATATTTTATGTAACTTGATTCAATAAATGCTCTAATAAATAACGAATTTTTGATTTTAGATAAAACTTCTGCTGTGGAATTCACGATTAACAAAATGTTCTTGAAACACTAATATTTTAAATAAAAATATTTAATTTCCTATTAACTAAATCAATCACTTAAACTGACTGATTTATGAAAATTTGAATTTCACTATTCAATAAAAAAGAAGGATAATTTTAGATTTTCCATCGATCGTTTCAAAGAAAATACGCCAATCAGCGCGCAGGTTTCTCAAAATTAATTGGCCTAAGATTATGAAAATGTTGAGTTTTTCTAAATTTTTAACATTCAAAACTTCATAAATAAATCTTAGTTGATCGTGGAAAATACAAACATTCATTCATTTATTTAAAATTTGGTGTGTCCAGAATATTTCTCAGAATATGATTCCTTACTGTATTAAATTTAGACTTCATAATTTTTGAAATATATTTATAGGCCGGAACAAAATATTATTATTGATTTCATTTCAATCCTTTTGAAAGCAAAACTAAAAACTAAATTTTATGCTGAATCTGAGAAATTTTTGTTGAATTATTCTTTGAGATATTACATAAATTATGAAAAATATTTTGTAGTTCACATAAGACTTAAATACCGAGCGATCCTGTTTGCAACACTCATATTCAAAAATAATAATAATAAATAAATAACAATAAAGATGATAAATAAAATAAAACGCTTTGTTTTATTAAAAAATATCTTTATATTAATTGCAATTTCATCATTTCCACTTTAAATTAAAGTTGAAATGACAACAAATTAGCAAAATATATATAGTAAATTGAACGAAGCAATCTAAACAACAGTATAAGTTTGGTATGACTATCAAAATTTGTAGATTAAAAATGTTTTGTTTGAGAATCTATTAAGAGACCAGTTACTTAAAATATTTAATTGAAAATTGTAGCGAGTGGTAATACTGGCGAACCGGCTGATCGTCAAAGACGGCTAGTAATATATAATTACCTAATAAGCAAGACATAACATTGCATGATTACAATATTTGTTTATTCTTTCGAATTCTGAATAATAAATAAGGAGTTAATGTAAAGTAATTATTTCTTAACTAATAAATATTCCTTTAAACATCCCTCTAGAAAACAAGAGACGAGATATCTTCATTTATCTCGACGGTTGAAATAAGTACAGCGTGGTTCTAATGAATTCGTAGCTTGATTTTTAGGTTTCAGGCAGATGAGTATATGTGCTAATACAAAGGCAAGTACAAAACGGAGATTACATAGCAAAGAAATAACAAAGAGTAATAGGGTTATGATGAACTCTGCATAATTTTTTTTCTGAATGATTATTGATGCAGACTCATTTTATGAAACAGCTGAAAGCAACTAAATCAAGTAAGTCTCCAAATTAATCAAAATAGACTCGTCTGAAATCACACAATTCGGATGTCACATACACCGACTTACGTTACTTAGACTATATTATCCTTGTTTATAGTTAATTATAGGCTCTTTAATACTTACCATCAAAGCATAACCTTATTACTATAATAAGCACTGATCCATCAAAATGTTACATAATCCTGTCAAAGAATAGTAGAAAAGGATTCTAAAAAGAAAAATGAATGGGACAAATATGTTTTTGTAGTCTATGAGTTGTCTCATCCATCCCACAGGGTTCTATTACTGTTTTTTTTTCTCTTCCTTAGAAATAATTAAATCTTCCATTTGTTCATTGGAACTAGAAAAATATAGATTTCTGCTTCAAGACTTTGCACAAATAATCTTAGAATCTGCATTCAGTTCTTGATCAAATGAGATGAAATACTGAAAAAATGAAAAAAAAAATGCAAACTAAAAAAAAAAAAAAATTTTGGCTGAGAAAAAAAATTGAGAATCATCAGTATTTTAAAGACTTAACTTCTTAAAAAATTCTACTTCAAAGGATCTTAGCAATCAAAAAACTGCTCTCCTTTTATTGATTAAAGGCAAATATGTATTTTGGATTGTTTCTTTAGGATTTTTGTTAAATTTAATTTTTAGGAATTTTGTATTTAATTTGGTATTTTTAATAAGTTAATAAAAATATGATTTGGCAAAAAAATCTTCTATTCTTTCGTACTTTTAATGCTAACAAACAAATGTAGAGAAAGTACTGTAGTCGTCAAAAAAATCGAACTCGAGATCTTGACACATCTCTCATTTTATTGAATAATAGAATATATGTATTTTCGATTGTTATTTTTTAAGAACTTTTTTGTTAAGTTTAATTTTCAGGAATTTTGTATTTAATTTTCCATTTTAGTATATTAATAAAAAAATATTCTTTGGTGAAACTCTGCTACTCTTCCTTTCTTTTGACGTTTACGAAAAAGTCTAGAGAAAATATTGTAATCATAAAAATATTCGAACTCGCGATTTTGACGAATCACCATGTTTCAGAATGAAAAAAGTTTTAAAACTTGGCATTATGTCTGCTTCCTGTAATAATTTAAAAACACTTTGAGCTAAAAGATCTTATATATACTCTTTTCATCAACTTTGTTGATTTTTTCCACATATTTTGAAGGTAATCCATTTAGAGGAAGTCTGTCCACACAAGTAAACCCGATAACTATAAAACATTAAGGCCTAGATGAAGAAACTTCAGTATACAGATTTAGCGACATAAATGTAGATTCTTATTAAATATTCATACAAAACTGCCAAAAGATTGGTTGTCTGTCAGACTGTATTTTTGCATTCATGCAATAATCCACATCTATGATAAACTAGGAGTGACGAATATTTTACGAGCAGTTATTTAGGGATGACGAATATTTAACGAGCGGTTATTATGTAACCAATATCAAAAAGTCACAAATATAAGTGATCCATACTTTTCAAAGAGGGATGTGATTCAAATCCTTGATGCGATCTTACTGGTGATATTTCGATTACAGGTTTGGATCGCGATAGAAAGTAACAATCGATACGATATCACTGAAATTTGCCGGAGCGATGACTTCACTGGAAAGTAACAATCGATACGATCTGTCCAATGGAAGCTCTCGAAAGAAATCTGTGAATGGATTGAAAAGTGAACGGACCGGTTATTGAAATTATCGTATCATTGAATTGCATATCACTGAAATTTATCGGAGCGGTGATTTCACCGAAAAGTGCGAAGTCACCGCTCCACTTTACGGGAGTGACTTCTGATATTCGCATATGATGATGCAGTATTCCATACAGATCATTTTTAATTGCTCGTGACATGATTGACTTTGATTACATATATTCTGTTTACTGCTGGCGCCATCTATTGGTAGAATATAGAACTAAAGTAAACATTTTAAAGAAATGACATATATTTTTAATTCACCTGTTCCAGAAAATGGTTCACTCAAATAAAGAAATTAAATAAATAGTTTTGAGAAAAAAAATAAAATTTAAGAAGTAAGTTGAAACAGATAAATTAATTCAATCACACGTTATTTAAATTAGTAAATTAAGTATTAATAACAATTAATAAATTTTATATTTAATATTAAGTAATAATTTTTAATTAATCATATGATTGAAATAACAGATATTTGGAACACATATTTAAAAATAACAATAGCAATATTATTTGTTATTCAAAAAATCGTAGATTATGCATCTCTACAGTTATTACGTAACCAATATCAAAAAGTCACAAATACCAGTGATCAATACTTTTCAAAGAGGGGTCTGATTCAAATCTTTGATACGATCTTATTGGTGATATTTCGATTACAGGTCTTGGATCACGATAGAAAGTAACAATCGATACGATCTGTCCAATGGAAGCTCTCAAACAAAACAGAAGGAGAAATCTGTGAATGGTTTGAAAAGTGAACGGACCAGTTATTCTTGGAATTATCGTATCACTGAACAGCATATCACTGAAATTTATCGGAGCGGTGACTTCACTGGAAAGTGTGAAGTCGCCGCTCCACTACATGGGAGTGACCTGGACTTTCCGATATTCGCATTTGACGATGCACTTTTCCATAAAGATCATTTTTAATTGCTTGTGACATGATTTTGATTGCATATATTCTGTTTACTACTGGTGCCATCTATTGGTAAAATATAGAACTAAAGTCAACATTTTAAAGAAATGACATATAATTCAAATTTTTCAGAAAATGGTTTATTCCAATAAAGAAATTAAATAAATAGTTTTAAAAAATCAAATTTAAGAAGTAAGCTGAAGCAGATAAGTTAATACAATCACGCGTTACTTAAGTATTAAAGTAAATTATTAAATAATATATTATAATATGTAATTAAAGTAAATTAAGTCTTAATTACAATTAATAAATTTTATATTTAATATCAAGTAATAATTTTTAATTCATAATGTGATTGAAATAACATATATTTGGAACAAATATTTAAAAATAACAATAGCAAAATTATTTGTTATTCAAAAAATCGTGGATTATGCATCTCTATTGCTAAATAATATTCAGAGGAATATATTGTTAACTTTACATTTGTCTATATTGATGTTGTACCTACGTTGCGATGAGACTACTATAAGTTAGTCATTATAAAAAGTCATTTAAAAAAACACGATATAACACTTTATTACTCATTTTTAAGCTTCATCTGAAGCGATAGACAAAAGTATGCATTTTTTTTTTTCATATCTTGTTTCTGATGACATAATTGTGCAATAAAACAATTTAATGCTAGAAAATCTTTTAAAAAAAGAAATTAAACTCCGTATTTAAAAAATTATTTTCGGAAAAATTATCTATCCAAATTTTATTATAAAGGAGACAAAATAATTTTTTAGCAAGCTATTAAAATTTTTTGTAAGTCGCTCCTGCTTTACAGAAAGATTCATTTTGTCATCTTCTTAATATTGAAATTTTAATTTATATAAGCGAAAGGCATCAAGAGGATAAAGAATCGCCATGCAACGTGTGGTCCCAAACGACGTTTAGTAGGTAAAAATCATAAAAATATAGGGAATGGGAAAACCATTCGAAACTGTAAAAAAATTAATAAAGAAATAACAAATGGTGTTTCAATATGAATATTTTTTTTAACGTAAAAGCACACTCTTGAAACAGTTTTTTTTTTTTTTTTTTTTTTTTTTTTTTTTCATGTTGGTAACAGGCGGATTTGATTATCTAGGGGAGTCGTAAATGACTGAAAATAAAAAAGTAGTTTAGAACCCATATTTGCAAAAATATTGAAGCAAAATAAAAGCTTGAAAATATAAGGAATTTTATATTCTATAATTTGATATAAGCGTGCATTGTGAGAACTGGGGAATTTTAAAGATATACTAGAAAAACTAAAATGGGAACCAGAAAACATCGCTGTAACATCAGTACCGATGTATATATGTAAACAAAATTTTTTAAGCAGTGGCCGAAGAGAGAGAGAAGTCTCTTTCGAATTTCAAACTTGCTTTGTTCCGTCCCGGTAGCCATAATTTATGTACAAGCGGGAGTGACAAGGCACGTCAACACAAAACGACACAAGAGCGGAAAGAGAAAAGGCTAATGAAATATTTATCCCCATTATTATATACTGCGTGATTTTGGTAGGGATTTCTTTATACGTGTCGATTTAAGTATGAGAATTATAGGGAACTTTTAAAATAATGTGTTAGATCGACAAATTTTTGTACCTTCACTCGGAGTGTGGGAATTGTCAATGTCAGGAACTTTACAGTTTCTGTTGTATTAATTAAATAAGAAAAAAGGTGGAATTGAGTTAGGAAATAAGAGAATATTTTAAAATGAAGTTAATATAGGCTGAATTAAGATAAAACGTTAGAAATTAATTATGATTAAATTAAATTTAAAATATCATTACACACACATATATATATAGTTCTTATATTAATTGTTAATTGCAATGTCATAATGAGCACAAGCGGAATCATTTCTTATTTCAAATATTATTCTTAATGGAAACTTTGAACAAAATAATAAATTGAAAGATAATTTAAATTTAAATACAAAAATACGTGTTAATACTATCTACCGAACACTGAATTTCCAGAATCTAGAGATCTATTTGGAAACCTGGCTGGCTCAGTGGATAAGCAGCCGTTTACATTTTACATATTCGGTGGTCCAAGTTTCGAATCTGGAGTCAATAAAAAGCAAGAAGAAAGCAATTTTACTTAAAAAATTAACCGAGAGATACGCTAAAAATGCATTTATTTTTTCGTACACAAATAATTCTAATTAAGTTTTAGTTAATTTATAGCATTTGAATTAATTAGATGAATATCGGAAAAATGATTTTATACAATATTGCTTTCTTAAAATTTGAAATATTTTGCAATATTTTGCACTGCTTATGATTGCACCTGTGTGGCTGGTATTCCGGGGTTTTCCTTGGAATACATAGGATATCTCGATTTGTTTCGTATTTTGGATAGTCATTATCGTTCGAAATTAAATTTCCAAATTATTTACGGATTAAATTTCCAGCCCTATATTACAGATTGTTTTTTAAAATCAAGTATACTAATTTTTGGTGCACATTTATAAATTTGGGAAAGAAAACATAACTAATGGCAATTGGGAATTTCTTAGATTTATCATTGATTGTTTGATTGAAATGAGATGAGAAAGAGGATTTTGGCTACAAAAGCCGGTATCTCCTAATGCTAAAAGAGCGCATTCAATATATACTAAATTTATCAATTAAAAAGAGAAATAGATCCTAAGCCTGGATTGATGTGGTGACACATAAACCAGTATAAACCTTCTTGCTTCACTTTCAACCGTTAAAGAAAGTTTCACATCTGAAAACGAATCAGAAAGTCGAGAATCCTGATTTTATTTTCCTTCTCTTGGATAGAAAATTTAAAAAATAAAGCCCATAACTATGGCAAATTAAAATAATGCTTTTACATTTAGTTCTAAAGCGAAACATTTTCAATTAAAACTACGGTTGTTTTGTCAATCAAGCATCATGAACTGCTGTAACCGTAATGATTCAGCCAAACAAACATATCCGATGTTCCTGTTTCATGCTTTTCGTTTTCTTTAATTAAAATAATTTATTTTTATTACTCGTTATGATTTTGTTTTTTAAATCTTATTTTAACAGTTATCTTTGATTCATGATGGCAAATTCAATTGATTTTGAGTGGCCTTGGCAGTATCAGTTCCCACCGTTTTTCACAATTCAACCGAATTCTGACACTCGGGCCAAGCAGTTGGAAGCCTGGAAAACTTTAATCTTGGATTTCCACAAATTTAACAAGATATATTTGTTGGATGTAACAGAAGCCCAAGCTTCGCCGTTGTTTAATAACAAAACAATTAATCGTAAATTAAATTTGGAAGCTATTTATGTGGTTCTTGATGAGTTGCAGAAGCAAGGAAATGTAGAATGGCTTGATAAACAAAAACAGAGATGTTACGTCTTTTGGAGAACACCAGAAGAATGGAGTCAAATGATTTATAAATGGGCCGAAAATAATGGTTTAATAAACACTGTTTGTACTTTGTATGAGATTACAAATGGAGGTGATTCTGTTAACGAAGAATTCCATGGTTTGGATCAGGGTGTCCTTAAAAAGGCTCTTTCTACATTGGAAAAAGAAGGTCGGGCCGAATTAATACTAGATGAAGACATTGAAGGTGTAAAGTTTTTCTAAAAATATTGAAAGATTAGAAAGTGTGATCGTGTTGTATTTTCTTGGAGTACATGGTGTCATGATTTTATTTCTTCAAAACAAGAAATAAATTTGATTTCCTTCCTGCGTATTACAAAATTTTGTGTATTCAAATTTCATCGTATTTATTCATTTTAATGAATTTGTTGATTACTTATTTATTTTATGAGAAAAATTATACATGCTTTATTTAGAGTACATTAATTTACTGAAGTTATGTTAATAAACATAGTATACAACTCATAAAAATAGTAGAATTTTAAGTAAATTTAATGTGCTTAGATAAGGTAAATAAACTTTTATAAAATTCAGTGAAAACTTTCCTAATTTTTTTTATTGATATTGTTTAAAAGTTGATTATTTCATTTTTTTAAAAGAATATTGCTTAGTAGTGAACTTTTGATCTTTTATTGCAATTTCTAATCATACAAGAAAACTCAATTTAAAATAATAAAAAATTAATGATTCACAAAATGTAATTTAGATTCAATATATTTATTGTTATTACATGTATTAATGTTAAAATATCATTAAAACAACTGAAAGTTGGAAGCATTACAAACAAAACTTATGTTTTCAATACTTTTTTTTTTCTTTTCTGCATCAAATGGTTTATTACTATATTGCACTGCTTTTAAAATGTAATTAAATATAAAAGTTAAATATTGCCTTTCATATGGCTTAAATATCTAAATAGCATTATCTCCTCTTGGGGAATTTTAAAGAAATATTTGTCAAATAATATGAAATGAATTTGTACATACATTTAAAATAACATTTATTGGACTGAGATTTTAAGAGAAAAATGGACTAATGAAAATTGCACATAATCAAAATATGATGAATTCCTGCATGTAATTGTAATGATATTGTGATTTGTGTGACTAACTATTTTGCCCTCCTGGTCATCTTATACCTGTGAAATTTACAACTATTCCTGTAATAAGCATCAGTTTTGTAACCTAGAAACTAAATGTATATGTATATATATGTATGTCATTATTTTTATATTTATTTTATTGAGTTTAAAATTGTTTTAATTTAATTTAAACTATATTATTTCAGCATCTAGTATATATATTATTTTATTTCTTCATCATTTGCTATTTTTGGTTTATGTAATTTATTGTGAATCTGATGAAAAATTGTTGTAATCTATATATCCAGAAATGATTTTCTATTTAAATGTAGTGTCTGAGCTTAATAGGTGCATACATGTTGACATATAAACTTATGTTTTTCATTGTGATACTGAGAAACATCTCAATATTTCAATTATTTTTATATGAAACATGTTTTATTTTTTACAATTATGAAGTTTATAGCTTATAACTGAATTTATAATTATGTGCAATTGACTCCTTTTACAATTAATTACCTGTTATGGATAGTAGAAAAAATTGATCTTTCTGTTTTGTTTTCGTGGAATGTTCCTATTGTAAGGTAGAATTTAAAAATTTGTCTGTAGGGATCATATTATAGGAATTATTTAAAAATTTGTCTACTTTGTTGTATTGATTCACTTCTTACTGAACATAGAATAAAAATTTTTAGTCTCTCTTGCTATTATGAAACTTAATATTAAAACAATGTAAACTTGAGTTTCTGAGTGTTTGGCTGATTTTTTTTCTTTGTCATTGAAAATATGCATAATAGACATAATTTTATAATATTCATATATTTGAAGTAAATGTGCTTTGTGTAAACTGTTTTCATGTGGAAACTAATTGTGAATTGATACATTTGAATTGCATTTAAATAGTGGAGTAATTTTACTGCCAGTAACAATATTTGGCAGTTGTTAACATAAATTTTGGCATGAAATGTGAATTTTCTGTTAATTTAGTAGCAGTTATGGACTAAGCTGATAAAGCAGCAACTTTGCAGTATGAATAGAGCAAAAATTACTAGCTTAATAATGTGAGATTGTAGTTCTTGTATTTGAACTAGCAGAAATATGCCCAATATCTCTTTATTATGATTTTTTCTTTCCCCTCCTCTGCCAATTATAATAGCCCACACATTTGCATTGAAGATAAAAGACATTTTGCAAGTTATTTTTACTTTGTTTCTAAAAATGAAAATAAGCATGTGCAAGTTTACTTATAATAATTTTCTTATTTTAGTAAAATGCTATGAAATATTTTTATAGGTATAATTATTTTAAATACAAATTAGAAAATTCAGCAAAATTTTAATTCATAATTTATCCTCTTATTATGTCTCATAAGATCGTTAAGATTTAAAACATTGGACTGATGATTTATCTAAATTCTAATTATTATGGTTGAATTTTTTTTTTTATGATGTATATTTTAAAATAAATATTTTTAACTTTCCAATGTTTACTATAGGATCTTAAATTCTTAACCATTTGATTTATTTTCCTAATATATTTCCTAATATTTTAAATATATCGAAGAATCTTATATTAAATACCATTAAATATTATTATTTGACTGAATTTGAAATTCTGGCATTTATTTGATATATTAATTTTATTACAACGAATGAGTTCTGTCTTTATGTAATTAATATTTTTCCAGTTGTAAACTTTATATTTTAATTTAAAACTCGGTATTGCCAGTGTCATGCTGAATTTATTTTAACAAAAATTATTGTATATTCTTAACTTGATTTATATATTTTTTCTAAGTTTAGTGAATAAGTGGATTTCTCCCATACCTTTTTAATTATTAATTCAAATAAATTGTTCTGATTAATTATATATATATATTGTTGGTTAGTTAAAATAAAATTTTCCATTTTGCTAAGATCATTGCCTTTTTATAATAAGCTGTGTCCCACTTTGCCAAGCAAATTACAAAATGACAGTGATCTTTGCAATAAGATATATTTTTCATTTATCTTACAACATATATAATTATTTGTTTGTTCATAGTATTTATATAAATATATGATTTTTCATAGCTATGATATCTTGTATTGAACAATTTAATGAGAGAGAAATGTATAATATATTGTCCTTTTTTCCCCCTTTCTTTTATTAATAAATTAGATAGTTTATAGATTTCAAAACTACGGATATAACTTGCAGTAGGTTAATTTGAAGTCCTTATATATTTGCATTACAAACAAAAATTTATAGATGATTTAAATATGAATTTTATACTAATTGATTAAAAAATTAATTGAACTGCTAAATATTAAACTAAAAACTTTTCTTGGTTGTACATATAACGGCAAACTTTTTCTGTGGTCATATATAATATTTAAAGCCTTTGTAATGGCTTGTGTTTTTAAGATTTTCTTATATGCGATCTAACAAAGGGAAAATCATTTTCTTATTGATAGGTTTATTTACAAACTATTTTTAATTCAAAATGTAAAGTCTCATTAAATTATAATCGGCATCAATTTGAGTTTATAGTATGTAATAAGCTAGTTAGCTTTGAGTGATCATATCATCAAAAGTGAAAATAAAATGTGTTTCTATCCAGCTTAGAACTGCAAAAAGATCTTTGTAATATTAATAAAACTGCAAAAAAGTCTTTGTAATATTAATAGAACTCTAAAAAGATCTTTGTAATATTAAATGGTGTTTATGTGAAAGTAAGGTTTTAGATTTTCAATTATTGATGTTTAACAAATTCTGTTTAAAATTATTCCATTTTTAACTTATTTTTAATATATATAAGACCATATTTGGGGCTTTTTATAAAGTATGCTTAGGTGTCTTTTATGTGCTATTAGTCACCAATTAAAATTCACTTTTGATTGTAAATCATTTAATATAATTTGGATTTCTGTGAATATGTCATTTAAAACTGCAATTAAGATTAATGTTTTCGTTCCTATAACTTCCCTAATAAGTTTTTAGTGTTTAAAACATGCAAATTACCATTTTAATATTAGTATTTAATATATTTACAAAAAAACTTTAACAGTTTGTATTAAAAATTTATTTATTTGGCATATCCTGGTTTTGTAACTGGTGCTGACAGAAATTAAAAGAATTTGTAAATTTAAACTTGTTTCTTGGTGAGTAAATAAAGCTTAACTGTGATGTTCCAATTTTTGTAACTCTTTGAAACTGCATGATTATAAATCTTGTTATATGTGAATTAATATATAACCTCTTGTTAAATATTGACATGTAATATAGTGTAGCATTTTTCTTTTGCCCAGAATTGTAAGCTACTGTTATTATTTGAAGTATTTTTTGTGTATTTGCAAAGGATGCTATTTTTTATAATTTTTTGCTTTTGAAATAAAGTGTGTTTTGAATGCAAAATTATAGTCTTTGTGATTATTTTACCTAAAAGTTCAGAAATGAATGAGAAATTTCTATGAGTAAACTGTATTCAATAGATTTAATTATATGAAAGATGTATTTTTTAAAATGATCATCAAATGGATAAAACATAATGAGTTCTATAACACTGGATATTCTCAATTTAATATATGAGAAAGACATTAAAGAAAATCTGAAATTTCTAAATATGTGATTATTATCTATCATTGTGTTGAATGTTGCAGGATAATGTAATTTATTTGATTTTCCTGCCATTTAAATTTTTTTATGATTAATTTATAAAAGAATAAAAGTGCCAATGTTTTGTTCACCTTTTCCATTTTAAAAAGTATTTTATACTTAGATTGTCAACAGAAAAAATTATAATGTTTCCTTTCAACAAATATGTAAGTATTGAAAAAAATGAATTTCTAAACATAATGAATAAATATAAATTAGATGAAAGTAATAAGTTTGAAGTAATTGCTAATTATGAAATAAAAATATTAATATATTCAGTAAATATGAATATGCACAAAAGTTTTGTTACAGGGAATTATTTTATATATAAAAATATCTTCTTGATTAAGAATTAATTTTTAAATTTCATTATTGGATTGATGTTTTTTGTGCTGGTTTATAAATTCATGATTTTAAAGTAATAAAATAATTTTTTCTCCCTTATTGTAGATTATTTCCTAATGTATATATTAACCATATAAGTAAGAAATAAATTCAGTAAAACTTAATTTTTAGATATTTTTTATTGATTTCCAGCAATTATGACACATTTAAATTTCACTTTAGGTAGCTAATAATTTTTTAATGACTTATATTTCCTTTTTCTCAATTGAAAATTCAATTTACTATATAAATTGCTTCTTTTTTTAACTATTTATTATATGATATAGAAGTTTCTAAAATAGTTCAAAGATTATTGTAAAATTAAGAAAGAAATAATATGAAATTAATATATTTCTTCTTAATTAAAGTATTATTATTATTTATCTTATATATATTATAGCTGATTTGGGTTCATATTTCTCTTTAGACAGCACCTTGATTCGCTTATTACCATCAGACTATGAAGGAGGAGTATATCGACCAGTTAATCGTAGCCGAGCAAATCCTTTAGTTGTTAGTAACAAGTTTTTCAAAGAATTGCCATGCAATGGCAAAAACAAGCCTTATTCTAGCACAGGAAAAAATGTTTTTATGGCATTTTTTGGTATGCTTCTTTATTAATTCTGAAATTATTCTTGAAAAGTATGATTATTTCTTAAATTTCTATTTTTATATTTTTTTAGGGCAGTTTGTTACAGAAGAAATTTTGAATACAAGGAAACCATCTTGTCCTCCTAATTATTTTAATATAGAACTGCCTAAAGGCCATGATTATCGCAAGACTGGTCGCAAAACACTACCATTCATTCGTTCCAAATATAGATTGAAAAGTGGGAAATCTTCAAATAATCCTAGGAAACAAGTGATGTTTTTATTTTTTTTTAATTCAATCTTTTCTTGCACTCTGCTGAAATCTAATCTTGATGCTGTTTTATTATAGTATTTATTTTTTTAGCTGATTTTAAAAAAATATTTCAAATATATAATAAATGTAGAAAATATTGTTTTAAAAACTGAAAACAATCCAAGAAAAATAAGTAAATATATATAATCATTTCATTTCACATAAGTACATTTTTTTTTTTTTTTACAGAAACAATGCAATGTAATGTTTCATCCAAAAAAAAATCCCATGGAATAATTTCTTCTAAAATAAGTTTTGGGAATAACTCTCTGTATTGTCATTTATCTTATAATTCCTATATAAAATTTAAAATTGTTTTTTTTTATTTCATCTTCTAATAATGAGCATTTTAATAAAATATATTGGCAATGAGTATTTAAGTTTCTTTTCTTAAAATGATATTTAAATTATTTTGCAAATTAAATTTTATATTTGAAAGTATATTTTTATACATTTACAAAGGTTTAAAAAACAATATTAAATATTCTATAACTTTCATTTATTACAAAAAATAAAGTGCAAAGACATATTTACTTTATAAGCCATATAATGCCTTTCAAAAAAATTTCACTATAGTTCCTCATTTCAAATTCTTAATCTGGTATTATTATAAATACAATTCTGATATTTTGGATTCATCAGTGTTTTATAAATCATGCTATAAAAATGACTTCAGAATTTTTAATTTTCCTGAATAAAGCAAATAAGAAAAATAATATAACTGTGATATAAATTAAAGATGGATTGTGATTACTTTTACTAAAGTATGAAATTATATTATTCTTGAAAAGAAACATGCACAGTTAAGCACTTTATCAAATACTTTCCTTTTCATAGATTTTTTGGTGAACAATCAAAAACTTAATCATTTTTTACTAATGTACAAAAAATGGTGTGAGTTTGTTTTATTGATTAATTAAATTAGTTTTTTTAATTAATCAATACATTACAAACTTTATAACTTTACAAAGCTGAAAAAATATTATTATGACTAGGCATTATCAATGCATTATATATAATCCATATAGGAAACTTAACTTTTTAAAATTTGTAATTTTATAAAATTTCTTTCAATATATATATATATATATATATATATATATATATATATATATATATAATATACACATTAAATAAGTAAACAAATCTTACAAATGCTATTATTATAAAATTCTTTGTACTGCATTGTTAAGGTTTTTTTCTTCTTCAATTTTTGTATTTATTATTCTAAAAATCTCCATTCTATTTTATATTACAAGAAGATTCATAATTCTTATTTACTATTAAATTAAATTGTTATCTGTTACTATTTGAGTACATAGGGTATTTCAAATTATGTATTATAAAGTATTTCCATCAATGCTATGCATGGATAATTTTATTTGTTATTTGGAGCGATTTTAACCATTTATATATAGTATTTGCTGGTTTTCTATATTATTGTATTAATTCCAATTATTTGCTTTATACAAAGGAATTTATTAAATTCTTTTTTACTCTGAAATAGCTGAATGGTGCAACTGCTTGGATTGATGGGAGTGTTATTTATGGCACGACAAGATCTGAAGCAGAGTCTCTACGAGCTTTTAAAGGAGGTCTTTTGAAAAGTATAAATGAAAATGAGTTATATCCAGCTTTAAATGAAGGCTATTTATCTTATTTATCACCTTCGCGTAACATCCAGGAAAATAAAATAAAGACATGGCACTACAGTAAGAACTTTTTTCTTTTATTTCATTAACTGCTTTTAGTGACAAATTGATTCACTTATAGGAATTCAAATTTTTGGAGGCATTAAAATCATGTTATTTTAAAAGCCTTACACTGTTTATTACATTTATCTGTTTCTTTGCATGAATTTTACAAGCTAAGTCAAGTACATGTTATCATAGTATTAAAACATAAATATCCATCTAATCTATCTGCTAATTTCACATCGACATTTGTGGTACTGAGGCTTCACTTTCTTACTCTTCTTATAACTAGCAAAATCTTTAGCTTTAAGCAATGAAAGATAGTAATGCAATTAAATATAACAAAATATTGAATACTTGAGACTTGTAATTAAAAATTTTATCTATATTATTATTTCACTTTTTAAAATTGTTGTTAAAGTTTAAAGTTGCTATCTGAACTGAAAAATTGTCATGATTCATCTTATTATTGTAATAAGTATATCTTAGTTTAATGTTTTCCCCCCTTTAATAGTATTCTATTCATATAAGGAAGTAAAAAAAATAAAATAAAAAGAGTTTGAAAAGTAACTGTAATAATAATATTGTGATATATAATTAAACTCTAATTTTCCACTCATTATTTTAGTCTGAAAATATTAAAAATATTTTTAATGTACATCTTTGAATTATAAAAACTTACTTCTGATTGTTGATTGTTTTAAAATAATCAGTGAAAATCTTAATATTTGTTTCTAGCAGATAAATTTCAAAAAATGTGTATGCATAACTTATATTTTGTATAATTTGTTATTATGCAATTTTTTAAATTTTTGTAAATTTTTAATATTTTACACCTTTTTTTAAAGATTTTAATGTATAAACAGTTACTTTTTGAGAACAGTATTTTTCTTAATTTATTGATTATTTAAAGATTTTGCATTTATATGCATTTTTTTTTTCAGGAGTAGGAAATTCATTTGCTCATGAAACTCCTTTCATATTAACAATAAATATCATTTTCCATCAGTGGCATAATATTCTGGCTAATAAATTACAGGCAAAACATAAAGATTGGGATGATGAAAAATTATTTTATGAAGCTAGAAGATGGGTTGTAGCTTCTTTGCAGGTAATATTTGCTAACAGTTATTTGTTTACATTAATCATTTATTTGTTATTTTTAATGCATTGTTCATTTATGCATTTTCTTGAATAGAATGTTGTCATTAATGAATGGTTACCACATTTTCTTGGAGAAGAACTGCCTGAATATGAAAGTATGCAATTTTTTATAAAAATTTAATTATTCAATATCTAGTTATAATAGTATATTATTATTTTTAACAGAGAATAATATATCTATTTATGTTGCCTACATTCTTTTATCCAATTAATGCTAAGCCTTGAATAATAAGTATCAGTAGGTAGGATTCTTTTTTTTATTTCTAACATAGCATACTTAGATTAAATTAAAACAATTATTTTTTAACAATGAAGAAGTATATAATCTGCTCAGACAATTGTAATCTGACAGAGAATTTTTCTTTGCTCGATCTTATTGATTTAGGATACACATTTACCAATCATAGAGAAAATAATAAATTTTTTAAAAAAACCAACATCTTAAATTGTATTTTTATTAATAAAAGTTACAGCTAAATGCATATTATGTATTTTCATATTGTACACAATAATTAAGTGTACAAATTATTGAGCATAATATGGATTTGTGGGAGTTTTGTATTCTTTTTATATTCTGCTTGAATGAAAATAACATTGAAATATACAAATCCAGAATTATGGCCAGTTCAACTGATAACTTGAAGGAGGTTCTATATACTCATTCCATGACAAAATTACTTATTCTCAATTAACTTTAAAGCATACAGCACTGAATAAAATATCAGAGGAATAGGAATTTTTATATTATATTCAGTGCACGTTGAAACAAGTTGTTTGTTTGAAATTTGTGTTAAAAGTAATATTAAAACATCATAGTTATTTACTGAATAAACAATATAATTATAAATTAGCCTAATAAGTATACGTCACCATACTGTGTATTTTTGTTAGCATTTTCGTTGAGCATTTACGAAAGCTTTTATCTGTTTATGACAGTCTATACAATCTGTTTATGACATTCTGAAAATAGATATAAATAATAAAATTTACTGAGTTGAAAAGGTTTTTTATTGTCGTTTTTATAAATCTCATAGTTGCACTATTCCACCACAGCATTATCACTATTTGACAAATCTAATTGATTTAAATTATGCATATGCTACTGTGGAAGACCAAAATTTGACAAAGGTCATCATTCTCTTTTGTATGTCAGCATTCACATGTCACAATATTCATAGTCGCCAATGTCAACTAGATGAGACTGTTGGCACTCATCGGAGGATGTTGACCTTCTCTTATTTTGTCCTTTCCTGGTAATATATATATTTTTCAAAGGGGAACTAAAACTAAAAATATTTTTGTATAAATTTTTGAATTTGACAAAAAAAATTATTATATTCAGATGTATTATGCATTGTATTATCTTTGTGTATTATGTATACATTTCATTAGATATATAATTTCAACAATGCAATAAAAAATGAGGGGGGGGGGAGGATGTAGATAGTGGAATGTACAAAAACTATACACTAATTTATTGATTTTAAATTAAAATTTTAATAATTCAGTAGTCTTCAGTTTTAATATTTAGTGGAACTTGACTAATTTGACATTTTAATGTCAAATTAAAATTCTTCAATAGTTTGAATTTCCTTGTAGAACCTTGAATTTCCTATTAATATAAAATAAAAATCTCATCTAAAATTTGAATATTTATTTATTTATTTTAAATAAAAACTAAAATTTTCTTTTATTTTTGAATTGTTTTAATTCATTGCTTCCATATCTTTTATTTTTATGAGACATTTATCTGGTGTCTAGCATTTTTTTAAAATGCATGTCTGTTACTTTTCTCAGTCAACCCTCATCAAGCATCTTTTTGTTTGTTTATTAAAATTATCTTTTGAAATATCAATCTTTTTTAAACATTTTATTGATAGAGATTCATTCATTCATTTTTGTTTATTGAAATTACCAATTAGTAAAAAAAAAAAGAAAAAAAAAGCTTAAGAATTGTTGATTACTCTAGTTATGTTTAATTTCCAGAACAATTTTTTCTTTATCAAATTTTTATAGAAATTGCATTTTTATTGTCATCTTTTCAGCTTCAGATTCTAATGTATACCTTTATTAGCTATATATATATGTTACAAAAATATTTTGAATCATTCTATAATTTAATTATAAATCGCTATTTTTAACAGGATATGATCCAAGTATAGACCCAAGCATATCCAATGCTTTTCAATCTGCTGCTATGAGGTTTGGGCACACCATGGTCCCTTCTGCAATCTATATAAGGTATGAAACTGTTTATCAAAATTATACAGAACAATTTTTCAAATTTTTCATTGAATGCACCAATATTATTCTTTTGATGAAGAAAGTCTTCATTATATATATGTAATGATATTTCAACTCTAATTCCAATTTAATTGATTTTCAAGATTTTATCTTAATTTAGTAGTAATCATAGTAACTTTATTCTAAAATATTCTCTTATTTCTTGATCCAACTCCACTGTCTCTACTTAATTAATTCAAGAGAAGCTTTGTTAAATTGTAGAATCAGCTAAAAGTCTAATTTTCCCACACTCCGTGTAAAGAGGAAAAATACCGCTGATGAGGCAAATTCTTTTTTAAAATCTCCCTGCGTTTCCCCTGTCTTCTCCATGCGTGTAACGAAAATCCCTATCGAAATGTCGTAATATATGAGCACTATGAAGAAATGTTTTCCCTATCAAAATCTTAGGTTATATAAGACCAGGGATAAAATGTCCAAGAGCTTTTTCCTCATTCCTTTTCTGTGTCGTTCTGTGTGCTCATCGCTTGTACATATGCCTGCTTCATAAAAATGAAATAAAACGACGTCACGAAATAGCAAGTCTCTTCACTGTCTTCAAACTGCATTCTGCTTCACATAAAAAAATGCTTACATATATATCTATACTTATAATAAAGCTCAATGTGTGTTTGTGTATATGTTGGCGCTCTACAGGCCAGACCATTCAACCTACAGCTACCAAATTTGGCACGTGTATACCTTGGAGGCCGGGTGTGCACCTGGGGGTTATTTTTTCGAATTTTTAACTAGAATTTTATTTATTTAAAAATTAAGCGAAATTTTGACGTGTTTCTGCTATAACTTCCGAAAATATTACCACACAAAAAAGATATTTACATGAAGTTAAAGATCAAAAATTTATCTTTTAAATGATACCAATGTTTTAACCTTAATATTAATTTTTAATGAATTTTTAAATAAATATTTTAACTATATTTTTCAACAATTTCTTTCGTACAAAATAAAAATAAAATTTAAACTGCACTGCAAATAAAATTTTCAAAGTGTTGCCATGACATTGATTAAAGCTCCAATTAAAATTAAGTTAAATCTTTTTGGAAATGAAATCTGCAAAAATATAATTTTCGGCACGTGTCTGTAGGAAAAGAAACAAATATGAAATATTATTTTTTCTAAAAAATAAATTCAAGAAAAATCATTTTATGATCTTTTGCACTCTCTATATTATTAATCCAATAAATTAGTTTTATTTTAAGGCAAGTTTTGTTTAATATGAACAGGATATTCATTCAAATCAGGGCCACACAGATAATTTGTAAACCTTTAGTAAGACAAAGATGTGCTAAAATGATCTAAATGGAAAATGATTATATTGTATGTAACTTGATTCAATAAATGCTCTAATAAATAACGAATTTTTGATTTTACATAAACCTTCTGCTGTAGAAATCACGATTAACAAAATGTTCTTGAAACGCTAATATTTTAAATAAAAAGAGTTAATTTCCAATCAACTAAATCAATCACTTAAACTGACTGATTTATGAAAATTTGAATATCACTATTCAATAAAAAAAATTATAATTTTAGATTTTTCATCGATTGTTTCAAAGAAAATACTCCAATCAGCGCGCAGGTTTCTCAAGATTAATTGGCCTAAGATTATGAAAATGTTGAGTTTTTCTGAATTTTTAGCATTTAAAACTTCATAAGTAAATCTTAGTTGATCGTGGAAAATAGAAACCTTCATTCATTTATTTAAAATTTGGTGTGTCCAGAATATTTCTCAGAATATGATACCTTACTGCATTAAATTTAGACTTCATAATTTTTGAAATATATTTATAGGCTGGAACAAAATATTATTATTGATTTTATTTCAATCCTCTTGAAAGCAAAATTAAAAACCGAATTTTATGCTGAATCTGAGAAATTTTTGTTGATGTATTCTTTGAGATATTACATAAATTATGAAAAATATTTTGTGGTGCACATAAGACTAATTTGTTGTCATTTCAACTTTAATTTAAAGTGGAAATGATGAAATTGCAATTAATATAAAGATATTTTTTAATAAAACCAAGCGATTCTGTTTGCAATACTCATATTCAATAATAATAATAATAAATAAATAACAATAAAGATAATAAATAAAATAAAACGCTTGGTTTTATTAAAAAATATCTTTATATTAATTGCAATTTCATCATTTCCACTTTAAATTAAAGTTGAAGTTTTACCGGAAATGAAAACAAATTGGAAAAATATATATAGTAAATTGAAAGAAACGATCTAAACAACAGTATAAGTTTTGTATGACTATCAAAATTTGAAGATTAAAAATGTTTTGTTTAAGAATCTATTAAGAGACCAGTTACTTAAAATATTTAATTGAAAATTGTTGCGAGCGGTAATACTGGCGAACCGGCTGGTCGCCAAAGGCGGCTAGTATATATATATATAAATGTGCCATGGGTTTTTTTATATTGTTATGGCTGTTTACTCCAATTATTCATTGTTTAACTTAATTATGTTGTTTATGATATGAGTTGACATGCTTACTTTTTATTAGCAAACATGTTTACACTAAAATGATTCCAAAATATTTCATTTATTTTAGATATATCATTTTTCAGTAAAAATAGTATTTTCTAATTAATGTTATAATAGAATTTAGCACATCAATAATTTGACTAAAGAGGGTAAAAATATTGAGTAGTAATGGTAGATAAAATCATGCTTTTTCTCGGGGCTGTCTGCCCTTGCTATTTGTTTGTATTTTAAATTGATTCCTTATAGAAGAGCTACCTTTGGCACAAAGGGTTATCAACTGTTGGGCAAGGAAGAGGTTATAGATGTTCCAAACATTAGTCTTATGGGGCACCATTGGGACAATACATTGGTGTGTTTATATTGTTGTCATTTGCAGATAGAAAATAATATTCCCAGGTGCTATTTATCCTCACTATGCCCCTGCTTGTAAAATGATTCTTGTGACATGATTTTAAAAAAGTTTCTGCAGATCTTTATCGATTAGAGTGCCTAGAATTCCTAGCTATCCTTCATTCAAAAAGGAGAGAAAAGCTTGATTAAGTACATTAATGAAGCATTCATCTGCAAGGATATAAAATTATGGAATGTTGAAATTCTTTTATTCGCATAACTCCTTTACAATTGTAGAAGGAAAAATAATTCAAATTAGGCAAATTTTTGCTTCAACATAACGAACGACCCTTGTGGTAGAAGTTTTTCAATGGCTGCAATATCTTAAGGATAGAAAAGTAAATTTCAACCTAACTTCAATTAATTTTTAACCTAAATTTTTTAGTAAGTCTCATTCTGTTTGATTTTTTATGTCTTACTCTTATAAAATTGAATCAGAAAATAGAAGGAAGGAATGAAACAGAATCTACTTTCACTTTCAGACTTACTGACTGGAATAACTTTTTTTACTGCCTACATCAAGATTTAATTTGCATTGTATTGCAGAAGCGTTGTTTATTTGTTTGATCTGGCTTTGTGAAAAGTTTCATTGCATGCCTTCATATACAGAACAAATTTTGATCAATTTCTTTACAAAAGTGTTCTAAAATAAGCCTGTTCTTATGCCTTCATCCAGAGTTAACTCATTTTTATATTTCTGTGCTGTCTGAAGTCATTTCTCTCTGTTTAATCTTTTTCATGAATATTAAGTAGCTCCATATTTGTTAGACTGATTTTTTCTTTGATAATTTCTAAAACATCGTATTATGTTCTAAATATATTCTCTTTTATTAAAAAAATTTTTACACCTTTAATTAAAAGATTCTAGACACCTGTAATTTTTTTAAAAATGTATATCTTTTTCATCAAGACAAAAAAGTCTGAATGCTAGGAATGTTTAATGGAATGTAAAATATACAGACAATAAACGAAAATCACGTTTCCTTGTATTAATTCATTTTCTAATACTTACCATGTGCAGTTATCAGTAATAAAAAGTTTTGTTACATGGTGTATGTAAAAAAAAAAAAAATTAAGAATATTTACAGTATTGAATTATATTTTTGTTCACTTGAAACTGGAAAAGATGCAAATGAATTTATTAGTATAGTCTAATTAATTTCTAGTAAATTGCAAGTTGCTCATTATTTCTCTTGATACTATTTCATTTCATTTTCTTTAATAGTGTTTTATCAATTGAGTGATGTCCAAGTTTAAAACTATAAATTATCTTTGTTGGTATATTGTTTATAGTGGCAAGCACTGATTCTAAAATTGCTTCTTTTGTACAGTTTCTTGAAAAATAATCATTAATTAATCTTGAAAATAATCATAAAATGGAAATATGCCATCTAATTTTAAATATGCTGTCAATATTTCTCATCATTGATAATCGATTTTGCTTTTATATTAGTTCTTTTACTTGATAATAAATTTACTTTTGGTTTTATGAATATTATATTTACTTTAGCAAATTATTATATTTTGATTTTATAAATAACAACTATTTGATGATAATTTATCATTCAGGTTGCATCCCCAATATTGCGATATGACATCAATTCGACTTTGTGATAGTTTTTATAATGCTCAGGTAATTCATTAGTTGTTTGTTTCTAAAACATCTATATTTTGAAAACTATATTATCTATATATATTAAACTATATATCTAAATTATTAAACTGTTTTCTTTATCATACTATGAATTCATTCAAAAGTATGACTTTCGAAATTTTATAGAAATACATCTATAGAACCTATTTAATAATTAAAATGTGCATTATATAAAAAATCATTATGTTGGATAATTACTGGGGTTTTTTTAATACGTTAAGTGTTTTCAAATTCTAACTTGTAATATTGTTTAAATTTATTTCAGTTGAGAATAAGTTTTAAATTAATACTTGTTTGAAATGTAAATCTCTCCAAAACAAGCTTTTTCTATTTAATTTATCCAATACTCATTCTTTTGTAATTTTTTTTAATAAGTTTACTTGAAACAGACTATACAGATGAAATCCTATTTTATTACAATTCATATTTTTATGAATTTTTAATATATTTATTTCATTTGCTTATGTATATGTAAGCATTTTTTATCTTAAAAATACTAACATTGGTTAAATAGTTATAAAAATCTTTACAATTTTTAAACATTATTACTGCTAAATTTTTGTAGTATGTCTCATAACAAAATTCTTCTCCATTAGGAAGTTTACATTTCATTGACTGTATTTTAAACTTTTTTTTTCTTTTTACTTCACAGGAGATAGTTAAAAATGCCTCAGTTGAATCGTTGCTACTTGGGATGGTATTTCAAGCTGCTGAAACTGAAGATGTTTCAATAGTAGATGATTTGAGAAGTACATATCTATCCCTGCAGAATCATATGCAGAATTATGAAAAAGCATTTTAACTTTAGATTTACATATATAAAGATGATTTGAAAAGGTTCTGATAAATTTTAAAAGTGATGCAAGCATACTGAAACAAGTCCGTTCAGCATAGAAACGTATTGACAGAATATGTGATATATGCACATTAGAGGGCATATTTATGAATAATTGAGAATTTGACTACACAAGTCATCATTATTCTAGGTTAAAATGTAATGAATGTAAGTGGGAGTTGCATTGCTTGCTGGGGTGACAGTTTGTAAGACATCAAATATAAAAGAATAAACAATAGTTCGTTTGTATTGTCAAGCAAATGATCTGTATATTAGGACATTTGCTGCAGAAGCTTGCATGAAGGTGGTCTTTTGCAATCGATTCTCGTTGTAGTTGAGCACTTGTGTGTCTTAAGCTTCTTCCTTTATATTATGCAAATATTGTTTAATAAACCTATTTTGTTAGCCATATTTGCATTCATTCTTTTAATTAATATTATCCTTATTGTTTCAGTAGTTCACGTGTGATGCTTCCACCTATATGCTGTTATCTAAAATTAATCAGTTTCTATATATCTGATTTATTATATTTTTAGTTTCTCAGAATTCTTTTGAGTCATCCTGAGTAATTAATCAAATAAATTTAAAATCTTAAAACTTTCGTCAGAATTATTTCTATTTAAAATTTTATTTCTGAATTCAGTATTTTAGCATTGAACTTTGTTTTGTATTTAAAATTCTAACTCTGTAGCTATTTATAATTATAGTTATTTATAAATTATAAATATTTTTAAGTTCTTTTTTTTCTGTTATATACATATAGTTTTTCTCCAATTCAGTTGTTTTTTATTAATTACAATATTGTATTATGAAATATCAGTTATTCTTGGCTTATGTCTGAATAGAGATGCAGTTTTGTTATTGTATAAATTAGACTATTTTTTCAAACATATTAATCACGAATCTTTCTTTAATCTCCAAATAAAGTGGTGTTTCAGTCAAAGGTTTTTTTTTTAATTCACTCTCTTATCTGAATTATTTATTTTTTATTCATTCATAATTTATAACTAAGTAGGAAATTTAATATATATTTCTACTACCTTAATTTTGTCTACTATTATCTGCTTTTCTTAATATGTAATTAATTTTAAATTTATTAACTTATATTTTCTTAACAAAATGTTTAAAGTGATTGCTTAGTACAAAACTTTTCAATTTCACTGCAATGATATTAGACTAGTAATTCTTTTATTCTGTATAATGAAGGGGTATTTTTTTTCTTCTTTTTTAGAGTTTCTATATGGTCCCCCAGAATTTACTCGTAGAGATTTGGCAGCAATTAATATTCAAAGAGGTCGAGATCATGGTCTCCCAGGATATGGAGTTGCAAGAAAAATGCTTTTACCAAGGGAAAAATTTGATAATTTTGATTTTGATCGCATGGCTGCTTTGTATCCACGCTACCAAAAAGTAAATAGTTTTGTATAAAATATTTAAAGTGTTTCTATGATGTAATGTATAATATGTTACATTCAGTGCAACTTATCAAAAATATTTTGAAACAATTGTAGTCTTGGCCAGCCAATTTCGAGAAAATGGTCCTCAAACTTTTGGCAAATCTTATATACTGATAAATTGACTCCCGTTCCAATGATCCCGATGACATGGTTGTCTAGGTAACTGTCTCGTATACCGAAGGTCAAGTTTCGAACCTGGTTAGCAATTTTTTTTTCTTTTTTAATAACTTTTATTTTATTCAAAATTTGCAAATACTCTTAATTAATATGTTTTTAATTTTTTCATCCAAAATAAATATTTATTATAGAAATACATAATAATAAAATTAAAATTTTAAAAGAAGAAAATTATAAATACAGATGCATTTTTTAAACAAAACAAAATTATTTAAATTTAATTAACTATTTACAGATAGTTTTAATTTATATTCTACTTATTTTTGTGCAAGTATAAATGTTTATTATTTTAATACTTAAATTATAATTTAATGTTTAAATGAAATTGTAATTTAATATTTAAAAAATAGTAATAAATATAACATAAATGGTGATAATTATTAATTATAAATACTCATATCGTAAAAACGATTATTCATTAGTTCTAAAAAATGATCCTATATACATTCACTTTCGATTACATACAAGAACCAGAATGGTAACTATAGTAAAAACATTGGAAACAAAATATATTTCAACATCTTGCACAAATGATAAATGATGATTGTCCACAAGAGCAAGATTTCTTTAAGAGATCTATGGGAAAACCAACTTCATTTGCATTTAAAAATATCTCTCTTTCATCAGAAAGTTGGGAAGCATACCATGCATACCTTATCATCTTATTAAAAATTAGTGATGGCAATTGATTGTGTACAATTGATTGAAATTTTACACTATCTTCGCAAGAATTTATTTCTTAATCATGTTCGATTAAATAAGAATTTTGTATATGCTTTTGTATACGCTCTGCTTACGCACTCAATAAATTAACATCTGCTCTCTACTATTTATTTTGATTACTGCAGTTGGGGAACTTTGCTTACATATTTAACAAATATCAGTTGCTCCCTTCAATTTTTGATATAAACGCAGCTTCATTGAGTTATAATTGATAATTTATTATTATTAAAATCTAAGAATTTGAAAATTAATTGTTTGAAAATGATGCAAGCAAGTTAAATTATCTGTAACCATTAATGTTACGTTTTTAATTATTTTTCCTTTAAACATTGAATTATAATTTAGGTATTAAAAGAATAAACATTTATCCTAGCATAGAAATAAGTAGCATATTAATTAAAACTATCTAAATAGTTAATTAAATTTAAATAATTTTATTTGTTTAAAAAATGCACCTGTATTTATAATTTTTTTCTTTTAAAATTTTAATTTTATTATTATGTATTTCGATAATAAATATTTATTTTGGATGAAAAAAAGTTTAAAACATATTAATTAAGAGTATTTATAAATTTTGAATTGAATAAAAGTTATTGAAAAAGAAAAAAATTCCTAGCCAGGTTAAAATCTGAGACGGTTACCTAGACAACCATGCTATCGAAATCATCGAAACGAGAGTCAAGTTATCAGTATATAAGCTTTACCAAAAGTTTGAGGACCATTTTCTCCCCCATTATAAATAGTCAAAATTTTATTGACCCTAAAATTAGAGACCTAATCAGGGACAGGAACTTTGCCAAGAAAAATTTTCAAACAAACCAGAGACCCAGTCTTCAAGAGAATAATGAACAAAATAAGGAAATTGAAAAACTTAACAATAAAATCCAAAACAATGAATTGATAAACAAATTAATTAGTGTTAACACAGAAGACGGATCAATCTGGAAACTTGTCAAAACTTTTAAAAGTAAAAAACAAAAAATTCTGGCCCTTAAAGGCCCTGCTAGTATTGCAATAACTGATAGAGAAAAAGCAAACTGCCTGGCGGCTAGCCTTGAGAAACAGTTTCAACTTAATGAATTGAGCAATTTCACCACAGAACATAATGTAAATATTACAGTCAAAAGCTTTCTCGACTCACTGCCACAAAAATTTATTGATATTCCCCCTCCCTCAACTGATGAATTAAAGGATCATATTAAAAAGCTTAATATCAAAAAAGCCCCTGACCTTGACAGTATTAACAACAAAATGTTAAAAACACTTCTGACAATTATCTAAAATTTTTAATTAATATAATTCATAGCATTTTCAAATTAGGACATTTTCCCAAGTTATGGAAAACAGCTGCAGTTATTCCCATATTAAAACCAGGAAAAGATCCAACTGATTCCTGCGGTTATAGACCCATATCCCTACTCCCCTCTGTCAGCAAAATTGCTGAACAGATAATCCTCAATAGATTAAATAATTACCTAGAAGAACATAATATATTAACACCTGAACAATTTGGATTTCACCGTAACCTATCTACAACCCACCAATTAATTAGAGCAGTAGAATTCATTGAAGGAGGTTTTGAAAATAAACAAAAAACTGCAGCGGTTTTCCTTGACATTCAGAAAGCTTTTGACAGAGTTTGGCAAGATGGCCTTATTTACAAGCTAATTAATTACAACATACCCCCACATCTAATCAAAATTATAATTTCTTACCTCAGTTACAGATCCTTTAAAATCAAAATAAGCAATGAATTTTCTGAAGTAAAACCTATTTTTGCAGGTGTACCTCAAGGATCTAAACTAGGGCCAATTTTATTTTCCTTGTTTATTAATGATATCCGCAAGCAATTTAACACTGTTGTGCATGTACGCTGATGACACTGCAATACTAACTAGAAACAAAAGTCAAAATTTCATTACCATAGCTTTAAACCGACATATTACTGGTACATGAGGACTGGTTCGTCGAATGAAAAATTGTAATAAATGCTAATAAAACTGAAAGAATTTCCCACCAGTTAAAAATTAAAAATCAAATTGTTCCGTGGTCTAATGAATGCAAATATTTGGCGTTATTCTAGACAGTAAATTAACTTGGAAACCCTACTTTATTTACACAGCTAAAAAGTTTCGAGACCTAACATCCCTTAATTTCTCGAAACTCCAAAATGAGTAGACAAAATAAAATGCTTATTTACTCTGCCTACTTGCGTCCAGTATTAACTTATGCTTGCCCTGTGTGGGGATACAGTACGCGAAAAAAGTATAAGGACAACATGTAATTGCATGAAAATATGCTTTATTTCCATTTCGCCTAAATGAACTTTTTATATTTCTTACTTCTGCTGCATAATTTTGTGATAACACTTATACCACATAAAAAACATAATTTAGCTTCAAAATATTGATTTTACAAAATTTAACATTAAAGGAAATATGGAAAAAATTATAAGGACATGTTGTAAAATACTTAAAAAATATTTCAATAATCAAGAAAACTACCTTTTTTGTCAATCACTTGAATAAGCCGAAAGGTCATAGATCCTGAAAGATCTTTTAAAATGTCCACAGATATTTTTTCCCAAGCGTCTTTGATAGCGACGACAAGATCTTGTGTACATTGATACTGTGTGCCGTTTTTATAAACTTCTCGGGCTAGAATTCCCCTTAAGTTTTCGATTGGATTAAAATCGGGACTTCTCGCCGGCCAATCAAATAAATTTACAGAATTAGCTTCAAACCAGAGTTTTGCACTCGTAGAAACGTGTATCGAAGCATTATCCTGCCGAAAAATATAGTCCCCTGAAGTAATTAGTGGCGCTTCAGGTAACAAACTTTCTCCTAACATATCAACATACCTGTCAGAATTCATTTTACGGTTGATAAATACAATTGGAGTGGTTCCATTTGCCGCAAAAGCGCCCCATACCATAACCGAGCCACCACCATATTGACGCCTGGAAAACACTTCCTTGGTCTTTCGCAGATCATACCAAAAATAACGAAAACCATCAGGTCCATCAAGATTGAACTTTTTTTCGTCCGAAAAAATTGCATCAGCCTACTTTTGACCAAAAGAAATGTATTTTTTGGCAAAGTAAACTCTTCTTTTCTTATGATGATTTGTAAGAGGGGGGGGGGACATGACACTAATTTCCCATAAGAAACTTGAGGATGTTTACTCAAAACATTTTGAACAGTCCTTGTTGAGCATGGTGAACTGAAATTTTGTCTAACTTCATTTGCGGTTTCTCTTTTCTCGCAAGCTCTCCTTACAATCATTCTTTTTTGTCGAAGAGTGAGAATTTCTGGTCTCCCACTTCACTTTTTCATACCATACATCCCAGGATTTTTTAGAAAATTATAAACCCCCGTTTTAGATCTCTTGATTCTTTTTGAAATTTTCCATCCACTTAATCCACATTCTCGAAAAGCAACAATTTTTCCTTTTTCAGAGTCAGAAAGTTGAGTTCCTTTGGGCATCGTTTAAAAATTCACATTGAAAGTCGCCGAGTGGGAAATTCTTTTCGCAAATGAATCTTTTAACTCGGAATTGTCATTTTATGCTTTCAAATATGCAAATTTTTAAATAATTACTGGAGAAAAAGCAATGTCCTTATACTTTTTTCCGTTTTCATTTAGGTTTAAAAATCAAAATTTTAATTTTAGCAGATTTAAAATTGAAAATTTTAATTACTTTACGCATAAAATATTTTAGTTTTACTTCTATTTTTGCTGCAAAAATTTGCATACGATTCTGTAAACAAGGCTTCTAGATTTGACGATTTTTCGCGTGTCCTTATAATTTTTTCGGGCACTGTATGCTGCCAAGACTTATCTTAGACTTATAGAACGCCAGCAAAATAACTTAATTAGAAATTTCTGCAATATGAAATACTACATGCCCAATACAAATATGTACTTATGCCTAGACTATCCCCCTCTTAAAAATTTCATTAAAAAACTAGTCACTAACTTCTTTAAAAACATGGATAAGAATGAAAATGAAGCAATAGCTAAAATCCCTAAATATAAACCATCTACAAACTCTAGAAGACCCTGTAATATACTACTTTTATTTATCTCAGCCCTCTAGTTTTTCTTCCTAACTTTTATTATTTGAAACTCAAATTAAACAGTATCTCAATAGCCAATTCTAGCTCACAAGCAGTAAAAACTTCCTAAGTCCAACGGCAGCGTACCCCTGCACACTCACTCTAATATCAGACAATCACAATGAGTCCTGACACTCGCCATCTCCGAATCTCGTCGAAGACGGCCACGGCAAAGTCTAGACAGCAAAGCACTGTGAAGTCTCTCCTTACCGGGGATAAGCCCCTGCCGGGGCTAGGCGCCCCGTCAACCCAACCATCAAGTTTGAGGACCATTTTCTCGAAATTGGCTGGGCAATGCGTTTTAATATTTTCATGAGTGAACGTTCTAAATGTATACTATCATTATACTAAATCTCATCCCGATCTCGGATTTCAACCCCGTGACCTCCCCTGGTAAGAAGTAAAACTGATTGATTAGAAGACGGATAAATGAATTCAATAAGGAAAGGAGAATCTTAACTGCTTTGCAGTAAAACATTCATTTCTACTTCTGAGAAAAAGGTTAATATTTAGAAAACCTTTTTAATTTCATTCTGAACATGTCAATAAGTAACTGATTTCTGATCACCAGTTGATTTATTGATCTCCAAACCTAACTGATGAAAAATAAATTGTGTAATATAAATTGTTGGGAGAGGATCATGGAATTTAAAATTATTTTTTACCCCAGATAGCATACTAAAATAATAGTTAAAATAAATTTGCTTAATATTTTGCCCTTGTGGATAAATGATTTGATAGAAGAGGAATATATGAATTGTACTAATGAATATAAAATATTCTTAACCTGTTAACAGGGTAATTAATTTTTATTCAACTTATTATGATTGAAATATTTCATCATAACCTGTTAAGTTTAATATACATTTTTCAATCCCTAATATAACTGTGCATTGTCTTTATTTCCAACTATTAAAAACTATATTAATCTTTTTTACAAAAATATTAAGTGTGATTATAAGCATTTATTTAATTTGTTTATTGATCTGTTTAATTTTTTAAGGATTATTTCTTAGATATTTTATCAATAGAATACATTGCCTTTACTTCTTTAGTTGGTTAAATTCTCTTTGTTCTTTTAATTTGCTTGATCTTTATGATAGCTTGTTTAAATTTTTCTGAATTGAAAATATAATAAATAATTAATGTTTTTAATTTCTCTTTTTGAAGTTTTAAATATATTTATGCTTGTGCCTTTTTATCTTATACTAAGTGATTTTTTTTCTTATAAAATATGTAAAATCTTCCTTAGAAATATATTTTAATATTGTATTTAATATTATAGATGTATTGGCTAGACTAATTGAAAATGTAATATTTTTTTTTAGTTTTTTATATTTTTTTATTTTATTAACATTTAAATTTTTAAGGTTATTAAAAATGAGTTGCCACAATTTTATTCATCTATGGACGAGGTGGATCTTTTCCTGGGTGGACTTTTAGAAGCCAATGAAGGTCTAGGTCCAGTATTTAAAGAAATAATAAAAGAACAGTTTCAACGTATCAGAGATGGAGATCGGTTTTGGTTTGAAAATACAGAAAATGGGTATGTCACTTTCAGTACCTACTTTATTATATTTGTTCATAAAAATTTATCTTCTGTGCTTCTTTCAATTGTTTTATTATAGTAATTAGCCTTAATTTTTGAAAATTGTATTTACATTATCTTATTTATACCAAATTATATCTTCTTTAGCAAAAAAAAAGTTTATTAGTGTATAATATAATTTTCTTCATTTGTGTTACAATCTAATAATTTTCTTTAAAAAAATTCCTTATAGATTTTTTACACTGAAAGAAATTAAGCAGATTAGAGAAACTCTTATGTCTGAAATTATTTTGTCTGTGACTAAAGATTTGGAACTTGATTCTCTACCAAAGGATGTTTTTCAAGTACCCAATTTAGAAACAGGTGAAATATTTTATGAATCCATTAGAATAAAAAAATCTCTTTCTTAATGATACTTACTCTACACTTATTTTCTTAATAATATATTTAATATGCCTGCATTACAGCTATAAATATCTATAATATATACCAGGTATTGTACAAGCAACCATTATGTTAAATATGATAAATCATTATTTTATTGGTCAATTAAAAGTTGTAGAAATGATTGTAATTGTATATTTAAAATTATGATAAAGTTCCCTATAATTTACAAATGAGCAGTGGTAGATCTCTGATATTGAAGCTGCTTAGGATTGCTGAACTGAATAAGGACTAGCAAGCAGGTCTATTAAAAATGTTTTTAGCCTAGTATTTCTTCAAAAAAAGAAATGTAAAAAAATACAATTTTTTGAAATTATAGAATATTAGGACGACAGAGTCTGTATATGTTAAATTATTAATTAAAGTATAAATAAATATTTTTCTCTAATATGTATTGGAATATTAATTATTCATTAAATGTTTATGTTATATTATATTTGATAGGTCTTGTAAAATAAAGATAAAAATGTTTTATTTGTTTGAAATTTCCTTTTCCTTTTTAAGCTTTCAGAATAATTAAATGTTTATATTTGCAAGTAAAGAAATCTTTAATTAATAATTATGTGTAATTTTTTAAAGAATGTTACTGCTTTAATTATTTATCCTATGGTATATATATTAAACTTAAAGAAATAAAAAATTATATATTTTCATAAAGTTATTTAAAAAAATTATTAATAGTTAAAGATGTATTGAAAGAAACAAAATTTATCAGTTATTAAAAGAGAGGCCTCTGAATATGAATTACTACAATATATCTAAATCAGCCATTGAAAATAAATGAACTTTGCACTATGATTTCGAAGCTTTGCATTTCTTCAACATCCTGTGATTTTCTTTTCTTTTGAGAGCGCATGCAGGAAGTGCTTCGTGGACAAGCCGTAATGGATTTAGGAATTTTCCAAATCTAGATAGAGCACATTATGAGACCTCTCTTTTAATCATTTAAGCAGCATATTAATTATTTAATTTTTTTTATTTTAATAATTTTGTGAAACTGTACATGTTATTATTTTTTGATTTATCATGGATTATGATTACTCAGCATTCACAACTGCATTTGCACACAATATAATTTAAACAGATGTTCAATGTTTCTTAATACTGTAATAGGTAAGTGAATGAAATGAAATATATAAAACTTGATCAATTATGTTTTTCAAATTGTTAATATTAGCCTAATTCTTTACAATTCAGATAATATACTTTTAAAATTTATTTTTAAAAAAATTTTGAATTGCTATATGCTTTTAAGTTGGGAAAAACTTTCTTATTGCAGGATAAGATTATATACTGAATCATTTTGTTTTCATATATTTTTATTACTTATTATTACTTTACATTTTACTATTACTTTATTATTTTTATTACTTTATTACATGTCAGACATGACAAATTTCTGGGAAAATATTGATTTCAGTGGTTTCGAAATCGAATCTTATCGTTCTTGAAATCAATTAATTTTCTTTTATCTAATAATGCTAGATTATTTTCAATATCTCAAATATTTTTATAAATGTATTCATTTTATTGTAAATTAATCATTTTTTTTTTTCAGTATACAATTTCAGTATTTAGTTCACTTGTTTTATTTCTCAATGTTTAAATTTAACACAATTTATTAATTTATGTTTAGCTTTTTTTTTTAAGCCTGTGTCATATCTGAAATTTGTACAAAGAATTTTTACTTTTAGCTTTTCTGTTAAATTCTCATTTATTTTATAGTTGACAACTTGCAGTGTTCATTGGATTTTACTGCTTATCCTTGCAAAGTGTATGGGGTGAATACCACTTGCCTAGCATTGCCTACTGTTGCTGACAAAAGTTTGCAATGTTTATCCTCTGTTGAAACTCCATTGTGTAAAAACTCAAAAGCAGAAACTTATGATTATTTTACAGGAAGTGGGTTACCCTATGCCCTCTCGTTTCTGTTTCTCTTCCTTTTCATTGTTGGTAGGTTGTTTTCAAGATAATTTGAGATTTAAAAACTTTAAATAAAAATAATAAAATAATCAGAAATGTTAAATGGAATTTTCATTGCTTTCTTCTTTATTTTAGGTTGCATCATTGCTCTATTTATTCTTGTAAACATGCGTAAAAGAGCTATAGCCAATCTCAGACACTCAGTAAAACAACAAAGAAGGAATTTTTCAGATGAAAATTCTTGCATAGGTGAGACATGTGGAAACCTTTACATGTAGTGTTGTCATGTTTCAATACAAAATTCTGGTTTTGAAGAAATAAAAATAGAAACAGATTTATTCATAAAGTGGAAGTGTATTCATAAATGGAATATATTCGTTTAATATTAAATTAAAACAAAACACTTAAAGCTAAGTTTTACGCCTCTAAATTTAAAATGTTACAAACATTTAAATGTATTTAGAGTTTTTTAAAAATCATACTATTTTCTATATGACTTACCCATATCATGACTTTTGCTGCTAATTTTTGCCTAAATTTTTTTAAATTATTCTTTAACATTATCATTATATTAATCTTGAAATATAATCAACATTATATAAACATTTAAATAAGAATAAAATATCAGATAATAACTTTTAAATCTGTGTTGTTGATACTTTATTATTTCAGTGCTTATACAAAATCATTACATGCTTTAAATGGTTAAAAAAGAAATATATATATAGTATATATATTATGAATGCTCTTCTGCTTATTCTTTCTGTTGGCCACTTATTTTCCCTGACCTCCATCCCAACAATTCAATCCAGTTTTTAACGATCAGGAGGGAAATTGGATATTTATCCCCCAGACAGCAGTTTAATAGGTACCATAAGAACAAAACATTAGTGCTTTTATACCATTTTTTTTAAATAAATGTCATGAAAGGTGAAAAAAAAATAGTGTCATGTCCTAGGCCTATATATATGTATATTGACTAAGTCACTAATAACTATTGAGGGTGGGGAAATTATACTTTGCCCCAGGCGAAATATTTTTCCCACCTTCAATTTTTCCTGCCTCAATTTTTTTTCCATTAATAGAATATTTCATAACTATTTATGTAATCAACTTTGCCAATGACTATGGATGAAATCTCAGTAGCATTTGCCATGGCTGTATGACTTAATGTAAATTGGCTATATAAGGTTTTCTGCTGACTTGTTTTTTTTTTTTTTTTTTTCATCTCTCTCTCTCTCTCTCTTTCTTTAGGTACTGAATGGATGGGCAGAAAAGAAGGAACTCGGGATGTTATCATAAATTTCTTGGCAGACAGAAAGCTTCTGACGATTTGCCTGTTAAATAAACAAATGTTGCGTTCCATCGATCTGAAACATGTTCAAGTGGTTGAAGTACATGTCAGCACGGGAGGTCATTTGCACTATATTCTTGTGAGAATTTCAAGAGAATATGATATTGTAAGTAATGAACAATAAACTTAATAAAAACAGTTTTTAAAAATACTTTTTATTGGTAAAATAATTGTATTAATGAAAGTATTAAAATATTTATTAGTTAATAAAAAATTTGGAAAGTTGAAAAAAATATTAAATTATTTTGTATTTGATGACACCATTAACGGCATGGCAGGGTTAATCATCACATCTTCGCCAAGGATGACACGATGGATTTAGAAAAAATGTTTAATTCTCGCCGAAGATTAATATTTCGTAGAAATTGTACGGCTATACCATGCAAGACATTGACGTGTATTTCTCTGTATTAGAAAGTATGCGAGAAAGTTTTGGGAAAATCACTTCCGCTGGTTAACTTTACAGAAAAATAGTCATTAGTATTAAATTATTTTGTTAATTTTATTAATTGAAAGATAGTATAAAACGTGTTTGTTTCTTTATTTACAATAATGCATCTGACTTCTAATTACGAAATTTGTGATATTTAAATCTGTAATTAAGTCCAAGAACCAATTGATTTAAAAGACAAAAATCATTATGATATACTAAATATTTCATGCATTCTTCACAATTTCAAATCCATTGAAATAATAATAAATATTAAAAATAGAATTATAATTATTACTATCCAAATACAAAAGCAAAGAGTAAAATATATAATTTATATAGATCGAGTGATTAATGGTTTTATTATTATTTCTTTTTTTCTATATAGATTTTGAAATTTGAATTCCCTGATGAGAAGGAAGCTTTCGTCGAAAAACTTGAAACATTTTTAGGAAAAATCGGCGTTGGCCGTCAACGGTATGAATGCACCGTTAATCAAATGCTTAAAACTGCCATAACAAAAAGACACCGACAAAAACAACTGGAACAATTTTTTCGTGTTGTTTTTGCACAGGTAATTTTTTTTGTTTATTTTTTAAAAGTTTTTAACAAATTTTATGTTAAATATTAATTAATCACGCTTTATGTAAATATCTACTTTGTAACTTTAAATCCTTAAATCGTTGAAAGCTTTTAAAATTTAATATCTCTAAAATTAAGTAATCATACATTTTTTTGATATTTGAATTGAACTTACTCAGTAACATCTTATATTATCATTCATAATTATAGGATCCCAGAGTTCTTACCCAATTAACTTTTCCTTCCTAATAATTCCTAACTTTCACAATAGTAGGCAGATGCTGCATTTTCGATATATTTAAACCCTTTCACAAAATAAAGTTATGAAGAGTTCATATATTCTGTTATCACTGCGTTCAAACAATATTATAACATTAAAGAAACATTGAAAATATTTTTGATGTATAAAATTACATTTCACTATACATTCTTTAATTTATAAATTATTTGTCATCGATTACTATATGTACATTTTATTCATTTTTAATGTATTAGTATCAGTTTAAAAATGTCCACCTTAGCGTCAGTTTGAAAATTGTTTAAATTAAAAAAAATTATCAAATGAATAAGAAATATATGCATTTTATTTTATCTGTAGATGGTATCGTCTAAATTTTGTAATAAATAAAAATGAATAAGTGTGTAATAGCATAAAAGAAACTCATCTTGGTAAATCAAGAAGATAATCTGTGCTATAAAAATTTTCTGTTTATTTTATATTATTTTTTGTTTATTTTTTCCTTTCTTGTATACTAAATATAAAACAAGAAAGTATTGTAACTTATTGCATCTCCATGTTTCAGACCTTCTGGAATTGGAAAAACACCACTTTTGCTCTATATTTGTCTGTCACTGAACACAGTTTAAAACCGCTATAAGTTAGATGGATGAAATTAAGTATATATACCAAATTTGTAGATATTTTTGTATATATACTTAAGTATATATACAAAAGTTGTAGACCAAATTTGTATATATGCTAAAGTATATATACCAAATTTGTAGACTCGAAATGAAATCCATTTCGAGGAAATCTGTCTTCCAGCCATTAGAATACAAATGAGCCCTATAGCTATAAAAAAAGGGCTTTTAAAAAATCGATAGATAATATAGATAAAAATAAATTGATGCTCAGGCTAATTATCTAAAATGTAGTTTCGTATCAAATTTGGAACCGTATCCGTCAAGGGGTAGTGTGTTAGTCTGTACTTAAACAAACATTGAAACGTGATAACTCAAAAACGCAATGACTTAAATATACATATTTCTGTATGTGATTTTGTGACTGCAATCAAATATATAGGTGTTCAAATATATTCTGTGTCAAATATATAGGTGTTCCGGTGCTTGTGTACTATCCGCATTCTGTTAATAATTTGCTAAAAATTGCACTCTGATAGGTTCACTCGTAAGCATAGTTTGCCAATGACATGTGATAATAATACACCAGTATATTTATTAGAGTGCATACGAGAAAGTTTCAAGGAGATAATTCTTACTGACTTTAAAAATTATTCACAAAGAGTCATGAGGGGAAGACTTTGAACTTTGAATAAATAAATTAAAGACAAAATGAGATTTCTAAATTTTATATAGACTCGCATTCACTTAGATTTGGCTTAATTGATTATGGTTCTAGATCTGCACCTAACTGACACATCCTAAACCTTCTTGAGGCCAAAACCTTTCTTTTAAACATCATTTTTCGTATTGTTTCACTGCCAATGTTCACCATTTTTCTCACATACAATTTTATTTTTTACAGGCATTTTCTATAGAGCATGAAAGAAATGCACTAGCAGGTATAGATTGTAATCAACTGAAAGAAATTGTCAAAATGGAACTGACAGCTTATGAATTTGCTGATGCATTATCGCTGCGCCCTGAAGCTACTTTTGTCAAACAGATGTTTGCTCTCATCGATGCCGATGGAAATGGTTACATTTCCTTCCGGGAATTCTTGAATGTGATTGTGATTTTTGCTAAAGGTTTGTTTAAAAAAGATATTTTTATTTTACCTTTGTGTTCTCTAAACTATATGTTTTATTAATATAACGTTATTCACTTTATCGATATAATGAATTTCTCTCGATATAAAAATTTCTTTCTTTGAATTCCTGTTTTAGTACTGAACAAAAAGAATAAAGCTCTCTTATTATTATTATTTTCAAAATAAATTTATTTATTTATTCACTAGTTACCTTTGGTGACCATCTGATTCGCCGGTATTAATGCTCACTACAATTTTTAATTAAATATTTAATTTAACTTAGTATCTTAATAACTTCATCTGCAAAATATTTGTAAGTTTTAAATTTTGGTAATCATATAATTCATATATTTATAGAAGCCATATGCCGTTCTTTTTGTTGTATTATGTCTCTTTCCATTTTTTTGTCAACCTTTATATAACCTTTTTGTCAACCTAAAATTTGTTCTTTAAATTGAAGCCAAACTGATTAACCTTCAATTAATGCAAACATTTTTTTGCTGTATACAAGCATTTTTTTTAAGAGAACCGTTAAGCATTAAAGTATTCTATTGATTTTTTTTTTTTTTGATTTATGCAATGTCTCAAAGAACTATTCAATAAAAATTTCTCTTATTCGTCATAAAATTCAGTTTTTAGTCTTACTTTTAAATGACATAAATTATAATACTTTATTTTGTTTCAGTCAACAAATGTAAAAAATTATGAAATATCAACTTTATACAGTCCTTTTTTTCCTAAAGATTCATACTGCAATATTCTTGGTACTCCAACTTTTAAATTTAAAAAATGTTTCTGTCACAAAATCTGATCGAGTTATGAAGTTTTGAATATTATTTTGGGATGGTGAACTATTTCATTGTTTTAGATTAGCAATCTTTCGGGAAACTCAGGGAACTTTTCTGATATAATCAAAATAATGGCAAAAAATTGCGAATTTTTATAATATTCACATTTTTATAACTCATTCAATTTTAGTCGCAATAAAGTGAAAAGTTTTTTTATTTGAAATGTTAGTCTGGAGAATATTTTACTTAATATGACTCACTGGACCAAGGGATCTATTTAAAAATATAAAATCCGTTATTCGTTAAACATTTATTGACTTTAAGTGCATAAAATAGTCCATTTTCCTTATTAAATGTATAAGCTTAATACTAATTGTTAAGAAATTAAATGTTGCGGCCCGATTAAAGTGGACAACGTTTATACATACAAAAGCCATGTTTGCCTTAAATACTACAAAATTATTTAATTAATAATATAAATATTTAAAATTTCACAAAAACTTTTTTTCTCGCACTCATCTTTCTAGAAAATTTTAGTTAATTTGTATTTTTATTTTGTGTGTAATAAATTGTAAAATTTGCTTAAAATATTTTTTTGAAAAATTAATTAAAAATAGAAACTTAATTTATATGTTAAAAAAATTGGTATCAGTGAAAGGATGATTTTTTTTTATTTTAAGTTGATTATGATGATAATTGAGTTTAATATAGAAAAATACGAAAATATTCCTTAATTTAAAAAAAATCTCTACAAGATGCTCATTTACACCCTCCAAAGTATATATTTGTCAAGTTTAGTAACTCTATATCCAATGGTTTATCTTGCAAACGTAAACTGTCTTCCTGAATCTTTCTTGTATGTTCTATAATAAAAGAACTATCTCCTTCCTATCACGCTAAAATTGTGGACATTGGAAAAGGCTGACCAGTCCACAAATTTATATTTTCAGGTCTTAGCATAGTAAAGATAACTGATACTTGTGTATTAATTGTACGGCGGCGAACAATAGTTACGCGTCTTTGGCGTGAATCTAGCATTTTTCACTGATTCTACCATACGATTTTTGGCGATAATCAATGGAGTGTGTTTAGTGCACAAGAGCCAGAAAAGCGATTATGTATTTCGGACTACTGATCTTATTTCAGACTACTGAAGCTAAAATTTTACATAAAACTACAATTTTAGTCTAAAATCACTTACCAAATTTCATTTATTTAAGTTATTTGCATTTATATGCATGCGAAAGTACAGCCCGAAAGATGGTCCACTCCAAGAAGGGTTTCATTCAAAATTAAATACAGATCTACATTTTCAATGTTAAATGAAAACTTTATTTATTTAGGTTTTTACGTTTTGCAGTTATTTTGTTCACGTGCATTTGAGCAGCCGAATATTCGGACTTCCTTCGATTTTGAGATTTTTAACATGTTAAGCTACTTGCATTTTTCAGTCGAACAAAATCAGTTACTGTTGACTGACAATATACTGTTTTATTTCGTACCTCGTCAATCACCGATGACTGATTTTGTACATTTCATTCAGGTCACATCAGCTGATTGTTAATTAACAGCATTATTTTCATAATAGCATTAGACATTGTTGACTGTTGATATACCTTTAAGAAATTGCATTCTCTTGATAAATTTTAATCTGAAGATCACAAAATAATCTACCTAACAGCATGAGGTCTCATCACAACTTTAAATAGATTTTTAACATATCATAAAAAATTACATATCGGTTCTAGATAAAAAGGACTCCAAAATAAATCAATAAATATATTGCTTTACGCTCTAAAAGCTCTCATTTAGAATGCAGTTTTGCAACTAAACAGATTCTTTAGTGATTTTCCGAATTGTCAACGAAAATAAACAATAATTTGACTTCTTTGGACTGAAGTAGCTATAAGTGAGTTTTAAAACACATTATTTGATTGATTATAAAATCGATAGAAACATATTCTGAAAAATATCAGAAAGTTATTCGGTTGAAATTGACGCTAATTTTCTCGTAAATAGTGACCTAAATATCATGACACAGTTTTAATTCACTAATAATTTATCCTTGGTAGATGCAGAAGGGGTCAAAATCAATGCTCTGATTTTAAAGCTGCGCTGTGTGCAATAGGTAATTATTGCATTGATATGAAATATGCGTGCTTCAAAAAGAAATATTTTGAAATATGCGTGCTTCAAAAAGAAATATTTTACAGTTTTAAATAGGGCATTACATTGGTTCAATGTACTGTGTTTCCTTTGTCAAATATCATAAATCAATCCGTCTTGCCAAACTTCCCCTAGCTTGTCTTAACCGCGGCTGTTATTATAGCTGTCAAATTAGTTATAATCTTGGGCCATAGAGGCAGATACACACGATTTACACGCCCCCATCTCCCGCCCTCTGCACACGCAAATATTACCAAATGTGCTATTTCTTTATCATAGTTACCAAGGTAACATTTTTTCATCTTTGTCTTCTGAATGACCAATCCACCGATGTCAGGCCCAGGAATGGTTCGTGCGTTAGAACTACAAAATCGCAGCACTTCCAACTTTTTTTTTCAGTGTATTAATGCAATTAGTAATTTATTTAATTTACACGCGATATCTAAATCCATCAACAATATAATAACATTCACTTTAGCGCTTTCAGAGTTTAGTTGAAACGCAATTAAAAGTTGTATATAAGAAACTTCCCCCAAAATACAATTTCTACCGATAAAAAAGCACTTCCATTCAGCTCCATACTTTGTGAAATGAAAGTACTGCTATAAATTCCAATTTTTACCACTGCATGCGCACAATAGCAAACAGAATCATATTAGCAGATTTGAACGTCTTGAGCTAGAGTAATTTGGCACCCTATTAGAATTTTTAAAAAAACATTTCAAAATTTGAGCGCAAGTGACACAACGCAAAATGGCAAGTTAATAAGATAAATGATAAGCGAAAGAAAGAAAGAAGAAGAAAAGATGTCTCACTTTTTTTTTTATTAGCTCTTTACTAATCTGTTAATCGATGTCTTTTTTAGATAAAACTTGGCTAACAAGCCCAGGACCATGTACATAATTATTTTTAATGGTTACATTATAAAAGAATGTTTTTTTCTTATATGTTTGTTTTATATAAAAATACATTACTACTTAATAATTGAATTAATGTAATAAAACATATGTAAACCTGTTGCACTTTATTTAATGTTTTAAAATTCATTTACTTATTTGAAAATACTTATTTATTTCTTACTTATTTGAAAATACTTATTTATTTCTTACTTATTTGAAAATACTTATTACTTCATTTACTTATTTGAAAGTCTGAAATTTGAACATAAATTTAAAAATTAAAGGTTATTGTTAATGTTCGCCAGAAATGTTGGATGAATTTAATTACAATTAAATTTTATATGCATTTCATATGTCTTCGTGATTGAAAATATTTCTATGCAACCAATTGCAATAAAATTAAATTACATTAATAGTTGTTATTTAATAACTTTATACCTATTCTATTTATTGAGCACAGAAATATTTCTGATGGAATTGAGTCTCATGATATCACAGTGATATAAAAACGTAACTGTCCAGGTATTTTTTTTTTATTGCAACTGTCTTTTGAAGTACTGTAAAATCATTTTCTTATTCCATTTGTAATTGGCCTAATCAGAATGTTTCTTCTTTCTTTCTAAAATAGAAGAAAATTATGCTGTCTTAATATTTCATAAAGTTATGAAAACTATTTGAATTTCATTACAGTAAAAGCTAGGTAGCGTTGAATAACATCAAGTAAAAAAAAATTTAATACTGTTAGAATTCAGGAAAATATTGGTTTAACTAAATTGATATTATTAAAAAGACATATTTTTGTTTAGTTTAAAATGATATAAAAATTATTTTGTGCAGTAGTATAAGATAAAAAATTATAAGTCAGAAATTTTTGTGGGAAAACGCTACAATCACGCTTAATTTTAACTAATTAAAATTTAAAAAATAAATCGCTCTGAGGTGTATGCTCTCATTCTCCAAAATGTCTATGCCAAATTCCCTTGCTCTAGATCAAACCGTCTCTCCTAAATCAAACGGTTTATTTGTGTAACATATATTCCCCTTTATTGTTAGTGGAAGTTGACTAATAATTAAATTATTCAAATTTAATTTTAAAGGACAAAATTTAAGTTAAACAGAAAGACTTTACTGCGAAGTTAAGGCAAGTTATAGCATCCCCACAGCTACAATTCACAATGCTGCCACTGGTCAGGGATATATGCATGTATTTTTAAATGTGTGAAGGGAGAGAAAATGTTTTGGCATGCCAATATAATTTATTGCTTTAAAAAATAATATTAGAATTTTTTCAATAAAAAAATGCTGTGAATGAGAACTGTGACTTCATTTCAGAAAATTCCTCATGATTTTGTACGAACCAGGATGTAAAAAGAAAAATAGTATAATCAATAGACTATATTATTTTTTAAATTATTATATTTTTATTTAAAAATCTGCTGCATGCCATATAAAATCTCTAAGCTGTCATATATGTCCCACAAGCCATAGTTGGACCATCACTGATTTATGTGGTTACATGTCATAGAAGTATCGTTTCTATAAACAATTATATTGTCTTTTCTAAGTAGAAAAACAAGGTACAATTATTTAAACTAAACAATTAGAATTTTATTGCATTTTAATTAACGTTTTCTGCAAAGAACAATAAATTTTATTAGTATTAAAAAAAATCTCGTTCCATTTCATACTTTTATGTTACATTCTATTGGTTAAATCTAATTTTTGATTAATGACTGTATGAATCAATCATTTGTAATTCTTTCATCTTCTTGATGTTGTTGTTCCAAATTCTGCTATTTTCCTCTGTTTCAGTTACGAATTTCGGTAATTATTACTTGTCTGTGAATTTGGGTACTTTAATTTTAGATATATAGAGTATTTCTCTTTTGTATTTTTAATTTTCATTTGTTTGTTTCATTTAACAGGTAGTCCCGAAGATAAAACAAAATTAATGTTTGATATGTATGACATCGATCATTCTGGTAAACTTTCTAGACTGGAGTTTTCTGACATGATAAGGTAAATAATGATCTTCAATTGTTGCAGATATTAGAAATAAAGCATGTAATGTAAATATGTGCTATTTAATGTTTTACATTTGCTAAGCATTTGTGTTAATATTTTAAACAAATGAACAGAATTGTCGTACTTAGAAATTAATTTAATCTATTTGGTATGTTAAAATAATAATAGTCCCTTTTTTGTATATTCAGAAAATACACAAAAAAGGGACTATTATATTGGACACTGGATTTTATATATATATATATATAAAATTATAGCAATAATATGTTTTGTACGCTTGAACTGATTTTGAATTAGATCTTCGAAATGTAAAAAATATTATAAACTATAAGTTACTATAAGTTTATATATATATATAT
>JAPMOR010051622.1:275948-295148 GCA_026543865.1 Argiope aurantia
TATTAATTTTTTAAATATATGGAAATAGATTTGAAAAAGTTGTCTTGATTATGAGATTGATAACTTTTTTCTGTTTGCTTTATGCCTATTAACAGGTCACTATTGGAATTAGCCAACCAGTCGTTGTCTCCTCAGCAGTTGGATGAACTTGTTGCTTCAATGTTTACATCAGCTGGATTACAGCAAAAGCAAGAGATGACATTTGATGATTTTCAACATTTATTAGCTGATCATCGCGAACAGTTGGGTTATGTGCAATTAAGCTTTAATAGTAAGTTTAAATTTGTCTATCCTTTTTCATTTTTGCATTCTAAAATGTAATATTTAATTTTTTAGTCAGCACCCTCTCCCATCCCTTTCTTTACAAATATGTTTGTGATGCTGAAAAAAGGATGGGGGATATAGTGTTAAAAAAGGAAGCTTAACTTAACACGTTTGCTGCATTACAAAAATCGGGTACTTTTGCTCAAGAATATTGTTCATGCAATATCATCTTAAAGCATCAAATTAGAGCAGCTTGAACTTATATATGACTTAGATTATGTCAGTAGAAGACGATCTTTTGGCCATTACATTGAGTATCCAAATTTTTCACTTTCACATTCAAATGTCTCTATCACTCATTCATGAAATTAGAATACATCGAGTGGACATACATTTCATGTCAACTGATCGTAAGCTGTACTCTGAATCATTTAGTACGTGGAAAAATAAAATAAAATAAAAAATCCTTTTATTGCACCGTACTTAACGTTTTTAAATAATAAATATTCTTCTATGATGTTATCCATCTTGTATATTTTATTTTTCACACTCTTTATATTTTATTCTAAAATACTTTATTTTTTAATAAGTTGGTGATGGCTTTAAAACAACTGCTGCACAGTTGCCTCGAAAAAGTATGGCATTTCGAGCAGAGGAAACTGTTGTACGAGCTTATAGGTAAGCGATTTTTTTTTGTCATAACTCTGCAAAATTATTTTAATTCTTCGTTTATAACTAAGATTTTCATGCAAAGTTTGTTTTAATGTAAATTCGAAAGTACTTATAACTGAAATCTGCATATGCCGTTATTATATGCGTTATAGTCGGATTGCAGAGAAATTTTAAAAAATCTGAAGACAAATTTAAAATGCATACACATTTGCCTTCATTTAAAAGTTAATTCTTTGAATTCTAATTTTTTCTTATAACAATGAGGCTTTGTGTTATAAAACTTAAAGTACGTTCAATATTACACCTGAGGTGAAAGAAAGAGAATCACAACTTTGTGTTATGACAGGACAAGATAAAAGCACCAACATGCTTAACACAATTCGTGATTCAAGCTAAATGATTTGCCAGCTGGTAAGTTAACAATTTGAATTTTCTGTTTTCCTGATATATTAGTATGGTGAATGCGTCCAATTTCTGGCTCCTATGGCATAGCATGGAATGGTCAGGGATGGGTGCCTCAGATGTTAGTCCAGAAGGACATTACGAAGCTAACATTTTTACGTATATTGGCAATTTTAATTGCAAAAAATAGTTCAAATATATGGGAGGAAGAAAGATAAATGCTATTCCCTGGGTGTCATTTACCTTTAACACACCATTTACTTATCTCATTCCCTATATTTTCTAATCTTGCTCATCTTTATCTTTTTCAACGGGCATCTGAAATACCTTGATTTCAGAAATATTTTACGAAACACCCACCGCTTATTCTCAAATTTTTTTCATCAGAATCTGTTTCGGTATTCCAGAAATTGCCAAAGATGTGCCAGTTACTCGTTTCCTTTGTGACGCATGAACTGCAACTGGTGTTAATAATTAATTTAATAATTAAATCATTCTTATTAATATTGATTGTTATTTCTTGTAAATATCTGTGATTTCGGTTCGATGCTATTTTGTATTTATTATATTTTCTTCTTCACATTTTCAAATTTTTCCATCTATTAGTATTACAAAAAATATAAACTTTTCTCAGGTTCTATCATCTTTATTTCTACTATCATCCCTGTTACAGACGGCATATCAAGATTCATTAGAAAATTTAATAATTATGAAACATTCTGACTTGAATCTTATATCGTGAATCTACCATTTCTTGTCAATAATTTTTGTTGTTGTTGTTTATTTTTAAAAAATGCATTTTTATTTTGGACTTCTTCAGAAAATGCTTTTAAAGTATTGTCGTTACTTTTCATACTTTTCAGGACGGCCTTCTTTGTCTTTAAGGTGGATTGATTGATTTGATTATCTTTCTGTTTGTAATATATGCAAAGGCTAATTGGTTTGAACTGCATACTTTTGAATTGTGGTTAATTAATGAAGACAACACATAAACAACCACGTCGTATGGTTTGAATATCATAACACTTGCAAAAAAATAGCGTTGGACATTAAACACAAACGTTTCGAGTGTTTTGTGTTAATGTTTTAAGGCTAAGTTAAGTTGTTTTAAGGTTTTAAGTTAATGTGCATTAAGATCCATTTCAAAGAATGGATTTTAGGTATTATCATGTTTTGTACCTATTGTTTTCCGAAATCGGGCCTAGTTTTTAATTAATTAATAGATGTTGAAAGATGCTGTATTTCAGTAATAAAATGTTCGTATCATTAATGTTTCACAAAAAAAAAAAAGTTTTTGTGACAGAATGGATTACATGCAGTAAAAGACAATTTTAGCTCTTTAGTGGGTGAGTTGACTTTTGAAGGTAAAAAAGAGGAAAATTTTTTTCTCGACCAAATATTGTTTTCAATCCCTTGCGTTCAGAAAAGGCGTGTAACTATTCGCTGAATGCAAAGACTGCTTTTATACTTTCTAGAAATAAAAAAAATCATCACTGCCTAAATTGTGTTTTTTCTAGAAAACCAATTTGAAAATTTTTTTATAACTCTGTGATAAAGTTATTGGATTAAAAAAAATTTCTAAAAATGATCCACTGTCTAGTATGTTGACTTAGATGAGATATCTGAATGCATAGGGTTAAATTTCATTTCAATTTTTATTTTGAAAACTGTCCTCTGATACTACAACTGGCAGAATATCAATTTGGATCTGGAAGGTCGATTCATGATTTCACCTAAGAGCGCCGGGATAGCCTGGTTGGTAGAGCGTTGGATTCGCGTCCCTTAGGTAGCGAGTTCGAAATCCGCCGGCCGAAGATTCCGCGTATAAATTTGTCGTAGTCACAAAGTCCTCGATGTCGAGAGTAATACCACTTGGGGTACTGAGTCAGGGGTGATCGTTTTCTGATTCAGATCTAAATTGCGATCTGTGGATGAGTGAATGAAATGCATGAATGAAGTCCGGGGGTGTGAAGGGTTGTGACGTATGTGTAGATAAGTCGTTCTTTTGGCCCTAGATGGCGCTACTATAAAAACAAGAGACGCTCCCCCACCGGCTTAAAATCGCTGTCTTCGTAACAGCTTGTTTGTCCATGGCAAGTGCGATAATAAACAACAAGAACCTAAGAGCGCAAACTTGTTATTAAATGTTAAAACCTCAGATTCAAACTTCATTCCACTGCTAGAAATGGAAATGTGGAAAGGGATAACCAGTTAGGAGTCGTTCTTATCATTTAATCATGGTTCGAATGGGTTTCAAATGGGAGTTTAATCGAGGCTGAACTTTATAGACTCTTAGCATTCTTTTTCTTCTGGAAAAAAAATGAAAATAAAAGCTGAAAGAAACAGGAATGCTCTTTCCTTTTATTCTAACTGAATATGGCAGAATTTTGAAGAACTGTTATTATTTGGGCGTCTTGCCATCGACTTTTTAATCCAAAATTTGATATATAATTTATAATTACCTAAATCATTGTGCTTTTTTAGTTATCGTATTCACATATGCTCGAATATAAAGACCACGAAACGGTGAATCCGTTGATGTATTTTGTTGCTGTTTACGACTCCCATGATAAAATTACAAGCCAAATTTTATCCATCTAGCTTTTTTGAGTTATCGATTCGCATGCCCACAAGCATATTGACAAACTTTCCATTGACTGATTTCATTCAAAATTTGATGTAAATATACAATTTTGATGTCAAGTCCACTTACCGAATTTCATCCATTTCCTCCACTATCAAACATTAGTCGATTTTTTTTTCTCTTGGCCTCAAGGAGGTGTAAACGTGAAGATTCTTCAAAATCTCGATATCGATTTGTTTTTTCAAAGGTTGCAATGTTTGTTCTTTGTGTATTTCATATAAGAGAAAGTAAAAAACTACGTCGGAAAAGGCACCACTAAATAATGCTAAACAATTTTGCAGTAATTTTTTTCTCTTACCTTTTTATTTTGTTATTCTATTCACCTCTTTGACGGTTCTTTAAAAAATTGCATGTGACTGATTCATTGGTGAAAGATGAAATACACGTGTATCTTAAGTTTAGAGAAAGAACTATGTAAAGGGAAACAACTTTCGTTTTAAATATAGTATTCATCTGGCCCATCTGGAACGGGAGTCAGGGTTGAAAGATTCTCGAACCCAGAGGAAAGGCCATCGGCTCAAAATAACACAAAAATATATTCTTATTTTAAAAAGAAGTTAGTATGTGAAGGGACAGAGCTGCATGCCAATGCTTTACCTCGGAATCAGGCTTATCTTTCGGCGATACTAGTTTTCATATGCATAATATATATTACAGAATATATTTACTTTTTTAAATACATCGAATATTTATGCATTTACATCGTGCCAAGGATTATTTAATTCGGATTAATGATCATTTAAGTACTGAAATCTTATCTTATCAATGCATTTAAAAATTCCTTCTCACACACTTGCCAAAATTGTCTATTGATGATGAAATATTTGTTATTTTAGTATCGTTGGAACAGGATCGCTAGAAGGTACTAAAACTTATCTTCGAGTTGCAACAAAACCAAATCTGTATGAGAAAGATCCAACAAAGCAACAAGTGAATCGACTCGTACGATTCATCGAAAATTACAGGCCACACATTTTCTGGACCACCCTATACACACTTGTTATCTTTGGAATATTCATTCAGAAAGCTTATTGTAAGTAAAATTTTATTATATAGAGATTTTGATTAATAATTATACGAACAAAATGACTTCTTAACTATTTGAAATTAATTGAAGTGTGTTCTCTGAAGGGATCTTTTTGTTTGAAATAAATATAGATTTTGAAAAGAAAATCAAATCTAAAATCTGATCAAATTTTTTACTATCTTATTAAAAATGTTTGTTGTCATACTTAAGTAATACTTTCAAGAAAATCAAATCTAAAATCTGATTAAATTTTTTACTATCTTATTAAAAATGTTTGTTGTCATACTTAAGTAAATGTTTGTTGTCATACTTAATGTCATTAAAAATGTTTGTTGTCATACTTAAGTAATACTTTCATTTAATAAGTAAATATATTAAATTTCAACCGAAGGTTTTTTTTTCTGAATCAAGAAGCCACTAAAATGATCCTTAATGGATTTTGAAATATTTTTTATAAACTGCAATAATTCACCAATCATATTTATTGTTCATAATCGTTATAACCCTTTCGCCGTCCTCTCCTCTCAGCGAAAATTTCTGTTTTTCCTCGTTTTGCGCCGCATTAAAACAAACAAAAATAAAAACTCAAATATTTACAAAGCGTTTTAATCGTTTAAAAGTTTTAAAATGTAGAAGAACGCTTGAAATGTAGAGTTTTAAAATGTAAAAGAACGATTGAAGCGTTATGGCCGCCCTACAGAAGTTTCACTTGAACGAGCTAGACACGTTACGGACGACGAAGAGGTTAAAAGAATTTAATGTGTAAGGTGATTATTTTTTTCTTGTTCTCTTTCATACATTCTAAAATATTGAAAATCGTGTTAATTTCTACCCGATGACTAGAATCAACAAAGTGTGAACCCGAAGTAATTATTGGGGCTCCATGCTTGGAATACTCCTATTAAAAAATTGTTTTATAATATAAAAAGCTTCAAAATTCCCTGTTTTCGACCCTTATAGAAAAAAGATGCTTTACAACATTATTACTCTAAACAACGGAATTAATTCGAATACTTCTTTGGTCTCCTAAATTTCGCGATTAATATAATGCTACTGGAAAGCAGTTTTGTTTAATTGAAATTTTCATAGAATTCGAATTTTTATTTCGATTTCATTAGTTTCGAATTGTCCTTAAAGATTCAGTTTACTTACTTACTTACTGTTCTTGCTTTAATGACTATTTTCTTACTCAGTTTATTTACTTACTTACTTTATTACTTACCTAACGTCAAAGGCATGAGAATTGGCATTCGTTATACATCATCTGTTCGGGTATTCATGTTTGATTATGGCGGGTATTCTTTAAAAACAAATTATAAAGCGTGTGATTATAGTGATGCGTTGAGTATATGTAGACAATATTTCGTGCATGTTATTTTCTTCTACGAAGGACAACATGAGTTTCATCTATGTTTGCCATATGAGCACGATTAGCGACATCTGTACAATATGTCTATGATAATAAGAGAATAGCACTCCTTAAACTGACGTTATCTTAAGAACTGTCTCTATAAACATGTCCGTAGAATTTATACAAGAAAATTCATTGGTAAAGAAATATATTAATGAAAGGCCTACTCGAACGCCTTGACCCTTATTGCAATATCGGCTTCTGCATGTTGTTTTCATTGCAAATGGATTTGTGGAATTCAAGCTTGAAAGAAGATGGATAAATTTTGTTCCCATTTATATGAGTTAATTATCGTGTTCGGATGTGAAGCAAACTTTACAAGGCAATGACTATCATACATTAAGCAGTATGGTACAAGTGCAGAATACTGTGTATGATAATAGTAGTCCCATAAAGCTATGTGGAATGTTTAGTTCGTGTGGATTTGCTGATAAAACTGATCCAATCTTTGACAAAAAATTGCTACGTTTAACCACTTGACCATTTGAAATTCTCTGGAGATCTCGCATAATCTTATAAGGGTGTGACATTTTAAGATGATAAGTCTCTGAGCCCAGAGTTTTCGCAATTGCTTTAAGGTATACATAATGTGGTTTAATAAATCACCACATTAAACTAATCATGTGATTAAACATAGCATGTATGATCGCCCCAAACAGGCGTCTGAATCATGTGATTCAGATGCATGTTTGGGCGAAATAATATCAGGCCTATTAAAGACACGCAATCATGGATCCTATCGAAATAATATAGTACTGCTTTTTTTTCCTGAGATATTGCGACAACTATAATTCATAGATATTCTAGCTATTTGCATGCAGAAAGATACAAGAGACTGCATTATGAATAGATGACTTAATATGCGTTTCTGTGTGTTCTAATGTTATAAACAAAGTTGTTTGGAATAATTCACTTTTCGTCTGAAAATAGTTTAATTGCAAAGAATTTATGTAACAAGTTTTTTAATCCTAATATTAATTTTCAACATATATTCTGACAATATTCAAGAACATTCATCTGAGAGTAATGATATACCACACAACTTTCCTTCTACTGTTTATTTGAATAGTCACTAACCATAAAATTTGAAAAGTCACTTATTACATGATTTCAGTATTGTGATGTATATGAACTGTTTTGATTATTTTCATTTAGTATACCATTTATTTATGAATTAAATTATTTATATTTTACATGCTTTAATGCGAGATAAAATATTTTGTTTTTTTTTCTCTAGATTATTCAGTTGAAGCTGAGCATACAGGATTCAGAAGAATTGCAGGTTACGGTGTGACTGTTACCCGAGGAGCTGCGAGCTCTATGATGTTTGCATACAGTACCATATTGTTAACTATGTGTCGTAACACAATAACATTTCTCCGAGAAACATTCTTTCACCAATATATCCCATTTGATGCGGCAATAACATTCCATAAATACATTGCATTTTGGGCTCTCATATTTTCATGTAAGTGCAATCATTTTTCTTTTAGCATTTTATATCATAAGTTTCTTTTCATTCTTATCTTTAAAAAGGTCAATACTTTAATATATTAAAAAATATTTACTGCAACCTGCACTATCTTAGTCTGACATCTTCGCAATTCTATCATTCGGATAAAGGTGAAGGAATAAAAGAAAAAATTATATGTTGTATTAGATGGTTCTTACTCTTGCGATGCCACTAACCTCTCTAAAATAATCTCCCATTTATTTTTAGTTGCATTTCTAATCACATGTTCCTCTTGTTGAAACTTTAAAAAACTTCAGTTACTAATTTGACACTCTTTCTACGATTTCATGGTGTTCTATTTAAACATGCAATAATTCGAGATGATCATGAATTGGAACTATCTAAAATATCGCCAAAAATATTATTCTATCTCTTTCATCGGTTTCAGAACAACAATAAAATATGTTTGATTTTTTTAAATTATTGCAATTCTGTTTCTGCGATTTCTACATTAGTTTATTATATGTGTGTTGTTTCATATAATGGGCTGAGTTATTATTTGAAACATAATTTTATATTTTTCTTTCAGTGTTTCATATTATAGGACATGGAATAAATTTTTATCATGTATCTACACAGACTGTGAGTGATCTACAGTGCCTCTTTCCTAATTTTCATTTAAAGTAAGAAATATGTTTTGCTTTATGTTTCTACCTAGCTCATCATGTAAAAAGAGAATGTAAATACTTAAAAAGTATAAATTTTTTAGAATAAATAGTTGATAGCAGATTTCCTTTTAAGGTCAAATAGATTTTTTTTATTAAATATTATATTTCAATCTAAATTTTAAAATACGGAATTAACGTGTAGGATTTCATGTAATTAACATCGAAAAATTTATAATTTTTACTTCATATCTCTGATGGAATCAATTATTAATTCATCGTCACTTGATTAAACGCAAATGGTTATGTCATCTGAGCATTCAACTAAATTTTAACATATAGCACAAACATATATTATTAATATCTTTTCTAGTATAAAAATTTTGAAAGCATTATTGATCAGCTTTTAGTTAATGCAAAAGAGAAAAACTATTCCCATTCAGAAGCAGGGCTCAAGTCAGGGTTTGATTAAATACTGAATAAAAAAATATTATTCCATAATAATTTTTATTGTAAACACAGCATTGGGCTTTCGTTGAGTAAAAAAAAATGTGAATAATAATAAATATAGATTTAAATACCTTTTTTTTAACAGCAACTTTTAATTCAGCACTGCACAATAAAATATAATATTTTTTATCATGCAAATGCATGATATTTTTAATCATGCAATCAAAAGAAAACAGCAGTTACAAAAAAAAATTATTTATTTATCAATTTGACCTTGTACATGCTGTCGAGTGATTTAATAAAAGTTCAGCGTGTATCCTATTGGCAATATAGGCCATAGAGCTTCAAATTTATTCTCGTAATATTTTAGAAGATAAAACTGGACAGTGCATTTCAGGCTTAAATTCGAATGTTGTAATATTCGTATTTAAGCCTTAAGCTCTATTTAGCTTTCTATAAGTAGCATGTATTATGACAGTCTAAAATATTTAATTACAAATCAACCTCAAGAGAGTATTAAAAAAATTTAAAGTAATTTTCAACGAAATGGTTAAAAAAATTGAAAATGTTTTAGATAAAATCTAATCTACCCTGATACGGTTTTCAAAGCTGTTGACTTGGCGAATTGTTCAACCAACTGAAAAAATTTTTGCATTGAACATTTAGCTAATTTAAAAATATTAAGAAGTCATAAGAATACTGTTCTGGAATTTATAGGATGCTTCACATTAATTTTAATAAGTTTGGATACATGATTTGAATAAATTGTATGAAAACTACAGAATACCTTGAAAATACTGTTAAAAATCACCAGGTTCGCAGTTATCTATTTGATAATCTATCCCTGGTTCAATTTATTACTTAATAATTCCAAGTTATTAATAGAATGGGCAGTGCATATTCGGAACTTCAGAATATTCAGTGCGCTTTTTTAGGCTGAAAGATTTTTTCAACATATCATTATTAATTATATCAACATTATTTAACTTATAGAAAATAAATTCTGTCAAACCTCGCATTAACGAGTAATTCGTAAAACGAGGAAAACAAAACGTAAAAAAATTTCGCTTAGCGAGCAATATTTCGCAGAACGAGTGACACGGAGACACCATGTCGGCACATGGTGGATTGGAATGTATCAATCTGTGTTGAGTACTTGCTTGTAAAGAACCCTTATATCTTAGAACTATTTGCCGTATAGTGTTGTAGATATGACTCCAGTGGGTTTCACCAGATGTCTTAAATCGACAAGATTTTTTCTCTGGCCTAGAGTTTGGGGGAAGAAGGGATAGCAAAAACATCGGTGAGTAGGTGAAAGAATATAGCCAGAATTACCGAAGAACTTTTGAAGATACATTCTGTGTCACAGCAAAAATCCACGGAGGAGATTTGGTCAAGATAGGAAGAAATCATAGATGCAATGGAGCAACAACCTTCTAGTGATATAAGAGGGTTGTTGAAAGTTATTGCATCGTATGTTGAGAGGCACCACACTGATAAGACAGTGGCTAAGCGATCTACAAACTCATTTAACTAGAATGTTATGCCTCATCTTTGCCAAAGTTCGAAGTGTAATCAAAGATAAATGTCTTTAGAAAATTTTCTTGTAAGAAGAAGCATGCGTTATAAATTTGTTTGAATTTATATATATATATATATATATATATATATATATATATATTCTGAATGGAACGCATTGTTCTATTTTATACTATACGGATTCCTCAGGGCAAAAAAATGTTTCTCTTAACGCTTGTTTTGCAGTACGTGTAAGATTCAGGAACGAATTACGCTCGATAAGCAAGGTTCCACTGTATTAATTTTTTAAATATATATATATATATATATATATACAAAATCAACGGTATGTGTTATAGTGGCGCGCTACCTATTATTTTGCGCAACAGAAACTTAAAACTGTTTTCTTACTTCATTAAAGCGAGTTGTTAAGAATGAGACAGGAAAAAGTAAAATCTACACAAAAATGAAATCGGCCAAACACCCATCATAAAACATTAAGGATCAAGGTTCAGTAAGAAATAAAGTTTAATTTATTTTTATGATTGACTTTCAGATATTTGAACATTTTATAATTCAAACAATTTTTAATACCATTTAAAACTAATGATCATAATAAAGAAACGTAATATGAGTATTTAATGATTATGAAAGTCCATTCGAATGTTTTCATTTATTTACAAATGAATTTTATTATTATTATTATTTACAGTTTTCAAAATCCTCCAAAACTTCCATATTGGCTATTTCAAACGATTACAGGTAAATTTCCATTTCCAAACTTTGTTTTTATTTATCTTTGATATTTGTTTTTGCATTTCGTAATCTAATAAGAAAATCTATGTAATTCTGGCAATGATGTTAAATGTGACACACGAGTCATAGCATTTTTGACTTACTGCGCATTACAATTTTTTTTTTCTTACTTGCAAACAGTTTAACAGGTTCTAAAGCTACACGGAAACTATTTGGATTTGAACCTTGTAATTTTTCAACTGGTGTCACACCGGTGACAAGACGACACCTTAGCCGGCACTCCTGTCTTCATTTCAGTATGAAGATATTTGAATCTGATGTATTTAATACCTGTCAGACTTATCAAACAATGGATTTTTCGTGTGATCTGGTTTGGAACTACGATCTCCGCATACCCGAAACAAATATTCTAATTCCAGGCATCGGTTCTATGATTTCAAAATAAATAATGGGTTTTAGAATTATTTTGACCAGTCTTGCTTATGTTAAACCTGAAATGCATAGGACAACTAAGATGTCTTGTAGCAGTTAAAGTGTTAAGTTTATAACTGAATATTTAATAGTTGCAATCCTGCAATTACATAGTAGTAATTTGAGTTGATTATACGCCTTCTATTTTATCACCAGAATTATGTACAACTTGTCTTCAACGATAAGTTAGTCGTAGAATACAGATCGTTTCAGGATTCCGGGACTATCATTTTTGGATGATGGCACTCAACAACTTAAGGATGATATGCAGTAAGATAAGAGCATTTCCAGAATTCTTTTTTAGACTTTGAGTTTGATTTTCCTTCCATTAGATACATTTTTCCCCGTTTGTGTTTTAAATAGTACTACTTTACATTGATTCCAAACTTGTGCGTTCACTGCTGTGGCAGATTTTTTTTTTTTTTGCCCATGTATTTATAATTTAATTCCAGAAAGAAAAAAAAACACGGAACTGTAGGGCTATGTATGGTATGTAAAAGGAACTACGAAGCAATTACAGAGATTTTTAAAGCAGCAGATTGATCCATCAGTGAAATTAGTGGTAGTACTTCAGGCCTTCCAGTTTAGCAATTAGTTGTACCCAAATTTGGTGATTTCTTGAAAGGACTGCAAGCATTTTAAGTTAATATCAGTGTTTTATTAGTTGTAATTATCTAGTTGCCTCTATTAAATTTCGAATTTTTGTACAATTCTCTTGTTTTTCTAGAACCATTTTAATTTTACATACAAATCTGTTAAATTGTGTAAATCAGCTAAATGTTATGCCTCGTTTTTGTTATAAAAATTTAGTAAAAGCAGCAGAAGTGGTCTCACAAAACTTTTTTTCATACTCTCTAAAAAACTTGTCATTCCAGAAAAGATCTTACTTGGCATTGGCGTACAAAAGTTACGAACATTAACTTTTGGCGTAATTAAGCTTTGATACTGAATCTGTCATTTCATTTTTGGCGAGTTATTTGGCGATTATTTCATTGCATGGAATTAATATATACGAAAATCAATTCTGTGATTTAGACGTGTTTTTCTCAAACGATTGAAATAAGAATTTGGCACAAAACTGCAATTGTAGTCACAAAAATCCATCCAAATTAGATATATGTAAGTTATTCCGTTTTTGAGTATCGTATTTGCATGTTTCTAAAAGTACAGACTGATAGATGATCAACTCCTTGTTAGATTTGGCACAACATCTGAAAATTGCCAGCAGTATGGATGTTAAATCTGTATACGATGGAGGTTAAATCTGTATTTATTTAGCTCTCTTCATTTTATAGTTATCGTCTTAACTTATAATCGAACAATCGGAAGCCAGATTTCTTCTGAACAGATCTTACTCAAAATCTGACAGAAATCTGCAAATTTAATGTAAAGACCTGTACCAAATTTCAACCATCTAGCTCAAAGCGTTTTTCAGCTATCTTTGTCACAGACAGACGGACATTTTCTAAAAATATATTTTTCGAACTTAGGATAGTCTAAAATCTGAAGATTCGTCAAAATCTCGACTCCCAATTTTTTGACGATTACTATACTTTCTCTATATTTCATACACGAGAAAGTAAAAATTATCAAAATAGTAGTTATCAGAAAATTAAGCTATCCTTTTTTATTAATGTTATTCATGTTTAATCGAGAGAACTGTTTTTATATTTTCAGTTTAAATATTATTAATAATAATTAAACCGAATCCATTTAAATGATATGTAAGATTCTTCTGTATATCGTTTCTTTATGCCTACGTCTAATACCATGAAAATTTAAAAACCATCGACAGAAAAAGAGTCTGGTTATTATTATAATATTTTTTATAAATATAATATGAATAAACTATTCTTTTTTTTTTCAGGCATAACCGGTGTATTTCTGGTCATCGTACTTACCTTAATGTATGTCTTTGCAATTCAGTTCGCTCGTAGGCATGTGTTCAATGCATTTTGGAAGACTCATAATTTGTATCCTATCCTCTACATTTTGTGCATTCTTCATGGAATCGGACAACTTATTCAAGAGCCATTATTTTATTACTTTTTCCTTGGACCTTGTGTGCTGTTTTGTATCGACAGACTGATTAGTGTGAGTCGGAAAAAAGTGGAAATACCTGTCATAAAAGCTGAGCTACTTCCGTCAGGTTTGTTTTTACGTATTTATGTATCATGTATGCAGTTATTTTGTACAGTTGTGTGCTCCTGATAATAACATAATGTTTTAATATGTCCAAAATTTAATTATAAATCAGTCAATGTCATTACATTTTGTTTGTCCTTGTGCTCTCGAGCGTGTACATTTAATTGTGAATCTGCGAAAAATTTAATGAAATGTATAAAAGATTGAAGGATATATAATAATAAATTTTTAAAAATCGACAGACTTTTGTTAGTGCATTAAAAAGTAAAATTAAAGGTTTTTATATCGAAAAAAAAAGTCTGTGGCATGGGATATTATGGATGTTGTAATAACCATTGCAATATATCCAATAATAATAAAATTTTATTGTTATATAAAGTGTAAAAATTATGAGTATGAATTAATTTATAACTCTGATTTGAAATAACTTTTCAGAGCATCTTTAGTTACCGGTACGACTATGCAATGAAAACAGGTATTAAATTGTTTAATACTTCTACGAAATTTTTTGAATGACTTTCACTTTCGGTTGTATATGATTTCCAAATTATTCAAGCACAATCGAAGATAATATTTTTATTGTTAAAAATTAGTGTTCTTGCGGTAAAAATACAACATTATTTCTATCGGAGTAATTCTCAACTTTCAAACACCACCTAAGTCTTCTAAGCAGTAGTAAATTATAAGAAAATTAGAAACTCTTATTTGCGCTTGTAAAGACTTCAAGAAATGGCTTTTTGTTTTTACTGTTCGTTGTACCTCTGAACGAAAACAGCTGCTATTAAATTCATCAATTCGTTTTCCGTATTCTTTCAAAAAGTTTGTAGTATTGTCTGTAACGAGTCAAAAGTTATTTCATTTTAAAATTGTAGTTTAATTAAAAAACATGCTATATTCCATTTTAAAATTGTAGTTTAATTAAAAAACATGCTATATTCTATAACAATTCAAGGAAGAGTAGATACAGTATTATTTTGCATAGCATCTAGAAATGCTATATCAACCAAAGATCTGTAGTTGTAATTCTGACCTGTTCAATGATCTAAGTTTTGAAATTTTTATACATTTTAAAAATATTAATATTGTGTAATATATTAATATATACACATTACATATATACATATAATCAGAATAACCTTTTTAAATTATTATGAGACTAGCAGCCTTTGATCATTTGTTTTGCCATATCAAAAATTGTTTTAAATTTTAATTAAATGTTTTGTGTAAGTATATTCTTTAATTCCTTTCTCATCGAAATATTTTTAAATTCTGATCTTGATTGATATATAATTAATACTTACATCGTTCATGCTATGCAATTTCCTAATTTTCTGTCTATTTTTATACATCTAATTATATCACAGAAAAGTACAGCAGTATTTAAAAAAATTTCACTATTGTTTAGTTTTGAAGTGTAAGTGTTCTACAAATTTCAAAAAATTTATTAAAAATTCATATCTCATACTAAAATATATCTCATATCTTATACTTAAATGAAATGAAAGATGAATCTTCGACAATGGAAAAGAAAACTAGGGTGAAATATTAGTAGCAACAATGATATTCACTTCAACAATGAAATATAATGTTACTAAATACATTTAAAATATTTTGTAAATTATTTAAAAATAGAAAATATATATACAGGGTTTGCAAGAAATAAGTTACCCACTTCAGAGGGCTCTAAAATTCTATTGATTTTTAGATTCTATTGATCCAAAGGAGATAAAATTTAAACTACAGATTAGTGAGATGATGCGCTTTACACTTAAATAAAATAAAATAATTTTAAATAAAAAAAATTAGTACAAAAATTTATCGTTAAGTGGCGCTGTAATACACATAAAATCATTTAATATGGTTTATAATTGTTAAATAAAGTAAAATTAAAATTGCTCAATATGTCCTCCTTCATTTTCAATAATATGCTCTGTTTCGTTTTTTTTTTTTTTTCATTAATACAATCGGAGAACCATATTTTCTATAGATGACCGGAGTGAGTCTGCCGGAATATTAAGAAAATGGCACCGAATGTTGTCATTCAGATCTGGTAGAGACGATGGCCTTTGACGGTAGATATTGTCCTTCAAATAACCCCACAGCCAAAAGTCGCAAGAGATAATGTCCGGCAAGCGAGGAGGTCATCTATTGGAAAATGATGGCTGATAACTCGATCTTTTGTGAAATGCTGTATTAACAAGCGCTTTACACGACGATCAATATGATGGGGTGCATACCATCCTGCATGAATATGATGTCTTGAAGTCATCCATGCTGTAGAAGAGTTGGGATTACAAAATCCCTCAGCATCTCATGGTACCGTTGGATTCCATTTGAAGTTATCTCTTCAAAGAAATATACGGTCCAATGATAAATGTAGCTGTAAAGCCACATCATACTGTCACTTTTTCAGGATGCAAGGGTTGTTCCTGGATAATGTGAAGGTTTTCCTCTGCCCAAATTCTACAGTTGTGGGTGTTAACTTTCCCAAGTGGGCCTCATCACTCCACAGAATGTTCCATGGCCAAGTTGGGTCAACCATCACTCGAGCAAAGAACTGAAGTGCAAAAGTTTTACGGATCTCTTAAGTCCCCGTCCTGCAACAGTGCACAGATTTGATTTTACATGGATAAAAATGCAAAATCTGCCGTACGATTTTTCATACAGTTGAATATGGCATATCCAGAACACGGGAAACAACTGGCAAACTCGCACTACAGTACGCGAAAAAAGTATAAGGACAACATGTAATTGCATGAAAATATGCTTTATTTCCATTTCGCCCAAATGAACTTTTTATATTACTTACTTCTGCTGCATAATTTTGTGATAACACTTATACCACATAAAAAACATAATTTAGCTTCAAAATATTGATTTTACAAAATTTAACATTAAAGGAAATATGGAAAAAATTATAAGGACATGTTGTAAAATACTTACAAAATGTTTCAATAATCAAGAAAACTACCTTTTTTGTCAATCACTTGAATAAGCCGAGAGGTCATAGATCCTGAAATATCTTTTAAAATGTCCAGAGATATTTTTTTCCCAAGCGTCTTTGATAGCGACGACAAGATCTTGTGTACATTGATACTGTGTGCCGTTTTTATAAACTTCTCGAGCTAGAAGTCCCCATAAGTTTTCGATTGGATTAAAATCGGGACTTCTCGCCGGCCAATCAAATAAATTTACAGAATTAGCTTCAAACCAGAGTTTTGCACTCGTAGAAACGTGTATCGAAGCATTATCCTGCCGAAAAATATAGTCCCCTGAAGTAATTAGTGGCGCTTCAGGTAACAAACTTTCTCCTAACATATCAACATATCTGTCCGAATTCATTTTACGGTTGATAAATACAATTGGAGTGGTTCCATTTGCCGCAAAAGCGCCCCATACCATAACCGAGCCACCACCATATTGACGCCTGGAAAACACTTCCTTGGTTTTTCGCAGATCATACCAAAAATAACGAAAACCATCAGGTCCATCAAGATTGAACTTTTTTTCGTCCGAAAAAATTGCATCAGCCCACTTTTGACCAAAAGAAATGTATTTTTTGGCAAAGTAAACTCTTCTTTTCTTATGATGATTTGTAAGAGGGGGGCGTGATACTAATTTCCCATAAGAAACTTGAGGATGTTTACTCAAAACATTTTGAACAGTCCTTGTTGAGCATGGTGAACTGAAATTTTGTCTAACTTCATTTGCGGTTTCTCTTTTCTCGCAAGCTCCCCTTACAATCATTCTTTTTTGTCGAAGAGTGAGAATTTCTGGTCTCCCAGTTCACTTTTTCATACCATACATCCCAGGATTTTTTAGAAAATTATAAACCCCCGTTTTAGATCTCTTGATTCTTTTTGAAATTTCCCATCCACTTAATCCTTCTCGAAAAGCAACAATTTTTCCTTTTTCAGAGTCAGAAAGTTGAGTTCCTTTGGGCATCGTTTAAAAATTCACATTGAAAGTCGCCGAGTGGGAAATTCTTTTCGCAAATGAATCTTTTAACTCGGAATTGTCATTTTATGCTTTCAAAAATGGAAATTTTTAAATAATTACTGGGGATAAAGCAATGTCCTTATACTTTTTTCCGTTTTCATTTAGGTTTAAAAATCAAAATTTAAATTTTAGCAGATTTAAAATTGAAAATTTTAATTACTTTACGCATAAAATATTTTAGTTTTACTTCTATTTTTGCTGCAAAAATTTGCATACGATTCTGTAAACAAGGCTTCTAGATTTGACGATTTTTCGCGTGTCCTTATAATTTTTTCGGGCACTGTATTATGCGGCGATTGACTGTTGGCTTCGATGAGCGCGGTCGCAACATTTTCGATGTTAAAAGACGGGATTTTTTTTTTTCCCCGTTCTCTACCTGGAAGAATGCCAAATTTAGCAGTTTTTTTTTTTTTTTTTTTTTTTTTTTCAAATTTCTGCATCATCTTACGTATAGCACTTGGAGACATTGTGGGCCTCTTCGTATCTGCTTCATACGATAAAATTCCTTTAGAGATGCAACAGAGTTTTGCATCTCTAAAGGAATTTTAGAGGTTCTGGTAGAATAATTTCGCCAGTAGCACTTTTTCTTGCAATATAAGCATGGCGAACGGAGAAAAAAACTAATGTTCGTGCAGAATCCGCCTTCTTTTTATTTAAAAAAAAAATGGTAATAGACATGCGCTATAACACAAATTATATTTCGCATTTTCAATATAAGCAAATAAATGCCATTTGTGTTACAATGCCATCTATCGGTGAATTTTTGTACTGATTTTTTAATTAATAAATGTAAAGCGCATCATCTGAATAATCTGTAATTCAAATGTTATCTTATTTGGATCAATAGAACGCATTTTAGAGCCCTGTGAAGTGGGTAACTTATTTCTTGCTAACCCTGTATATAACTAAAGAAATAACTTCATTAAAAAGAAGGAAAAAAATTACATTTTAATATGATGTAAAGATTATTTTGATAACATAATATTTTGAAAATTATTGTGGGAGAATTCTAAAATTTCACTTTATTTTTTAATCAATTAAAATCTTTTAAAAATCGTGTTGAGGTGCACAATCCCATCCTCCAAATTATATATTTGCCAAATTTAGTACATCAGTGTCAAACAATCTGTGCGGTAGAGCTCCAATACACACACACATAAACATTCATCTTTATTATTAATAACGATAGACAGAGATATTATTAAAAAGTAATATTGTTATCTATTCCTTGTAGACTTTTACGGTTATCTATATCTATACTTATAATAAAGCTCAATGTGTGTGTGTGTGTGTGTGTGTGTGTGTGTGTGTGTGTGTGTGTGT
>JAPMOR010051622.1:295158-341638 GCA_026543865.1 Argiope aurantia
GTGTGTGTGTGTGTGTGTGTGTGTGTGTGTGTGTGTGTGTGTGTGTGCGTGTGCGTTGGCGCTCTACAGGCCACACCATTCAACCTACAGCTATCAAATTTGGCACGTGTATACTTTGGAGGCCGGGAATGTGCACCTCGGGGTTATTTTTTCGAATTTTTTAATTAGAATTTTATTTATTTAAAAATTAAGCGAAAGTTTTGCGTGTTTCTGATATAACTTCCGAAAATATTACCGCACAAAAAAGATTTTTACATCAAGTTAAAGATCAAAAATTTATCTTTTAAATGATACCAATATTTTAACCTTACAATTAAGTTTATATTTTTAATTAATTTTTAAATAAATATTATAACTATATTTTTCAACAATTTTTTCCGTACAAAATAAAAATAAAATTTAAGTTTCACGAGTACGTTTCGCATTCATGGGGGAAAATTAGCTTTTTTCAAAGTGTTGCCATCACATTGATTAAAGCTTCAATTAAAAATAAATTAAATCTTTTTGGAAATTAAATCTGCAAAAATATAATTTTCGGCACGTGTCTGTAGGAAATGAAACAAATATAAAATATTATTTTTTCTAAAAAATAAATTTAAGAAAAATTATTTTATGATCTTTTACACTATCTATATTAATAATCCAGTTATATTTTAAGGCAAGTTTTGTTTAATATGAACAGGATATCCATTCAAATCATGGCGATACAATTAATTTGTAAACCTTTAGTAATAGACACAGATCTGCTAAAATGGTCTAAATGGAAAATGATTATATTTTATGTAACTTGATTCAATAAATGCTCTAATAAATAACGAATTTTTGATTTCACATTAAGCTTCTGCTGTGGAAATCACGTTTGACAAAATGTTCTTGAAACACTAATATTTTAAATAAAAAGAGTTAATTTCCAATCAAATAAATCAATCACTTAAACTGACGGCTTTATGAAAATTTGAATATTACTATTCAATAAAAAAGGATAATTTTAGATTTTCCATCGATCGTTTCAAAGAAAATACGCCAATCAGCGCGCAGGTTACTCAAAATTAATTGGCCTGAGATTATGAAAAGGTTGAGTTTTTCTAAATTTAAATAACCGGCTGGTCGCCAAAGGCGGCTAGTATTATAATAAAACTAAATAGTTCATCGCAATGTGTACCCGAATTTAATGATACATCATTTTGGAGTATTCCTTTGAACATCATATCGCAAAGGCAAGATTTTTTTTTTTTTGTTTTTTTTTGCTGTACTTTCTATTATAATTTGACATTTTTTTTTCAAATAAAGATATCTTTTTATAGGAGTTACTCACCTGGAATTTAAAAGGCCCAATAACTTTGAATATAAAAGTGGTCAGTGGGTAAGAATAGCTTGCGTGCCCTTGAATACTAACGAGTTTCATCCATTTACTTTATCATCTGCACCACACGAAGAAAATTTAAGCTTGCACATCAGAGCTGTTGGACCTTGGACGACTAACCTTCGGAAAATCTATGATCCAAATAATCTACAGCGTCACGCTCTTCCAAAGGTATCTGAACTTTTTTTTTCTTTTCTTTTTTTCTCCTTCCTGCTATAAAAATTAGTTTTGTATGATGTTTTAAAGATTTTCTAAGTTTTTTTTAAATTTATTTCTTATCAGCTTTACAGTTTATTTATTTTTGTTTATTTAATATAATTTAATTTAAATTTATATCACATTGGCAATGCATTTTTCTTAACATATAAGTTATATCTATAAAAATAAAATTGCTCGGTTTTTCCTCTTCTTTTGTCAACATAAATATCTAATATCGTTTTTATTGTTCATATTGATGGAATTTTTAGGAATGCTATTCTAGAAATATTTAGACTTCAAAACTGTTAATTTAATTTGAAACCATTTTTTATGCAGCATTTCTATATACTTTTCCAAAATACTATCTGATTGAACAAAAATTTAAAATTTTAGTGTGAATTTAACTATTCTTGATGAAACCCTGAATGATGATAAATATTTGCAATAATTATTATGAAAAACAGTATTACATACAAAAAAAAATTGAAACTTTCTATTTCTATAAGACGTAGATATAGATTCACCATTATATCAGCTTTCAACTCCTTTCTGAACAGCAACTTATTTATTCAAACCCGTTTTTTATCCATGGCGTGTTTTAATTTTTTTAAAAAAAATCTTTATTGTCTAAATTTTTATCGATGTTTTGAAGAAAACTCGAGATATGTTATTCCTTTCTAAGTAAAGAGCCTGCAAAAACTTTTTAGTTAAGTTAAACTTTTTAGAGATTAAATAACGCCTTATGTATATAATTTTGAAATTTTTCTCTTTATTTAATTTTTCAAACAATAAATTTATTTTTTCTTGTATTATTACATTTAAAATTCTTTAATTAAATTGAGCATTAATTTTTCAAAAAAAATTATGTGGTCAAACATGAACTAATCTATACGATAGTTCTTTAATTAAATTGTGGATTAATTTTACGAAAAAAATTATTTGGTCGAACATGAACCAATCTATACGCACTTAAATTAGAAAATAAAAAACATTGAAAAGAGTGGTCCCTAATTCAATAAATATTTTCGTCTCATTTTGTTCTGTGACTCAAAGAGACATTATACATGTTCACAATGAATAATTACTTCATTTTTGAAAATATTAGAATATATGTTAATATATGTTCTCATCTGGGATTTAACATATCAACCAATATCTAGTAGTTTTTGCTTCATTCTATGAAAAAAATTAAGGGATTTAGTTCACTTATAAGTTGAAAATAGATGACCAAGTTGTTGATTTTCATAATCAGCTTACGGTTACATGCTCTACAACAGAGTTTTCTAACTTATGGAAAACATAGCCCGTATACACCCACCGATAATACATCGGTATACTATCGATGATTGCGGTACTTGGCGACTCAGTTAGGGATACATGAAAATAATGTTAGTAATGGAGACAAATATAAAAAGTAAACATTTAAAATGAAAGAATAAATTAAGGAATTTTGTTGCCCTAAATTTGTGTGAGAATTGAAAATGAAATGTGAAATAAAAATCTGTTGAGTAGAAATAGAAGAGTGCCAAGTTCAAGAATCTCAATATTAACAATATAATAGTTAGTCATTATTCAATGATTATTAATAGAAGAAGAGTGCCAAGTTCAAGAATCTCAGTATTAACATAATATTTAATAAGAAAACAAAGTTTATGAAGTAAGATTTTTCATCTTACATTTATGCTAATAATAAGTATCGCGGTAATGTACGCGATACTGATGCATTTCCAGACATGAGATAATGCCTACCTTCATTTCAGTCTTAATAAAATTCAGGTTTATGACACAAACACAAAGACGCATTGAGACTAGCTTCCAGCTGAATAGCTGGTTATCACAATGAACAACTGTAGCTTTCATAATAAGTTAATGCAAAATTATTTCAATGAAATCTTCATTTGTTGAAATTTAGAAACTAACAGTATTATTTAAAAAATGAATGAAAGTGTGAAATGAATTGTGAATTCAAAAATAAATCTGCAAATATGTTAAATCGAATCTTTTAACTCATAAGCTTGATTAAACTAATAACATTATCGGAATAAGCTTAGAAATCGAAATAAAATGTAAACTCGATGAATAGCCATCTCAAAGATGTCCATTTAGCGACATCTGCGGTGTACTCACTGTACAGACTGAATTTTTTTTTCAATCAAGTGATAGTCAATTATGTGGCATAGATTGTTTAGAACTGTGTGGTGCCTAACCGATCTGATTGATTTCTGAGATGAAGATTTGACTCACATGTTTTTCGAATTGATATCAAGGAACCAAACAAACTGGACGAATTATACGGTAGATAGTTCGGCAGTTTGAGCTCATCGTTCATCCAAAAATTCAATAATAGTAAAGAAATTGAACTCTATCGGAGCTACGCAAGAATACACGCAAGTTTTGACTTGTTAATGGAATGGTGGTATGGTTGGATGGAATATATTGTCATATTCTATGCATTCATCTAGCACTTTGAGATTTCCATCCACTTTTTTGGATTCAAAATTCTGAAATGGTATAATTTTCAATTTAGATGAGATAATAAATCTAAAACATATAAATCTTTAAAATATTTCAATCTTTTGCATTTATAGCATATAAAAATAGATCCTTCTATGAAAAAAAAAAAATTCTGACTTTATGAAAGAAAAGTCATCAAGTACATTTGTATTTGATTTTCTTTCTATGTACAGAATGGTTCTTAGAAAATGTATGTTTATGTAATGATAGTATTCTATTAATAGAATGATAAGAGAGTGTATTAAGTGTCGTCCAACTCTTCATATAGTGCCGTTAAATATTCCATCATACCATTGGGGATTCGAAAATACTTTTTCTTTCTTATAATAACTTGTGACTGAAATACAGCAGTTTTTCAGGCGCCATTTCGATACCAAACGTCGTGGTGAAATCGTCAACCACGACGCTATTATATGGTTTCGCTTCGATTACACTTGCAATCATTACACAGCCCAAAGTAATTTTTTTGGATTTTGTGGTTTTTATAAATATAGAATTGTGGAAGGGTTTTTTTTTGGTGTGTGTGTGTGTGTGTTGTGAAATAAACCCGTAAGATATGTAACAATTTTTTTATTCAAAATGAATGCATTTTTGTGAATTTCTTTTGTGTGTGTGACATTAAAAAATAATGAAAAATTAATATAATGTTTACTTATAAATATTGAAAAAATAATATTTTCTTCCCCCTATTTTAAATTTAAGCTTTATTTAAAATATTCAGTTTTTTAATATATGTATAATTCTAAGATAAAGATTATTAACAGATCTATTTGGACGGACCATATGGTGAAGGACACCAGGACTGGTTTCGTTATGATGTTTCTGTACTTGTTGGCGGTGGCATTGGTGTTACACCTTTTGCCTCTATCTTGAAAGATGTAGTTTTCAAATCGTCTTTGAAGCATAAAATATTTTGCAAGAAGGTAAAACTAGTTTTTCATTTTTTCCTCATTTTATTTTGTATTCATTGGGATTTTTGCTCCATTTCATAAGTATTTATTACTTTATACTGTAAGCAAACCTGGACTGTGACAATTTAAAATCCAGTAATACGTTTTAAAATAAAGCATTTTTGAAATTGAAAATTTTTACAAAAACTAAATAATTTATACTAATAGCAAGTACATTGATAAGATGTTAGTTACAAATAACTTATGTTTTCATCACTCATAAATCATAAATTTCATAATAGGTAAAGATGACCTTTTCGCATATTTACTACTACATATTACTACATAATACTAACTACATAAAATAAACTACATATTACTAACACAAACTTATGAAAATAATAAATAAATAAAATTTATATATTACAATAAACTGATAAACAAGCTATCATTAGGCTCATTCTTTAATAAAAGACTTAATTCAGATTGTAGCAGTTGCATTGCTTTATCTTCTCTTTTGGATAATAGATGGCGATATCTAATTATGTACGCATCCCATAGTGCTCTGAAATTATTATTATAATAAGATGAGATGCTGTTCTGTAAGAGGTATGCACGCGTTAATGTCTTGTCTTGTCTTTTCGTGTTCGTTTTGTGAGAAATGTGATCATTAAAGAAATGTTCCCGAAAACATGGGTCCTTTTGCTACCACTACACTGGTCATAATGATTTTCATTCCACAACAAGATTAATTTGCGAATAATGAAATAAATTTGAAATTGTAGAAGTGTTGGATCGTGGTATTTTATGCAATTACACAACTCTCTGATCAGATCTGATAATAATAACCTTTAATCACTCTAGTCCAGATGAAAGAATTTAAATTCTATCCCATCGGGAAGATGACTCCCAGATATTTGCTTGGGAATGGAGCGAAATAGTTCACGAATTTCAGTCATTAACGCTAATTGAAAAGAGAGGATCGATCAGTTCTTTGCTTAAAACTAATCACATTAAACGAACTTTTTTTTAGTACTTTCGAATACGAAAATGAGAGGCCTAGAGTAATTTCATAATAGAAAGCAAATGATAACATTAACCGCGACCGCATTAAGTAGCATCCACGATATATAAAAAGATATTTTTGAAAAAGTAACATTTGAAAGGGGAAAAAAATAAGTATCAGTTTGAGAGCAAAAAAACTTATTGAATAATGAAAATTTGAATATCACTTTTTTAGACAATTTCTATAGTGATGAGAAATATCTAATCAATATACAGCGCTCCCTCGTAGTGGCCATTGATTGGTTTAAAATAATAAAATTTAAGTAGGAAAAAAATCTTAATTTTATCTTTCTAAGATTATCTTTAATCTTGTGAAACTTAAATTTTCATTACATTCATCTTATCGTCATTTCAGGTTATTTTAAATTAATTTATTAAATGCAAGCATCCTTTTTTTTCTTTAGTTGTACTTCATCTGGGTAACGAGAAGTCAAAGACAGTTTGAATGGATGATTGACATCTTACGAGAAGTTGAAGACAACGATCGAAATGGCCTTGTTGACATTCACATTTTTATCACTCAGTTTTATGAAAAGTTTGATTTGCGCACAACTATGCTAGTAAGTTTTTTCCTTCGATTATCAAGTATAATGTGGTGTAATTCACATTTTAATAAGAAAAAACTTTCCCCTTTTTTATTGATATTTGAAGTATTAAAAATTTAACCGTGAAAGACATCTCCCGTGCTCAATTTCTAATTCAAAATTAATAAATTTTAATATTTTTCTCAATTTAGAAAATATTATTAAACAAAAATCTATTTTTACACCACATTTAAATTTAATACTTTCTAATGATACTGTACAATTTTTTTCTAACTTTTATAATTTAAATGAATTAAATTTACTTTACAGCAATATTTTTATTATTATTATTTGATTTGCGATTTTTATACTCATGCTTGTTGCGACGATAATAATTACATATTTTGTGTACTGTTAATAGCAATTATGCAATCGAGTAATTTGAAAAACAAATTTTATACTTTTTCAGATAACCTAAAATATTTTCATACATAGGATGTTTCAGACTAGAGGTTTATTAATATTACTATTCGGCAATTGAAACTGCCAAATATTTAAACATGTTGCATAATATAATAGATTCTTACGTATGCATATCGTTTGGAAATATAGGGTGATCTAAATTTTTGTACATGAATTATTATAATTTGGCATACGGTTATTTCAATATATTGTACAACTTTATAAGTCTTATAAAACTTTATAAGGCGTTTAAGTTTTTAATAAAACCACTTACGTCAGTAAATTTCAATTTGAGTACCCTTGATATCTCGAAGAATGTGAAGACGATATTACAATTTTCGCCATGTATTGTCCAACATTTTGGTTTTCACATTAGATGCAGTATCTATAATCCTAATTTTAAGCATTACAAAAACACTCTGTCTTTTATGTAACCCCGAAATTGGCATTGAACAGTAATGGTTGATTTGAATTTATAGTATAAAAAATATTAATTTTTTTCCCTTCTTCTTTTTCTTTGACGCCATTTTTCTAACAATCAAATGTAAAATATCTGTTTCGGCATTAGTAACACTATGTGTCGAACTAAAGAAATTTAAGAACATAAACATAACTATTCCATGGTGAAAATTTTACAGTATTATATCCATCTTTCGTAATAATTCTTTGTAATAATCCATCTTCGTAATAAGAAGACTTTATGACCAACCTATCTTTGGGATATAAATCAACTATTTCATGTATAATTCATTTAAATGATGGATCAGTATAATTTCATTTAAATGAATACAACAAATATGATAAAATAATTGTACATTTATAATTAATCAATTTTTAAAAAATATACATATATAAACTTTTTGTGCATTTTTTTTTCTTCACATGCACGTGGACCAACAAACGGATAAAATTTCTACCCCTCTCCACTCAGAATCGCGTTTCACAACGCTATCTGGCCAAACTTCTTCCATATAAATATAAAGCTTCTCTTAAGATAAATGCTCAACACAGATTTATCCAATTCAACATGAACTCCTCGTTCTGCAAAACATCGCTCTCAGGCGAGTCACTTTTTTACATCTTGTTTTGCTCATTATATGAGCACTTATTAAGCAAGGCTTGACTGTATTTTAGATCTGGGTACATTTTGCACACTCAAAATAATGAGTAAGGCACTGTAAATTTTTATAATACATATTACTTGTAGGTTAAAATCTTAAACTATTAAGTTATAAAATACACATTTCCTGTGTTGATATTTATGATGTAAGCATAATTTTATTATTATTATTTCTTTCAGTATATCTGTGAGCGTCATTTCCAAAGAGTTTGTGGAAGAAGCTTATTCACAGGTCTTCGCTCCATAACTCATTTCGGTAGACCTGACTTCCAAGTGTTTTTCAATTCTCTTCGCACGGAGCATTCAGATGTAAGATTAAATATCAATTTTATTTCATTAAGTTAACTGTAATGTGTTATTCAGATGCCTTTTTATGGAATAATATTCTCTGGTTATTTTAATTATTCATAGTAGAAAACTGTTAAATGTTACCGTAATTTCCTGAGTATAATCCGCGGATTTTCTGTTTAAAAAAAAATATGAAAATCGTCACTAATAATCTGCCGCTGCACATAATAATCCGCCGTATAATCCACGAATTATATGGCGGTGTGGATTATCTGCTGAAATTGTTGTCAAGACTAAAAGTAGCACCTATGGATTATACGCCGCAGCGGATAACACACAAGACATTGCGGTAATCTTTAAATTACGGTGGAAACGGAAGATTAAATAGAATATAAAATACAGTAAAATAATTTTCTGCTTTGTACGAATTTAGCTTTAATCAAGATATATATATATATATATATATATATGGATATTTATATATATATATATATATATAAACAGTAGAATATTTTGAGATAGGCGTAGTGAGGTAAAGTGGAACCTAGGACCTCCTTCTTTCAGTTGTCGTCAATGAGAAAAAAGTAAATGACAGCTAAGTTTGGTATTTTTTTCATCACCTTAATTACATATGACAAAAAAAAATGGAATAAACGCATTTATATTGTGTCATAGCGCCAGGGACATTTAAACCGGTATACATTGTGATCGCTACGCTATTTTATTTTAGTTTCTTTTAGTAACCCATAAAACGATATTAGTGATACTTGTTATATATTTATCAAGTATTTACCAATTCTAGAAAACTTATTGCCTTTTCAATTAGTTTTTTAGAATTATGTTGAAAATACTAATAACTCCGTTCCTTAGCAAGTAGCGTTAATTTTCTTCACCAGTCAATTTTTCTAATGCATATATCTTCCTCGTTGTTTCTTTCGTCATTCGATTCTTTTTATTCCCTATCCCAATGATCAGCTTCCGGATGCTAACCAAAGGAGATACCAAATTCTTCGATGCATTTTTTTTATTTTATTTTTTATTTAAAAAAAAAGAAAGAAAAATCGTGGAATAGCAATCTGTTTTGAATTGCAGAAAATTCCAAAGTACTCTACTGTTTTCTTTATTATTTTTGTCAAAGGTAAAATCTGCATCAAAGCAGAACTTTATTTTACATTCTTTTGCACCCATTTGTGATATTGCAATTTTGGTTTTCCTTCATTAACAATCAATATGCCTATTACAAATGCAACAAGGAAGTTATCTATCTGATAATTGGCAACTCTATGCTATTTATAATTATGATATCAAATGGCCAAATGCTCATGTGCCGCACTTTGTTTATCACTGATTGGATTCTCCTTAAAAACGGTTTCGTGTAGATTTCTCTTTTAGATAAAGTATATAAAGTCACTACAAAAGAAAATTAATGTTTGGAAAATTTAGATTATGAACATTGTTACATTACAATTGCTCACGATTAGAGATGATAAAAAAAAACCAGTGGTATCTCATCCATTTTGGCAGAAAAATCGCAAAATTCCTTGATGCATTTTTTAAATTTGTATTTCCGTTTTTAATCTTATTTTCTTACCTTTTCATCCTAAGAGTTCTAAATTCAAAGAAAACAAATAATAATAATAATTTTTTGAAAAACTAAAAATGAATTGATAAGTGTGAGAGATATTATAGACAGAGCTGCTAACTGAATAGTTCTGGAACACATCAAAATACTTTCAAAGTGCGTAACTGAAGAATACAGTGGAAGACTATAAGCGACATTTTCTCCATTTGAACTTTCAAAGAAAGGATTGAAATTTTTGTAGCTCCACCTTGGCGCTTGATCAAATAACTCCCGCTCTTTATGTCCACTTAAGGATTGCATTTGCTTTCATATTTTTCTTCCTTCTCTTTCTCTCTCTCTCTCTCTTTTTTCCTTGATGAAAGCACATATAATTTAATACATATTACTTTCCTGTTAGAAGTTATTCATACGAAAAAAATACGTCTATAATTTTCTAAAATACAATTCAGAGAATTATAACTGAAAATTTCGTGCTATTTGAAAGTAACGTTGCCTTTATGAAAAGAAAATGTATTCTACTGAGAAATACTTTTTGGAACATTGCTCATTTCTGAGCTGACTAGCCGCTACTGATAGGAAAAATATTGTTTATATTTTTGACTACAGTGTTAATTTTGAACCGTAGAGAGTAATGAATATTTTGAGCTACTTACAAGAAAAGTGTTTTTGTTTTTTTTAATAGAACTTTCAGTTTCTGAATTGATGAGACGCTACTGATAAGAAATGATATTATTCAGTCAATAATAATAAATCAGTAAATATCGGAACATTCTTAAATCATTGTGTAAAATTTTCCATGTTTGCAAATATCCACTCGAGTGGAATATCTTAGCAGAAATATGCCGAAAACACATCTTTTAATAAGTTTACTTAATGCTAACTTCACAACTAGCTTGAATTATTGTCTTAGTTTAATTTTCAACTAGTGGGGTGGTGAGGATATTAGCAAGCATATCTTTGATTTTACAACTTTCAATCATATTATAATTTTCTTTCATTTCATCTTTTATGATTTTCAATCATAGGCAATGACCATTCAAGTTGACAATATGTAGAAACCAACAAACAGTTATAGCGCTTATGAATAATATACTTCGTATATTTATGTACCATTGAACTACGGAAATAGATGCAAAAAATGAAACAACCTTTGTTTGAAACTGTGATTTTCTTTATCCAAAAGATCAATTATAGTATTTTTTTCTCCAATTATCCCAATTAAAAAGGATTGGATTGATTCCGCTATTGTTATTTGGATTTCAGTTAAAAAATTAAGTGAGGAAAATGGCAGATATCAAAAAAATTTACATTAAAAATATATATATATAATCTTGACATTTATTTCTCAAAAAAAAATTGAATTCTATTGCATTGATGTTTTAAATTTAATTCTGTTAAATAAAGCAGTTACTTTAAAAAAAATAACAAAATATTCAGCACTTTCTAACATAATGAATGTATAAATTTAAATCATTGTGCTATTCTTCAATCCCAGCATTACATTTGATGTCAACTATAGTAAATAGTCAAATCTATGTACTGAACTCACATTTCAACTTTATATTTATTTTTTTGTTTTCAATAATTACATTTTTCCCCATCATTTTTCATTTAGGTAAACAAAATAGCAGTGTTCAGTTGTGGACCACCGTTAATGACAAGAAGTGTCCAAACATCTTGTGAGGAACTGAACAAACATGAGGGAGCAATATTTGTGCACCACTATGAAAATTTTTAATATCTTATTCATATTTTACAGATAATTGAAAGTATTTGTGAAAATGAACTTCCTATTATGATGTATGCTCATTAATATTACAAAAAATGAAACATAAAATGTTGATATTATTAGTACTTTTTACATATATGATACATTTCATAATATAATAATTATGATCTTATATTTGATTTAAGATTTTAATCAGTACATCAAAACTACATTTTTTATATAGATAATGCCAATAAAGCTTTTTAATGAAAAAAAAGATATCTTTATCTATTTATAAAAATATATAATGATATCTACATATATAATGATATTTTTATCTTAATTTAGCTCATATTAACTTCATTCTAAAATGTTCTCTTATTTCCTGATTCATTTACAATTTTTTTAATTAAATTAATTCAACACACATCCTATAAAACTGCTTACCTCTGCATTTTCTCACTCTCCGAGTGAAGGGATAAAAATCCTTAATGTTTACCACATTCTTTTAAAGATACCTGAGATTCCCTTACCAATATCGATACTTGGCAAAGAAATCCCTATAAAAAATATCTTAGTAAAATGATCGAAGGGGAAAATATCTATCTCTTTCGCTCTTGTATCGCGATGTAAACAGACTTCACTTTCACCCTCGCTTCTTGTACGTAATATGTCTCCCGGATGGAATAAATCGAGGTTAAAAATTCAAAAGTGTCTTCTCTTCGGCCACGCATATGCTTAAAATTTGTTTACACATACACACACACCACACACTCATACATATATATATATATATATATATATATATATATATATAATATGATGTAAGACTAGATGTCTGACAATACTCATTTTTTTAATATTTTCATTCGTAATTTGTTTTAAATAATAATAATTCTTGATTTTAATTTAATAATAATTTTGTATGCAATCAAGCGATTATAAATTTTGGAATTCATTTTCTATTTCATATGAGATAGAATTGTGTTTGCAAAACATGATTAAAAAATTATGAAGTTGTAGATGATTTATTTGACTTTAGGATACAATGCAAATGAGATTGCAATTTTCTATAGTGAACTAGAAATTCATAAAATGGCGAGTAGTTCCTACTTTCTTAACTGATCAGTTATTGTCATGATAATACTTTCACTGACACATTTCAATATGTTCACCCCATGGAATGACAACATGTATGCAAATAAATGCAATTAAAAAATGGATAAGACAACCTTTTTGTTCAATGCAATGAGCAATATGAATATTAAAAAAATGTAATTATGGTTTTTAATTATATTCGACATTTATGTAGATAATGTGCCTGTTCCATTAAATTATTTGATACCAATCGAATCCTCTTGTCAAAGTTCATCTGTATATTTAGAATTTCAGGGAGGAGAGCAACAAATGGCTTTAGTCATCATTTATGATTACAAAACAAAGATGTTTTGATTTTTCATCCTAGAAACAGAGCAAGTTCAATTTGGTCCTGTTTAAAGCCTGCAAAATGTAGCTACATTTGTAGAAATATTTCTTATACTCCATTTTATTCTGTTCACTGGCTTTTAAGGCATAGTTCACTTCAGATATTCCATGTTCTTTTCCTAGCTATTGAGGTTAATTTTCTGTGTGAGGCTTTGTTTTTTAATTTGTAGAGGTTAATTCCAAATTAATGTATTCTATCACTAAAAAAAGGCACTGCTTTAGTTGAATTAATAGTAAACAAATTAGTATTTTTTTTTTAAATGTAAGACTTCCTAATTTTTTCTTTTGCCTAAGCCTTTTTCAAACAGAAAAGACTTTCATTTACAGCATTCATTTTTTGGAAACTAGAAAATAAGGCATTTTTGATATTTAAAAAAAAAAAAAAGTAAAGCTTTTTATCGCCTAATTATTTCTGATTGAAAAATGTTAAAGAATTTAAGACATAAATACACAGACTATGCAATTACACACAAACGGAATATACGGCCCTTGGGATTTATATTCCAAAACAAACCTGTCCAAAGTTAACCCACGTTTTTGTTTTGCAATAGTCTAAATTGCTTTCTTTTATCATATTCTATGTGTTACATAAACATTTCATTTGAAAGCTACATCAGAAATAGGCATTTTGTGATTAATTTCTGTCAAATGATGAAAATAATATCTGAGCTTGAAGTCTTCAAACTTTTTACTTAAACAAAAACATCCAACCCACAAACAGATATAATGATAAAATTAATAATGCTATTAATTGCAGAAAAAAATCATTAAGATCATTCTACAATACTAATTTTATAATAAATCTTAAATGAAATGTGTGTTTTTTTACAATCCGAAATATGAATATAAATATTTTATTTTGCCAAATTATAAAATTTTGGCGATGGCGACTTTCAAAGTATGTTCATCATATTTTCTGCTAATACAGAATCTGTGCCAATTACCTTAAGATGCACATTGTGGATTGTTTCAAATATATGAAAACATGTACTATTTTCAATTAAATATTCATTGTTAGTCCTTGGATTGGTTAATTAAAATATGTTCAATTAAGGTTTGCGATATTGTTTAGGAATACACAAAAAAAATTCAAACTTTCCAACATCTATAATTTTTTATAAATGTTTTTTGTATTGCATAATGTAAGTAAAGTAATGGAAAAATTTATATTTACGTTTCGATTTATATACATATTTGTGGCAATCGCGAATAATTACAAAATAACTTTCTGCTGAATCTCATCTTTTCTTGTTTATAGATAGGCAGAGATATATATTTTTTAATTCTTAGCAATGATTTTCAAGGTGTATTGTCATGTAAGTAAGTGAAGAGGTAATGTAAGCTTTTAAGTATCTAAGATGAGATTTTTTCCCTTATTTGAATAATGCAATTGCAAAGATTGTCGATGCTGCAATTCTGTAGAGGCTCATAATGTTATTTACAAAATCAGTCCTGTCAGACGATTAAATTTACGATAATGCAATTTTAAGAAATGTGGGAAAACTAAAAGCTTGAGACTTAGCTATATAAAATCAAGTTTCATGGCTATGTCTCATAGCTTGTTATATATGAGATTTAGAAATGTGAATAAAATGTGCAGATAAATCTATTCTACATAGTTAATATGCAAATAACTCTAGTTTTGTAGAAAATTACATGCGACGGACAGTAATGGCTTTTCCATTTATTTCAAGTTCAATAATTATGATGAATTATTAGACACATACAACATTCTATCTAATAAATATATTAGCATAAATTGCATTCATGACAAAACAACAGAAAATAAGGAATTCTGAAAATGATGTACAAAAATTTTTTTTATTTAAAAAATGTACATATTGTCAAATCCAATAAATGCCATTTTTCCAATTTTTATATGGCATTCTAAAAATATTAATTTTTTTAAAAAATAAAAACAAGAAAGAAATAAATTTCAAGAAAATCTATTGTAAATATTAATTAAATATTGAATGAATCAGACTAGTGAAAAATGAATGGTGAAAAGTAATGCCTTTCTGAAATTAATATAGTATGTTCGTCAGGAGCATATATTTTACAGTTTGAATCAACTTTCTACAGCTGTCAATAAAAAGATACATGTTTGATTTTCAATGGATTTCACTTTTTTCAATCTCGGTTCTGTTAAAAATTACATTTAGATCCATATAACTTTAAATACTTGAATTTCAAAAAAATAATTATTAATTTATAGAATTAATAAACATTATAATACACAGAACTTGCGTCTTAACCAATTTCAACAGTTTTTAAAGTGCAATCATTAGGATTAATTCTGTAAAAATATGAATGTGTTAAAATACTTGTTTTCAAAGGGATGAGGATTTTTTTTTTTTTTTTTTTCCCTAACCGAAAAATTTTTATATAACAAAGACGCAAAATGGTATTCATTAATTTACAATCTGCAAAGCTAAAAATTAGTAAATTTTAATATCTTTTTTAAAAAAGAAAACAATTGAATTTTTTTTAAATATGAACTGCTGAAGAAAATTCTCCTGAATAAGGTTGTCCAGCTTATTCAGGACCATAAAAAATATGATTAGATACATAGAGCTCTTAAAATAAGATACAAGAATTTGTTTTACAAAATTGAAGGGTTCCTACCAACACCCTCCCATATAAAGCAATCCAATATCTGCAGTTTATTTTCACTTAATTTTTCCTAAAAAATAAAAAGTGAAATCAAGTGTATTTAATGCACTTTAAAAATGCCACATCAATTAAAATCTGATATCTATTGAACATCTTGTAAAGATATCAAGAAAACAAAATTATAGTCTTCTTTTATATATTGCAATTTTCATAATCTGGCATACTTTATTTAAAATGGCCTTCTATTTACATTAGCACCATTTTGTGCCTCTAAGCATTATTAGTAATTGTAATCAATTTTATTAATTTATAACATTCCAAAATTATTAATAAATTGTCTTTTTTAGGTTTCTCTTTATAAGTATAAAACATAATCAGCATATTCGGAAGCATTGTAAAAATAAAATGGTAAACAGTAATATAAATTAGACTCTGCCTTCTAAATATTAACTTCCCATATTTTTATTATACAACTGTTGTTGATCAAAAAATGTTTTTCATACAATATTTACCCTTTTCCATTATCACAGCTAAAATAGAAAAAGAAAATTTTTACTATTAAAAAAATTTGTGCGAAATATCAACATAATGTCTTATGTGAGATAATATACACAGCCTGCCATACTATACAAAATGCAATTGCATATTAAGTTATATTCAATTATGTTTTAAATGTCACAGATGTCACTTGAATCGACTCTTCTAGGTTCTCCCACAAGAGCAAAGAACGAAAAATGACTGAACTTTGAGAAAAGATTACCTTTATTCAAAGAAAGGAGAGGCATTACTTTTCATGTTCTTTCAAAATGTATAAACAAGGCTTGAAAATGAATGGAAAAATGGTAATGGAATGAGCATTGTAAGATCTGGAAGATGAATATGTTGATAGTGGCACAGTTTTTGTATACAAGGATGTCTCAATCTGCATGAGTATGTGCTAATGTCAATTTTACAGTGCTCAGGAAAAATCTATATGCCAGTATTACCATAGTACAAGAAAAACTACTACAAAAAAGTTATTATAAACCTAATTTGTTTTTAAAAATTTTAAATAACAAAAGGAACAAGAAAATTAAATAAAAGCATATAAATAAAATAATCAAAGACTAAAGAAAAAAGATTATAAAAGAAAAAATTTGCATTCAAGAACATTTTATATAATTTAAACATAGAAAATCAATCTAGTTAATATAAAATAAAACCACAACAGCAAAATCACATAACATTTTTCCAGAGAAACGTAAGTCTCACCTTTGATAGAATCAAAAGAAATTTGTAACATAAATATAAAAAAAGAAGTTTGATAATAGATAATTCATAGTTAAAAACAAACAACACAGAAAAAGCTAAAAATAAAAAAAGGAACAATACATTTTGTTTTTAAAACAATGTTTATAAATTCTCACACAAATTATACATAACTCAAATGGTGGTAGCATAATTTAAGGCATTTTTTTTAATCTTATAGCATTTATTAAAATATTGCAAATAAAGTTTGACTAACACTAATTATAATAAATATATTGTACAAATTGAGCATATTGGCAAAACTTAAAAAATAATAAATGGCAGTCAATTCTACAAGCCAAAAACCAAAGACACCATTCCAAAACCGCATCTAGCAATAAAACATGCATGAAATTGAATTAAAAAATAAAATACAAAAGCAACAGAAATATTATTTCAAGTAAAATTATTCATTCAGTATATTTCTCCTATATGAAGTAGTGCTTAAAATTCCAAACGAGGATTCAGCTTTTGTAGATAAAGCAATAATTTATTTTTAATCCTAGAAATTTATTTGGGTCATTCAATAAATAGAGAGCCAAATACTGTCAAGAAACATTAATATACAAGACAATGCTAGCAACCAGTGAAAGATACAGTTAAAAAAATAAAGAACTGCACTAATAGATTTCATTTGTTAGGAATAGTTGGTTCATATAAGCAGAACAATCAATAAGATGCACCATCCAAATTAGTCATTATATTTAAGAGCCCAGATCAATGAATAGTATTTTAAAAGGGAGGCAGGATGCAGAAATATTGACATTATTACAAACTAATATCAAATCAAAATGACCAGAATTATTCTGATTTACAATGCTCCATATAGATATTTCAAATAATATGTCCTCAAGCTCTTACATTTACAATCTTTCATTTTGTGATTTTAAGAGATTCAGTGAATTTTAGAAAATTAAGAGATTATTCCAATTAAGTCATAATGTGAAAATCAGTCAAAAATAGTTCCCAGAGAATCTCAAAGAGTTAGACAATATCATAATTACTGTTCCAGATCTGTTGGCTTATTATTTATCGAATGACCCCGAGCAAGACACACATAAGAAAAATATTCAACGATCCAATATCTACAACAAGCATCTCCTATAATAAAAGATTTCTGATAAATAAAAATCCTCCTTTCTATACAATTATAAATAATGAATATAGATTTAAAAAAATCTTGACATATTAATGTCTATTGAGTCTATTTTCTTTTTCTTTTAATCAAATGATCTTCCATAAAAAATGTACATCTCTTTACTTACAAATGGTTATGCAACAAATAATAAAGCTATTCAGCATCACAGAGATGAACTGTAGTATAAAATATGATAAATATGAAAAATCACAGTACATCTTACTTTGCACAGAAAAGAAATATATATACGATATGCTAAAATATACATTAACGAAGTAATCTGTAAATTTTAATAACAAAATGAAAGGATAAGTATATATATCAATTAGGCAAACTAGAAAGAATTTGAATATGCAATTTTTAAAAATATGCTTTTATTATTGGGATACATATACTTTCAATGAATACCATTTGAACTCAAACTCAAAATGCAAATTAAAAAAAAAATGTTTATCTCACCCTTGATTATTTAACCATTTAATTATGGGCTTTTCCAATAATAAATTGAGAATTTCATTCACAACTTAATATTGGATAGATCATACAATTTTTATTCACAACAACACAGCTATTTTTAAAGATTTAATTAACTAATTCCATGGAAACAAACTGCTTCAGTCGCTCTAAATACTGTCCATACAACTCCACATCGTTGTGACCAGCTCCTTCAACCCAAAGTGGTTCAACTGCTCTAGGACAACTTTCATAAATGGCCAGACCATGAGAAAAATCAATAACTTCATCCTCTGTTCCGTGGATTACAAGGACGGGAGAAGTAACTTTGGGTACCTTGTCAATGCTAGAATACAAAAAACATGAACTCAATATACATAAAATAAATTATATAAGCATCAGAATACAATATAAAAAAACTAAAAGAATTCAGTATATGAAAAATATACACCTCAACACAGACATATATAAAAGATTTGGTTTAGTTTAATTAGTATGGTTCATTTTTTTAAAGCTGCATGATATTTCTCCAAAAATAAATTTAATAATTATGATCAGATGCAGAAGTTTTAGAGGATGAGGACTCATCATTACACAAGTAGAAACAAAATTTAAACCTAAAGACACATCATATTGATACATTCAATTCATGATAGCACTGGATCTTAAATCTGGAATTTGCTTGTGCTAAAGCTGAAGCACTGTCACAGTGCCAAATCAAAGCATGAAATTTTTGAAAGAATACCTGAATTTAAATAACAATCACCTGAATTCCCAGATATTTTTCTTCAAAATTTACAAAATAGAAACCCTATTCTGGAAGAAAATATAATGCTGAAATATAATATACATTATTTTATGATGTACAAAAATAAACAGATTTACAGAAGGGCAATTATTAACATCTAATTTTTTGTTTCAATTTAAAAATATTTCTAACTAAGCAAAAGAAACTGATACTGGGAAGATTTAATATAGACTGAGCCAAATGTAGACACACAAATAATTTACATTGAAGATATAATAGAAACAAGGTTAAAACTATGGTGTATATATAAATTATATTTAAGACAGTGGAACTTCTATTCTTTATTTAATCATCAGGTTGAATATTTCTCTAGGAGAAGTATCAAAAATGAGAAGAAACAAACATCTATTTGCTGTTAAAAAACAAGCACAGGAGACAAGAGAAACATCATACCGTCCAAGAGTAAAGAATAAATACAGAGCATGCTAAAAACTGACAGTTACAAAATAAACCATTTTTTAAAATACCAATTTCAGCAATTTAACAACTCACTTATAAAGATCACTAAACCAAGCCCTTTCCAAGGTTTATTTTAAATCTGCAAGAGTATGATAAAGTATATATATCATTCTAGAAATAAAATAAAATAAACCTTGAACATTTAAATATCCTTTTCTTGTTTATATCTTTTTTTAATTTATAAAATTGATCAGTTGTTTTATATATATCTTAGCAGACAACTGGTCATAATATCAAATTATTTCAATGAAAAATACATTATTTAAAGTTAATTTTAATCGCTTAGTTCCAAAACAGCTTTACTTTTCAATTTATTAAAATCTATAAAAGAAAATGCTATATGATTTCTCCTTTAATATATAAGAAAGATATACATAGTTTTACTAAAGCAGGTTATTAATTCTAATAAGAAGCCTGCTTATAAGACAGATGGAAAATCGTTTCTTTAGTATTTAAAAAACAAACAGATAAAATAAATCTTATAGATAATGTATATAAATTTTCTTTGTAGAGAACTACCATAAAAAAATACAGACTCGTGCAAAAGCTGACAAATCACTTCAAAAATACTTTTTAATTAGCAAAAACAGTCATAAATATTGTTAAATATAATTCATTACAGAAAATCATGCAAATATATATATGTAATTTCTTGCGATGCCTCTAAATTGCAAATATATACTTCCAATACATACTTTATATCACTTTTCTTATATCTTAATGGAAGGAAGAAACCTTATTAATCTCCTCTAATCAATATAAATTTTCTTCAGTTATTTATTTTATTGATGGAGAAATGAGACAAGCACAATGAATACTTTGAAACAAAATATTAATTCTTCAATTAAAAATTATAATCTGAAATATTGATAATGATACAAAAGTACTGCAACCAAAAAGAGCAATACAATAGAAACTTAAATAATTTATTTGAGACTTTTACTGATGCAATTGTGCTTTTAAAATCCCATAATTTTATGAATTAACTTAAAACAAATCACTATGAAATTAAATTCTAAAAAATTTTTTAACTAAATCTGACAAGCCATGTATTAATTAATATACTGAAAAATATTTAGTGAATAGATATAGAAATATATTTTCTGATTACTAAAAAAATTATAAAAATTTTTTTAAAAAGCAATATATATATATATATATAAACTAAATTATTAGGTAGCAAGAAACTTAATTATGCGACACCTACAATTTAAAAAAAAAAAAATCAAACTGCTTTGGAAGTTTTTCCTTGATAACAGAAAAAAATATATATAAGCATTAAAAATAAAAGAGTGGAAAAGTATTTATTTCTAAACTTGATATATTTGTTGAAAAAATGAAAAATTTATATAACTTATTCCTCTAAAGTATTTTATAAGAATAGCTTTCATTATTAAGATTTGTGACATTGTTCATTCTCGGAACAAATAGTTGAACACTTTCAATGTAAGGTAGTAAGGTCACAACATGTAAAGAAAATATATTGTAAATGTAAAATTTGTTCTCTAAAGTACAGAAAATAATATTTAAAAAAAACATTTTCAAACTTTACAAGCAACAGAATTTGGAAGTTTAAAGCCAATATGTCTACAAGAGAAATTATCAACTCATAATCCATATTTTTGTGATATACAGAAAAGACAGATATTCATTGAATACTAATTACATCCCACTTTTGAGATGTTAATAATAAATTTAAGTCCCTCAAGAACAAGCTCAAAAAATAGCAAAATCATATCTGCCGACAAAAATATAAACATGCAATATATGACAATTTGATACAAAAAAATAATTAAGAATTCAGTTACTAATTGCATTTTTGTTCTATGATGGTGATTTAATGAAAAATATCTAGATACTATCTAAAAAATATCAGTTTCCATATCTTACCATATGTGCAGTCTTCAGACATCAAAACACTAAAGACAGTTACAACTCCCAGAACATCAAAACAGTAAATAGGCAGTTATAAATTTTGATCTTATAAATATCTAATCACTATAACATTTTTTAATGCAATAAAACAAAACTGTATTCCTCAACTAAATGGCTACTAAATCAGAAATTCAAAATAATAATGTCTAGAAAAGATGCATTTCTCACAATAATGTTCTATATTTTGTATGATTAATTTTGCTAATAATTAATCTTCAGGTAAAATTAAAATTATGAAGACAAGAAGGACCATAGCAACAATGTATATACATATATAAGATGGTTTTGAAAATATACTAATTTAACTTTCAAAATCAACATTAATACAGTCATTTAAATATTTATTTTACAAGCAATTGTAATCTTACCTAGGGAAAGCATCAAAAAACCAAGTTCTTTTTGTGTTGGGGAAAGCAACACGCATTCCCGACATTAAGGGCGAGTGAAGTATCACGGCTCCCACTTCGTATCTAGAAGCCAAATCTACTGTAGGCACTGTACCAATACTCTGACCATATAAAATGATATTTTCTGGACTTATTCCGTAACGAGTCCGCAATGCATGCCAAGCAGCGTCCACATCGGCATACAAGTTTTTTTCGGATGGTTTTCCCGTACTGATCCCATATCCAGAATAATCATAACTGAAAATATTGCAATTAATTCTAGATCCGAGTCCAAGATAGAAGCTGCTCATCTGCCCCAAGTCCACAGCATTACCATGACTAAAAAGTATGGTAAATCGTGCATTGGGGGTGCAGCGAACAAACATACATGCAATTCGATTTCCCCGGGGAGTTCTTGTGAAGAAAACCTCTGTACCTTCCAGTTCCCTCTGAGAATATTGCCATTCTGCTCGATCGGTCAAATTCAGAGTAAATTTAGTTCCAGTTTCATCAGGTACAAAAGAATAAGTTGGTTCAGGGGGCAGAAATGCAACCTTAGCAGCTATTCTTGATGGAAACGGAGGACAACAAAATAAACAACATAACTCACTAAAAGATAAACCGTTCATTTCCTAAACAAAACAAAAGGATCTACAATTTTGAATATCAGGATCAACAATCTTTTCTCCACATAGCTACGAAATTTTGATATAAATTGTAATTAGACAAAAGAAACATCGCATGCTAGGTAAACTAGTTCACAAAAGAATACAAAAATTATCCATCTACAACACTACACTCCCCCACAACCTCAGCTCTCTTATGACGTCATGCGGATATGGTTCCGCGCGCTGCACAGCTGATATTCTCATATGTTTTCTTTTTAAAAAACTTGATAGATAAGAGAAAAACTATAACTGGACTCGCAATTAAAAACTTCCCAAATTTTTATATTATCAGAATAGGATGTTATTTATCAATTTTTTACAATAAAAACAGTAAAACAAAACTTCAAATGTAATTACGGTTTGTCTAGGATGTATTTAACTGTAAAAATAATACTTTATCAAAAGCATAAGTTTTTTCCAGACCTTTCGTAGTAAATCATTCAAATAACCTTTCCTATAAAAATTATGCCTGGTACTATTTGTTTTTAACTTTGTAAATATCTGCTGTCTCTTCCGTAAAACTAATCCCGGTTCAGTCTCAAAGATTGTACATCTGGTTATAGTGCGACTTCAATAAAATAAAACGACATTTTACACAAATTTAAAGCAGTGGTCTTGGTTTTAAGATTCAAAGAATGAAATTTTCAATTTAGACTTACTTCTTCTTCACAGTGCTCTACTTCAAGCAAGATGAAAATCTGGAACACATTTTTAGTGCTCACACATTTTCATTCACATTTACACATTTTCGGATACATTCGTGGCCGATACATTCCACTCTCATTCAGATGGATTTTTAATCTCTTTTTAATCTCTCAATCTCTTCTTCGCTTCCAATGTTATATATTGTTAACCTTTCCTTTTTCATTTTTTTCTAATTTATTAAATCCCCCCTCCCTCTCCGCTTGTTAATAATAATAATACTTTTTTTTTAATATCTTGGAAACATAGCGGTGGGAAATTTGAATAAAACAATTAAAGTGAGCTTTAGTCTCAAAAAATATTCTCAAACCCAACCCAATTTAATGAATGTATAATATTTTCACGAAACCAAGTAAATGTCAAATTAGCTGCATGTTGTAACCATCTAATTGTGATCGTTGAAACCGATTAATTTTAAGTTGGGGAAACAAAGTACGGAAATCCTTCCTAATCAGACCGCCAATCGAAACAAAAATGTACCCATAATATCATTTTGTGGTTTGTGATTTCTATCGCCCCCCACCCCATAATGAAAATTCAACTAAGTTACGACCCAATTAGCACACGATATTGTACGATATTCCTATAATGTTATTCGATATCTTGAAAGCCGGTCAATGTCAGAAAGTTATTGTAACAACGTCGTCGACATTTTGTACTAATAGGGTACATGTAATATATTAAGGAGGACTAAAAATCTCTGCCGAGATAGTAGATTGGCTAGTCTATAGTACAACTTATTTAGATTCTTACAGAAAGCAATTTCAATTGAATCTATTTTTTTTTCCAAATGACACCAGTTTTATTTCCTTACCTATTTCCAATTTTTTAAACTAATTTTAAATACAATTCATAACACTTCTTTTTATTTTAGTGAAATTGAACGATTATCAACACTTTTCATCAAACTTTCCATCATTAATTTTGACACTTCTAAAGCTGCAATAAAAATAAACTGCTAAATTGGACATAAAAAAGAACTTTAAAGCAGACTTTATTTATCTGCTGATTTTAAAAAAATTTAAAGAGACTTGCTTTGATTCTATATAATATTATATGTCTTTTAATGTGTACTCACAATAATGTGTCATTTAAACATTGATTTTTTTAAAGCTGAATTTGAATTAATTCTATATTTATCTGAAATTGGGTTTCATAAGTATTTTTATTCGTTTTTTATATATATACAACATGCGTTGTAAATCTTTTTAATGTCTCTCTTAAAAAAAAATATCTCACTTTCAGTGATGAAATATCTCATTGTACTGCCTGTTAAGTAGTACTTTTTAAAGAAAGGATAACGAATATTTACTTTTAACTTTTTTTGTTAATTATTTCAAATGATTTTTATTCTTCCTTTGAGTACTTAATTTCGTGTTTCTCTGCCATTTTAAAAGTTTGATGTACGAAAATACTTTTTATTTTTATATAGTTACTAAAAGGCAAATTTTTAATTGAAATTTTGATTAGACTTAAAACAAGATATTTCCTAAAAGCTTAAATTGTCTCAAAATATAACTTGTTAAATTTGATATTAGATATAACACGATTAAGATCTATAATGAGCGAAAGTATCAAGAAGGTGTAAAGACAATACGATGTTTCTAAGTGTAAGTAATTTTATTGAAGGTGTTTGAATTTTTAAAATTGATTGTTATGAATACATTTTATAACTAAACTGTATAATTACATTAGCAGCTATATTTCTTGGCATTCTATTGGAAATGGGGGGGGGGAATTGATCTCCCTTCTTATTATCCTTAAATAGCTAAATAGTAAAGATACATTATTTCAAGTCTTTTTCATATTCTCTGTTCACTGTGGACAAGAACTTTTCCATTGGAGATTAGATTCCTGATAGAGGTATTAAAAATATAAGAATGCGCTTCATCTAAATTTTGCAGTATTGTAGCTTCATTTTCTTATTTGTCCTGTAAACGACCAATTCAATTTAAAATGTTATGTAATTTGATTTATTTATAGCTTCTTCATCACTATATTTTTAAACTTCAAATTTAGTAGTCATGCAAATCACCCATATTATTATGATGGCTTTAAGTTACTGTTCATTGCACCATGTATCAATTTCTAATTTTCTGTGAGCTCCCGTAAAATTTCAACTTTAAATTAAAGTGTTAATAATTAAACTTCAATTTATATAAAAAACATTTTTTTTACTTAAACCAAGCATTTTTTAAATATGAGTTCCAAAACAGACTCATTGGGCATTGAAATCTTATGTGTACTATAGAATAATTTTCATAATTAATGTAATATCTCAAGGAACCATTGAACAAATATTTGACTGATTCATTACAAAATTTAGCTTTTAGTTTTATTGTCAAAAGTATTTAAATGACATTAATGATAATATTTTATTTTGTTTCAGCCTATAAACATACGTCAAAAAATTATGAATTATAAATTTTATACCATCCTTTTTTCCCATGGAATCATATTCTGCGAAATATTCTTGACACTCCAACTTTTAAACAAATAAATAAATATTTGTATCTTCTGTGTTCAAATCTGATCGATCAAAACTTAATGGTTTTGAATATTAAAATTTTAAAACTATCAAAATTTTTATAATCTTAAGCCAATCAGTCTTGGTAAACCTTGGTTCACCAATCTTAGTAGATCCATCAATCAATCTTGAGATTGGCGGATCTTTTTTGCGATGGTCGATGAAGTGGTCTAAAATCGTCCATTTTTATAAAATAATGATACTGAGATTTTCGTAAATTAATTCGTTTTAGTGATAGATTTAGGTGAATGGAGGGCAACTCTTTTTTATTTTAAATATTAGAGTTTCAAAAATATTTTGTTGAATATAATACACAGAGCATGTAAAAATCTCTGTAAAAATTTAAAATTCGTAATTTATCGGAGCTTTCTTGACTATATAATTATTTAATTCGTTAAGGCAATTTTTTAGCAGATCTACTTCTATTGCTAATGGTTCACAAATTAGCTTTCAGGCGCTGATTAGATTGAATATCCTGCATATATTAAATCATGCTTTCCTTAAATGAAACGGATTTATTAAATTAATTATATAGATATTGTAAATGACCATAGAAAACTTTAAAAAAATATATTTCCTATTTATTTTATTTCATACACACATGCGCAGAAAATTACACTTTTATATGTTTAATTTGTAATAACAGTTAACTTATTTTTTTAATTTGAGCATTTGTCAGTATGAGGGCAACGCACTGATGAAAGCTCCCGTGCACGCGTAACATGCTCGTGCAGGTTAAATTTTACTTTTATTTTGCGAGAAATAAATTGTTAAAAAATATGGTTAAAATATTTTTTTAATTAATTAAAAATAAAAACTTACTTTATAGGATAAAACATAGGCGTCATTGAAAAGATAATTTTGAAAACTTTAGCTTGATGTAAAAATCATTTTTGTGGGATAATATTTTCGGAAATTATCTTGAATAAATACCGAAATTTCGCTTAATTTCCAATTATTTAAAATTTTAATTGAAAATTAAAAAAAAAGCTCCGAAGTGGACATTCCCGATCTCCAAGGTATACATGTGCGAAATGTGGTAGCGTGCGCGTACACACACATACATACATTCTGCTTTATTATTAGGATAGATTTATTAATTGTCTTAGTTAAGCTCTGTTTAGCATGTAATACATAAACATTTCTAGTGGAGACAGTCTATTAAATAGTGCTATAGTCCATCATAGTGCTATTAAAACGTAAATACCCGGTAAACGTATTCTCCAGTTACAGAACCTCTGTCGAAAACGTGAAGCTCAATCCTCCTGTTCATCATAATGTCTCCCCAGACGACAACTCCAGGACCACCGAAACGGTCTCTTTCCGTGATGTTACAAGCGATTCCCAACGCCAGTTGATTTGGAGAGAGGTCGGGACACGGTTTCATCCCAGTAACATCACGGAAAGAGACCGTTTCGGTGGTCCTGGAGTTGTCGTCTGGGGAGGCATTATGATGAACGGGCGGACTGAGCTCCACAGAGGTTCTGTAACTGGAGATCGCTATTGTCAGGAGGTGATCCTTCCCCATGTGCGTCTGTTCCGAGGTGCCATTGGATCAGACTTCGTTTTTATGGAGGACAATGCACGGCCACACAGGGCTCATGCTGTTGAGGAGCTCCTGGAAAGTGAAGATATCACTCGAATGGATTGGCCGGCGTGCTCCCCTGATTTAAATCCGATAGAACATGTGTGGGGTGCTTTGGGGAGACGCCTTATGGCACGATTACATCCTCCAGGGAACACCCGACAACTTAAACAGATGCTGATTGAGGAAGGGCACTCTTACCTCAAGAACTGTTGGACAATCTGGTGCTGAGTATGGGGAGACGGTGCGAAGCAACCATTGCAGTAAGGGGAGGGCATATCCTATACTAAGGAACATCTGCTTGCTGTTCTTCCTCTTGGACAGACAATCATGTGTAACGATAGTATCAGTTCAATAAAGCCTTTTTTTGTTTGATTCCATACTGTATGCATTGTATTCATTTCTGCGCAACTATGCTTTCGTCATTCTTTCAGAACAAAATGCTGTATCTCATTTTTGAATTTTATGTCTCTCAGATGATTTCTCGTGAAGTTATGGCAAAAAACATACCTGTTGCTCAAGTTTTGCACACCAGTGTATTTTCTAAAATTCGCGATATTGTAACGTCATTTTTCTATACGTCTCATAAACAGCATAGATACTAAACAGCATTTTAATTCTTTAACTTTCAACAATGGAAACAAATCATCAAATTAGATAGTTGATGAAAGAATGAAAAGTGCTTGAATTTCAGTAAAACAACATAATCTATTGTTGAAAATTAGAAAAATAATAATTTTTTAATGCCAAAATTTAGCATAAATGTACACGATTATTAAACTGGTATCATGAAAAAGACAATTTTTCAAATTTTACAACAGTTTAAAATTTATTCTATTTGCGATAGTATTTTTGGAAGTAATCGCAGGAAAATGCCAAAATTCACTTAAAATTTCCAAAAAATCGCCCTGAAATACACATTCTCGACCTTCAAGACATATTTTTGCCCAATTTGGCACTTGTAGGTCAAATGGTGTGGCTTAAGAGCATTAATCCACACGCACACACACGCACATTTGTCTTTGTTATTGGTTACAAGCGATAGAGATTGTTTCTGGCAATGAGTTGCTTCGATAGAACAGTGGTAGATTTTAATTTTTAGTTAATCTCTTGTATCCAGTCGCTATTTATGCTTCACGCAACAAAATATTTTTGATCAACAAATTGTGACAGATATTAAAAGATGTGTTATTTTAATATTTCAAAACCTGTTATGTTTACTGCATACATAAATAATCTGGATAGAGTCAAGTCGCGAAACATCATAGCTGAAATAAAAAAAAAAAGTGATTGCCTTTTTTTTCTTCTTATCTCCTATACATCTATATATCTTCTAACTTTGGTGTACTGTAACTTTACATTCTTACTTCTTATAAAAACTGTACTAGATATTAAACTGCATTCTTCTTTTACTTTTAAAAATCTAAGAAAGTCATGCGATTAGAGATTTCATGAAACAATGGAAACGGTTTGAATTTTAGTGTAAAAATGAAATCTATAGCTGAAAATTATGCAAAAAATATTCCTAAAAATTTATCAAAATTCAGAAAAAATAGCTAGCAATGAAATTGGTATCATAAAACATTTTTTAAAAATTTTCAAATAGTAAGGGAAATAGTATTAAAAAATAATGCTCAATAATATTTCTGAAAGCCATCAAGAAAAAATCTCCAATTTTTCGCTTAATTTTTATAAACTCTAATTCTAAGTTTAAAAATCTCTCCAAGGTGTACATTCCGAATCTCCAAAATATAACTCTACTAAATTTGGTATATCTAGAATGAACGGTCTGGTCAGTAGAATGCAAATATAAGTGTAAAATGCAAAAATTCTTCTTTATTTATTAGTAAGGATAGAGATGATGCATAACATTTTTTATAGCTCTTTCAATTTTTCGTTTTACTTCATATTAAAATTAATTCATTTTATGTTGTATTTGTGAGCAAAATGATTATAAAATATTAATTCAGTTATGAATCACATCCGGTATCACAGATATTCTTTTCATAATTGTATCTCAGTTTAATTAAGGTCAAATGAATCCTAAAATTTTTGCCCTAAAATTCAAATTTTGAGTAAACTGCTAGTTCTGTAATCAGGTAAATGCAGAAGTTTAGGAGAGAAAAAAAAAACAAAAAAAAACAGGATCTATGCTCCTAAAAGCTGAATAGTTTTAAAGCTTCACATGAAATTTGAACTTTCAAATTCGTTTCTCTATGACCTATTCGTCCCGTCTTAAAGAAACACTTAGGTTATTTTGAAACAGAGCTCGTAATTTTAAGCTGCGGACGATGAAGAGGACGGCACCTAAGATGTTACCCTCATCTCCAAACTTCCGCACTACACTAGCAGCAGATCGTTTAGCCTCGAAAGATGTAATGTGCACCAGATCCGCTTGTGCACTGGTTCTTCATTGGAACCGAGTCTTGAACCTAGAACTCTCCGACCCCGAAGCCGAAACCTTACCACCAGGCCATCGTGGCCAGGCATTCATGGCACTCAAGCAAGGAAAGTCCGTGCCCGCTCATCTAGTCTATAGATAATCAACTTCTTGATAATGGTTCTTATTTCGTATTTTTCATTAATCCTATTTGCATGAATATTTGAAGCAATTTATTGATTGACTCATCATAGAAACTTTCAATCATACTGCCCCTAAATATGAAGATGTGCGGAGGTTTACTATAAAACAATTTTTGAAAGTTTATTTTCAAATAGCAAAAATCATCTTAGAGAAATGGCATGATCAACTGTTTATGTGTAACTTAATATATAATCAACTGCCTAACTTTATTGCCGTGATAAATATTGTAATATCTTGATCCTGACGGATCAAATAAGAGAGTAGCATAACAAACAATATTTTTAATTTACAGCCTTATATAGGTAACCAAAAACAACTTGTTCTCAATTAGGTTAATATTATTTACAAAATTCATACAACAGTTGAAAGTTTAATCATAAAATAATTCCTTGATCAAATCTGAGAATAGACACTAAAAAACGCCAACATGCTGTTAGCTCAAGCGATTACTCCAGGGGACCTCTCCAGAAATCCACCGATCTTTATCGGGTGGATCTTAACACAGAAACCCGAATCACACAGAACTTCTCACAAAATCAGAAACACCTTCTTCGAACACCGACATCTCTTCGAAGTCCTCCTTCCACGTTTCTCACTGCTCTCCTCTCCTCTCCTCTCTCCCAAAAAATATCTCATTTTATTTCCGCAAGATCTCCGTCTTTGACTTTCTCATTTTTCACCTGAGTTTTTTATCACTCAATAGCTGCTCAGGATCTCTTCCCCAATGGTCTCCATCGGTCGTGGGAATGTCTATTAATGATTCATCTTTGTAGTTGATTCTTCCCGAATACATGCTAACTATATTCAATTCACTGCTAACACCGGAGTGTAGAAGTCCACCTGACTTCTACACTTAATGACAATGGTTGCTGATGATTGATCGTTCCTCGAAATGTGAGGAGCCCTTCATAAAGAAAAAAAAACATATAACATTTGGCTGGTTTGACGTTCTTCTCCCTTGAAGATATGACTAATCTCTCCGAAGCGACGAAACGCACATAGGTTGTCCTTTATCTGGATACAACTAATGTCTCTACTTGCGAAGAGGATCCCGCATCTGACACTTAACAATGTGTGGGCTGACAGGTGACGTTACACCAGGCTGGAATGGCAATTATCAGGTGAGGGAATACCAGACCCACTTATGCACTGGTTCTTCATTGGAACCCGGTCTCGAACCTAGAATTCTCCCACACGGTCCGAAACCTTACCACCAGGCCATCACGTCCAGGAGTTATTCATGGCATTCAAGCAAGGAAAGCCCGTGCCTGCTCATCTAGTCTATAGAAAATCAAATTCTTGATAATAGTTCTTATTCCGTATTTTTCATTAATCCTATTCGTATGAATATTAGAAACAATTTTTTGACTGACTCATCACGAAAACTTTCAATCATACTGTCCTAAAACTTGAAAATTTGCAGAAGTTTAGTAAGAAACAACTTTTGGTTTATTTTCAAACAGGAAAAGTCATATGCGAGAAATTACATAATCAACTGCTTATATGTAACTTTATTGCCTTGATAAATATTAATTTTTGTGCTTGATTATTTTAATACGGTAGAAAATTTTGAGCATATATTAAACATTTGAATTATAATGAGGGAATATTGGATGTTAGCCAAAGAATTGTATTCATTCCAAAAATATTTCTATTCCTGTTGAACAACTAGTCCAAATAGCTTCAATTAACAGAAAATATTTGCTATAGCAGTACACAAAGCAAAAAAGCAGAATTAAGAGATGGTATTGGATTCTTTCATATTTGTTTTACTACCTTTTTCTCAATTATTTTGATGTCATAGTCATTTGTTAACTTCAAAGAAGAACTATAAGTATATTTAAACAGAAGAATTTTCAAATGTAGCATTCTGTAAGGTATTTTTTTGTTGTGTTGTCTGTATATAACACACAGACACAAAAATATTTTATTAATTTTTTTATAGTGTGCAATAGCACGGAAGCAGCTGTGACGGAAATATTTATCATTCTAAAAACAAAAAGCAATGTAATTTTTCAGCTTAGCATTCATTAAAAACGAAAACAAATTTTTAACTATAATAAAAACAATCTTTGTCGTTTAGCTTTCTGGCAACTTGAAGTTTTCTTAATATTCAAAATTTTAAGCTAGTGAATGAATTTAAAAAAAATAATTAAACCCGTTTAGCTTAAATTTTAAATAAGTTATTTAATTTGATATCATTCATTATGGTGAGGGGTAATAGTAGACATCAAGAAGATAAAGAATCACCATACAACATAGGGTCCCAAACGACGTTTAATAGGTGAAAATTTTTCTAAAAAACTTTACCTGTGACCTTATGTTTACTGATAATTTTTCATCTTCTTAATGACTACTATCCTTGCACTAAATTTATTTTTCGAATTTGACTACATCTTCTGCAAACATTGGTATCGATGTTGCAACGATGTTTTCTGGTGCCCATTTTAGTTTTTCTTGAATATCTTTAAAACTCCCCAGTTTTCACACTACACGCTTATATCAAATTATAGAATATAAAATTCCTTATATTTTCAAACTTTTATTTTTTTTCAAGTTTTGATATTTTTGCAAATAAGTGTTCTAAACTACTTTTTCGTTTTCAGTAATTTACGACCCCTTAGATCGTCAAAGCGACATGTTACCTACATGACAAAAAAAAAAAAAAAAACTTTTAAGAATGAGCTTTCACTTAAAAAAAAATTCATTGTTAAAACATCATTTGTTGTTTTTTATTAATTTTTTACAGTTTTCACCAATTCTCGGAGTCCCTATATTTTTGCGATTTTCACCTACTAAATGTCATTTGGGACCCTACGTAGCGATTCTTTATCCTCTTGATACCTACTATCACCCTTCTGAGTTTGCCGGTCAAATTCGGCAACAGCCTGTATATTTTCTTCCACAGTTAATGAAAAACTCAGAATTTTCTTTTTTTTAAATATTATTTTCCGACCGATTAAAATTTTTGAATTTATATCCTTACTTTTTACTTACTTTGCATCTGATAAGAAGCAATGAATAAATAATAAAATAATTTCAAAGTGTGATTAAAATAAAATCACGAAGTTAATAGAACTTATCATTTTATATTTTACTTATATTTCTCAAGTTTGAATGTTAGGCTCTTTTGTTTCTTTAAATACGCAGAATTTAAATTGAATTCCAAAATAGTATTTCTAAATAGCATAATAATTAGTTTCTTAATAACAGGAATCTCCAACACTATTGAACAGTTAAACTCATACATTGAACAATGCCAAAATCTAGAAATATCAGCTTGCCTTACGCTCAACCCAAATTCAGTTATAATTCTATTTTAAAGAATAATTAAGAAAAGAACACTGTAATTACGTTTTGTTTGACAGTAAATCAATCTGTCAAAAACTGGTATAATTTTTTTTACAAAGTTTATATTTAAATTTTTATGGAGCAGACGTTTTGAAAGTGTTCCCGCAATTCTTTGTTTAATGATTTGATCGTTTCCTTAGATATTCGACAACAAATATTCTTCAGATTATATATTCATTATGAGGCAGTGCAAAGCTTTGAAAATCTTCTGCATTTATTATTATTATTATTTTTATTACAAGACATATTTTTCCATCTATAACGTTAGTATACCATCTGGAATTGCGAAATGCATCGTACAAAACACTCTCTCTACAAGGCCACCATTGAACACAATTTGGGGCCACGGTGGCCTGGTGGTAAGGTCTTGACTTCGGAACCGGAGAGTTTCAGGCTCGAGACCCAATTTCACCGAAGAACCGTCGTGTAAGCGGGCCTGAGGCACGATAAATCTGTCGAGGCCAAACGTTCTTCCACTGGCGTGGTGCGGAAGCTTGGATAAGAGGGCGTCAGCACAGGCATGGCCTCGTCATCTGACAGAGTCTCAAAATCACGAAGTCCGTCCCAAAATAGCCCTAGTGTTGCTTTAAAACGGGACCTTAATGTAACAAACTAAATTAATTGAACATAATTTGACAAGTGTTTACTTATTGAGTAGAAGATACTCACTTTTTTTCATGATTGAGTTTAAATAATTAATTGAGACTCAATTTTTTCTTCAATAACTTCGGAAAATATTGTTCCACAAATCCATTTTTACATTAACTTTAAAAAATAGCTTTTCTGTGATAATGATCCTATTTTCGTATGGTTTTTTTCTTTAATTATAATGAATTTTTAAAAATATTTTAAAGTTTTTTTATACTCAAACTTTTCTAGCTTTGCTTATTGGATTTAACTCACGCACTTTCAGGTTTCAGGTGTGATTAAATTTGATTAATGTCAATTTTTTTTTTCGTTCGCATTATCACTGTTATATAATAATTATTTCCTCTAATTAGACAACAATTTTAAGTTTAGAAATATATTGATGAATTTAAGTTTGTTGATTTAGCTAAAAGTCCTTTGAACATGTGAGATGATTTTTGATTCTACATAATTTATATATCTAATTTTAACATCAGTAAGTTGCTTAGTTTCAGTTTATTATTTAAAAGTATGGTTATTCGATGCACGAACTACACTCGGCACCGCGGTTAAGGGATTATGAGCAATTTTTTTAAAATAATGTAAAGGTAGCATAATGATATTTTTGGAATGGTTCAACTATGATGTTTGGTATTAATTAGATTCGAATTGCTTTTTGAATAATAGGGTTTTTTTAACTATTTCCGCAACGAAACCAAGCCACTTAGAGAAACTATTGCAATGGAAATAGTTTTCTTAATCATAATAAGGAAAATGAAATGAAATTTTACCCAAAGATGAAAAAGAACTAAAAAGCGGAATTGTTTTGGCTTTGAATATTAATGTGTCTCTTACGAACACTTTTATAATAATGGCATTGCCGCTCACTCCAATTACCCTAATGGATTGGATGTAATGTCAGGAAAGAATTTAAGCTACTCCGGCTGCAGTGCTACATTTTGTCATTTCTTTACCCTGATGTTAGATATAACATTTATTTCCACCTTGCCATGTCTATTGTTTTTTCTGTATTCAACTATTTTTGGGCTGAAATAACTTGCAATGAATTAAGAATACTAATTTTCAAATAAAAGCAAATTAAGAACATTGAAAAATCTAAAATCTTTTAACACTTTTTTATTCTGATAAATTTGATTCGTTATCTAAAGGATATTAAAAAAGTATTAATGTAAGATTTTCGATGAAATCAGTCAAACTTTTACATTTAAAATTTCTACTCGAATTAATTATTACATGAAATATTTAAATTTTTTGAATTGAGCAACAAATATATCTTTTCAGTCTGTGAAGTTCAAATTAAAAATCAAATTAATTGTATATCAAAACATTATAACCATATCTTTCGTTCCTGTTTGTGATAAATAAGTCACAAATATAAACGAAATGTAATAATTCTATAAACCTATGAAATATCAGAGATTTTTAAAAAAATAGACAATTCAATACTCTACATCAATTTGACAATACACTTTTATATTAAATATTACACTGATTTTATATGATATACAAAGATTAATCTGAAATAATGTAGTTAAAAAAACATAGTCCCTCGGGGTCTAATAAATAAAGGCATAAAATGGTGTGACATGAATGAAGAGCATTAATCAGAGAAAAGTATTTGTTTTACCTGAAAATCCTTCAGGAAAGTAACCTGTCTCTTATATGTTGGAGATAAATCTGATTTCTGCATCACTTACTATTGAGGTACTGCTCAGAGTCATTTGACCAACAGGAATTTCCTATTTCCTCTGAATCATTGATTTGGCTAAATATATTTGATCAAATAGAATTTCATACATCACACACCTTTACACTCTTAGTTTTTAGAAATTAAATGAAAAATACTGTCATTTCTTTAAATCTCGTTTTTTTTAAAAGAATATCCAGAAACTGAGTGCTATTTATTATCAAAATTTTTATAACACATATCTTTGTTTGGCAAACAAAACCATTTCTTTCAATTCTTCAACGGCTATAAAAGAAAGAAATATGGAAGTGGCCTTTTTAGATGCCATGTATTCCAAATTTCATCTGTCGAGCCTTTTATGTTTTACAGTTATTGTGTTCACTTCCCCAAAACTTTCTCGTATACTCTTTAATAAACGTCTTATCCACTTTTCCCGGCATAAAATTTTGGGTATTGGATACGGCTGCGAATTCCTTACATGGCATTGGTGAAAATTGGCAAAGACATATAGATCCTTGACATGAATCCAACATGTTTACTAGATCTATCGGGCGAATATATATCTTGGACGTTTTTTTGTCGACCCATTGAAACTAAAATTTGACAAGGGTCTCAACTATTGTAGACAGCAGTTCACATACGAAATTCATTTACATGCATGCAAATGTACAGACTGGCCAATTGTATTTTTTGACAAATCAAATCCTTCAACAGATTTGGTATAAAACTGGATAAGAATCATCGGTACTCGAATTGCTAGAAAATCTTCCTCTTAATGGATTTTGTTCAAAATTTGACAGAAATATAAAAAATTTGGTCATAATTCCACTATCGAATTTCAACTAACTAAAGCGTTTTTGAGTTATCGCATTCGGCAAAACAGAATTTCATGTCCCTGTCGCTGTAACTTTTCGGTTATTTAAATACTTTAGCGGACATAAAAAGGGATCCCAGATAGACAGACATAATGCCAAAAATGTGTTTTTCGTTAGAACTCAGGGGAGTCTGAAACTTGGAGATTTGTCAAAATTTCGAGTACTAATTTTCTTAACGATTACAATACTTTTTCCAATTTCATATACCAGTCATATATCAGTCATATATTTATATATCAGTCATATATCAGTCATACCAGTCATATATCAGTTATACCAGTCATATATTTCATATACCAGTCATACCAATTTCATAATCACATTTTTCTCATATAACAAAGAATATATTCAATTTTTGTTGCATCTGGCGTGAACATGAAAATTTTTATCTGCTCCAGATGAAAAAAAAAAAAAAAAACGCCGCTTTATTTATTATTGGTAGCAAATAATTCCTTTTAATTTTTCTTCTTTAGGAAACCGAAATACGCGGTTTTGCTTACTATGCGACGATAAATTTGTACACTCTAATTCGAGCTTTAACAATTAAACAAGTTTTTAAATAGTACAATACATATTCCAAATGTGTTTCAAAATACCGTGGAAGCTTAGCAACAATCTTCAACTAAATACTTTCATGGTTATGTTTTGATAACTTGGACTTATCTAACTTTTGGAAACCGGATTTGATTTCACTTATCCGGTTTAAAATAAGCATTCATCTTATCCGTTACTAAATTGTCAATTTGATTTTCCATTTTTATACCTTTAGAATTGTAGTGGAAGTTGTGGAAACAAAACAAATGGACGTTCAAAGATTGTTCTAACCTATAGTTGTAGCTAACAAAATATGAAATGATACATTAATATCCTGTAGGCATATAAATATGATGCAGGATAGATATGGTGTTTAGTAGCAGTAAAAATATAGTATCTCGATCTAACGTTCTCTGCCATTTCGGCTTGCTGCTTTGATAAGATCTAAAGTTATTTCAAATCATATGTCTCTAGATTCAAATCAAATATGTGAAATATTAATGAAGTCAAAATTAAGTAGATTCAGATAGGCTGGATTATCAGAAAAATAGGAAACTGCAAAGATATTCGAAAATTTAGACGACCCAGTATGTTTTCAGGGTAGTTTAATTTTTGTGCTTTCAATTAATTTTACACATAACCATGATCCTATACTACTTAAAACTAAGATTAAGTATTTTCTAAATTGTTGAACATTATTTCTAGTACTTTTTTTCCACTTTTTCAACTGTGCTTACAGATCAATATGGTTCAATTTTTTCACAATTGGTAGGCTGACTCACAAGCCAACAGCTCTGGTGAAATTTGGTTTTAGATTCTGGATCATAATTTTTTTTTCACTATCTTGTTTAGAGTCACCTTTAAATTTGAATTTTAAATTTTTAGTTTCTTTTATATGAGGCATACAAAGAGAAAGTATTATAATCGTGAAATAAATTCGAACTCGAGTTTTTGACGAATCTCTATGTTTTAGATAACGTCGAGTCTTAAAAATTTAGTAAAAGTCGCATTTTTGGAATTTTATCTGTACATGAACACGGTAATTTAAAATCGCTCATAGCTAGACCGATGAAAGTTGTCATACACAGTTAACATCAAATTTGTCGATTTCTTTCAAACTTTTTACGAAATCCATTCAGAGAATGTCTACCCAGTACAAGTGGTCCGAGTACAAGTGATGTCGATAAATACGAAACATAAATAGATAAAATTTGATAGACAAATTTAATGTCTAAAATGTAGATGTTATCAAATTCTGAACTAAATTTAGTAAAGAGTAGGAAAATTTTTCCACTCTATATTTGCGCATATAAATATACACAATTACTCAACAATGCAATGACAAACAAATTAAATTTGACATATGATTTTGTGACTACAATTGTAGATTTATTTCAAATTTTGTTTTCAATCAGTCGGGAAAAAGGCATCCGGTATATTCAATTTTCGCATATTAGTATATGAAATGTAGACCAGTTATTAATCGCCACATATCACACTCAGTAAAAATACTAGATTCACGCCAAAGGTCTATGTTCCATAACTATAACTTACTATAGTATCCGTGGCCATATACAAGATCCACATTTTTATGGGTGGAAGTGAATAACACCTGTGGTGGTAACTTCATAAGCCAGATAACAGCCTCCGGAAAAGAGTGTACACTTCTGTCTAGTGGCTTTGTTACTCGGCTATGAACCCTAACGTTGCGATTGGAACTTCAAACTAGCACGCACCTTTATTAGAGAGAATTAAGAAAATTCCGAGACCATTCCCAGTAGCTTACACTAAAACTCAACCTTCATTTAGGTAATCCTCGAGTAAAATTTTATACTTTCAATTTGCCAAAATATTTCTTACTTAAAAAACTGCTTTTGTGGTAACTATTTTAAAATTAATAAAAACCAACGGGAGTGGTCACTCCGAAACTGATGGATATCGAGTAAATATAAATGTGAATATGTTATTTTGATATAAAGACCACTATCACAGCTTCATGCCATTAGTTCGTTGGGGTCTTGAGCTATTGTATTCAGAGACGGACGTATAGACAAACAAAATTTTCGGATTCAGGGAGGTTTGAAAAGTGGAGTTTCATTAAAATGTCGAGATAGAATTTTTTAACAAGCGCAATATTTTCTCATTTTATATTTTATATAAGTGAAAATAACAAACAAGCAGAGAAAACTGGAATTGGAATTCAATTTTATAGTTTCTTCATTAGCCTCTATGCTTCTGGATTAGTATCTTCTGTTTCTGACATAGAACCCTAGGATAACACTTGAGATCGCCACTATGTATACTACTTGAATAACAAATTACGTGTTCTTTCATTTTATTCCACTTCGAAAGATTATCGTTTTATTTTTTCACTAAAATATTTTTATAAATATTCTATTTCATGCTACTTTTCACTTGTCGAAATAATTTTGACCTTTCAGGACGATGGTATACGCTTCTTCTGGAATCGAATCTGGATGTTCAATTTTTTTTTTTGTTGTTGATTTTATTCTCAATCTGTAATCTTCCAAAATTATAAATCTGTGGAAAAATAAACTGAAAGGTTTTGACTGAAGGAAGGCAAGCTTATAAAAAGAATTCCACTAAGTGAGGTTTTCTTCTTTTAATGATTACAAAATTTGAGGATGTTCTGCATACTTTTTGTCTAAATTCTACTTTTATCGCTGATAATAAATTCATGCAACGAACTTTAACAATAGTGTTGCTCTGGCTAAGCTTTCTGGTGTGTTAATATCTTTTAAAACAGAAGAAATCTATCTAGTTTCATTTCAAGTTTCGTATAATAATTAGGTAAGTTGTTTGTTTGATCATATTTATTTTAATACTATGATAAATTTTAGAAAATAAATTTCGTCTGTTGAGCTGAAGGCTGGAGTCTTGTTATTGTTTAATAATATATTAAAACTGCTGTTTATGAAGAATTCATGAATATTGTGGAACCTCATTAATCCTTCAGTAATTAGAATTTCTCTTGAGCCCTGAATTTATCAGCATTAAGTAAAATGATCTAATTCGAGTTTTTGTTCGCAGTCATATGTAAAATTAAGGAAAAAAAATTTTAAATAAATTTTTGTTAATTGACGAAGTTTTAGTGAGAGATCATCCATTTTGTAATATTAAGCAATACATAATACGAAATTCCGTTTTTATTAACTTAAAATCGTTAGTTAATAAATCATTTATACATGAGTGATTTTTTTTCTATTTGAACAGTTCTGTGAATTATTTTAAAATAAAGCAATAAAGTGCATGAAAAGTTAACCTTGATTATTAATGATTTCCTTACTGTAAAATGAGTATATAATTACTATGAAAGACTTTAAACAATTTTTATTACAATTATTTGAAATTTATTATCTCAAAATATTATGTGAAAAATGACAAATATCAATATTCGTTAAAAGTTGATTATACTGACTTATTGAAGTTTTATTAAATTAATTAATGTAAATATTGCAGTTTTAAGATTCTATAAATAATAAAATATATATTTTTACTAATTTATTTTATTAATTAGGTTAAAAATTTTTAAATTGACCTGCCTGGCTGGAAATTAATCGCTACTGCATAGTTTCCGAACTTTTTATCTTCCGTAATCATAAATGAAAACGCATTGATTTTAAGATCTGCGAGACAATATATAATACTACTAGAATTAAGGAAAAAATTACTTCAAGAATTTATCCCAACTATTAGATATTTGTAGCATTATCCTGAAAACATTCCATATTTGATATTTCTTATTTACCAAAAGATTTTATTCTAGGGCAATGTATACTCTCAAAGGTAACAAATTTTTAGCATTTGAAAAACTTTTAATATTTTAGATGCAAGTTACAATGTTCATTTTGAAGGATAAAATAATCTTTGTATTCAAAATGTTACGTACTATATTACTATCTTAGTTATCGAAATTAATATTGGCTTCATTTATCGAATAATGTAAATCTTGTTGCTATATTTAGCTTTAAATTTTTTTGCACTAATTTTAGACCAAGCTCTAAATTATTCAATTTTGGGGATGAATAAAAATTTTTATAATGTGGAAGCTTTGAATCAGCCATGTTCCCCTGTAGTCCATTCTTTTGATTTACTATAGAACAAAGTTGCAAGTATGTAAATGACAGTCGTGCCATATAGTAAATATATTTATTCAGCAGCTATTATAAATTAATTTTCCTTATGGATATGGTTCAAAGAATGCATTTATTTATATTAACACAATCAAGTCGCTATTCCATGATAAAAAAAACATCGTGAAATATTAGAATATTTTTGAATTTTTTTTTACTAAACATAAATATAATTTTTTTAATATCAAACTCGTCAAAACTAATTTTTAAAAATGAACCAATTCGATTACAATCTTTTAAAACTAAATTTCTGATCCTGCTAAACATAATCAAAAATATAAAATACTGAATCAAGATTGGCAAAGTTTCTTTATTTCAAATTCCGTTTTCTACATCTTACTAAGCTGAACTTTTCTTTACCACTTAAATCTTTCTGTTTATTAGCCATATTCACAATAAGGAATCTAAAACTTAACCCAATTTTAAAATGTATCCAAAATAATAAAATGGATTTGTAGGATAAAAATCTAAACTACCTACTACTCTCAGCCTAGTTCCTTATTTTGTAAACCTTCTGATCGATTCATGTTGCAACAGAAATTCAATGAAGACGAAAGCTTAATTTATATCCCTTCATATGAACATAATCCCTGGATGTGTTTTGATCATTCCAAGTATACATAAATTTTTGAATAAAAAATTTTCCTCTGTAAGAAATTTTATGTGATGTACTGAAACTGGATTTCGAATGGAAATAAAAGCTTCCTAAAAAAAAAAAATTCAAATCAGATTTTCGGTTTGCGGAAGTTGAATATATTGAGATTCCACTGTAATTTTCAAAATTTTAGTAAAATTTTTAAAATGATTTGGACAAAATTATTTATCAGGAGGAAAATTAGTTGGAGCTCAAATTTCTAAAATATATAATTATAACGAATCAACTACAATCCGATATAGATTGTGTAGGGTAATTTTGAACAACAAGAATGTATGCAATTTTTCTACTGAAATTTTCTTAAATAAACACATCTTTGAATCAGAGTTCGAATACTGAGTTCATTGTTTTATAACGGGGAGTTGATTTCTATTTTTTTAGTGTATAAAGTTTTTTTCTTTTATGTCCAGTGGAAAAAAAACTAATGGATTAAAGTTTTCATATCAGCGATTAAGTATAAAATCTCAATCAAAAAATGAATGCTGTTTAAAATTTATGGAATTTTTACTATGCAATGTTTTTCTCGAAAAGGCTTGAAAGATTTGTTTCGGTTTCGAAATATTTATTAGATAAGTTAATATCAAATTAACTTAAGCCGCATTCCGAAGTTTCCACAAGTTTATTCTATAGATCTAATATACCTCATTCACGTGTAGTTTCTCTTAGATGGAAAATTCATCTTGGGGTAACAATTCTCAAGTTCCTAAGAAGTGTAATGCTGGAGATAACAAAGGAAGATTTGGAATCCAGTTACATCACTGCTTGAAAAATGGGGGAAATGCCTAATTGCCTGGGGTAATTATTTCGAATGAAAAGCTAAATGAACAAGATTTATCTATGAATTCTATGATAAAAAAGCTTCTGTAAACCAAAATTTTGTATACAGTTGAAATGGTGTTTTTTAGATCAAGAATATTTCGGATATCGCATGTCTTGATATGCTAGAACAAGTTTTCCTATGATTTATTAGCTTGTCACCTTTTACTAATGCACTGTTAAAAATAGTGTTTCCATTTCTAATATCTTCTCAATTCTAATATCTGTCTTTTATTTCAGATCTGTTATTCCGAAGAAAAAAGTGAAAAGCATCTCAATTCTATGCTTTTGCTCAATACACCTCTCACAACGGGATATGTATATTAAAAAAAGCAAATCTTCTCTGCTGTCAGTTCAGAATGCAGAATTGGATGGAAGTGAATTGCGAGATGCTGCTGCCGTTTATCGATGATGCATAGAAGTTTAATGAATCTATCTTCATTCACATTGGACTATATAAAGTAAGACCATATAATTTTGTAACGTCACAGAATAGAACGGTTTCTGGGACATTTGAAAATTATTTGAAATAAGGTAGGACTAAATCTGAATGTTTTATAGAAACATTTGCGTGTTTCAAAATAACTGAAAACCTTGTTTGGATTCACGGAAATAACGAAATCCAGTTTTAAAATGGAGAATAGCCGGGGATGAAGAATGAATTTCTTTGCAACTCATAGACATAATTTTCATTTCTATTCAGAAAATCGTTTCGCGGATATTCCAAGATGAATTTTAATTTCACTGTAAACTGCACTTTAATGATTAAATTTATTTTCGGTTCATATAGGTCAACAAATTTAGATTGACAATCCACTAATTCTTTTTCTATTCAGTTAAGCAAGGAACAAATTTATGAAAGAATATTTCTAACTCGAGCACTCCATAAGATGCCTTTACAATTCCGGGAATTTCTGCTGGGGAGCTTCTGTTTTACTATAATTCTTAATTTAATTGAACCAAGCCTTTAGATCATTTTAATTCAAATTAAAGTGAGCATATTCAGTACATGTAGTCATTCATATTTCCACCTCAATGGATTACGAGACAAATTTAAAATTCTTTCGGAGTAACTAAACTTGTAGAGGGTTCTCAGTAATTTCAACTGTTTCAACTTAATTTCGAATAAAGTAAACCTTAAAAAAAGCAAAAATAAACATTCACTTTATGCCTAAAAGATATTTTAAATAAATCCGAAACTTCAGATTAGATAGTGAGGATACTGGATACTTAGATTATAATAAAGAAATGAGTGAAAGTTTGGTGTGCTCAAATGAATTCAATTAACAGATTGTAAAAGGGACAAATGGGACTTAACAATAATCTAGTCAACTACGTAAAACGCTTGCCTCATCACTTTTCTCAGGTGTTGACAGATATTTTGCCATCTGAATAGTACAGATAAATATAATACTAAGAGAACTTAAGAAATGAAATTGTTTTTGGGAATTTTCTAGAGCTAGTAATTTTTATCATGAGCTAGTAATTTTTATCATGAGCTAGTAATTTTTATCATGAGCTAGTAATTTTTATCATGAGCTAGTAATTTTTATCATGAGCTAGTAATTTTTATCATGAGCTAGTAATTTTTATGAGCTAGTAATTTTTTAGTCTGTCTAGCATTATATCGAAATTAAAGTTGTTGCAAACCAGTTTACTTAAAACTGAGAAACATCAAGTATTTTTGTAATATTGAGAAAGTGTGTCCAGATGTCATAAACCGAGTCGACTTTTTAGCTATAAATATCTAAATCAGTCAAAACCCATAAATCGAATAATCTTAATATTTCAGATCTTACTTTAGCATCGCAGTTTTAAAACAAACTCCCTGCCATTTGTGTACAAATTCTAAAATGGCTTTATTTTTATAGCCTTGAAACTGCTTGCAACAAGTTTGAAAATAACAAAATCTGGAAAAATGAGTCTCCAAATCGTATTTTATTCGACAAGGGCAAAATGGATTCGCGTATCAGATTTGTTTTGAGGTCTGTATTTCAAAAAGATGCAAAAGAAATTTTCCAGCATATACCGGGAAATTCAATATGAAACTTCCAATTTTTAAGGATCTGAAAGTTAAAAATGTCAATTTCAGTACGAAACGCTTTTTGTTACATCCATGCAACAATTTTGGAATATCTAGGATGGGAATTGCCTTTGAAAATCTAAATTTATCAATAAATTTATACATTCTTCGGAAAACGGATTTCAAAGGAGCCAGATATTCGAATATTCTAAGAATTTTGTCGCATTTAGCATAAAAAAAAGAGGAATACTTTCGTTTCTACATATATTTTCTTTAAATGAATTGTCAGAAAATGATCGAAGAAATAAATGATTACAAACTTATTAGGTCACCCAATTTCTAGTTTGGTAAAAGTTCATTTAAGCAAATTTCACATTTAAAGGAAACTTCATTGATTTCGTGATCTTGGTAATTTTAAGCTAACTCATTTATTTCCGAGTTACTTCAAGAGGGTTTAGCATTAAATATCAAATGCTGTAAAAGCGAAAAAGTAAGCCAATCAATTATTAAGCGTTATTTTATTTTAAGCGAATAAGTTTCGATTATTTCAATTGCATCAAGAGGTTAAGATTAATGAAATGAAATAAGAATGCAATAGCTTTGAATAGAATGTTGAGGAATTAACTAATACGCTATTACAAAAATTACTCTTAATGGTCCAGATGTTTTTTCCTTTCACTTTTGAAATATTTCAGTTTGACATTTCGAAAAGTTCTTGCATATCTAGTCTTGTTTTCGTCTTGCATTTCCTAATTGACTGAATCTGAGATATTGAAATTTCAAAATGTATTGATGGTCTGAACAGAACATTATTAGTTGACTTCTTTAGAGCCATGAAGCCTCAGCATTATAAACTTAAATTTTCCTGAATCGATTCTATTTTGCATTGGGAAATTTGATCTTGTTCTCGTATTTCATAAGTTATGAGGATCCAAAGAGAGCTTTCAAATAGATATTACGTTCTGTCTTCCATTGCCTTTTTAAAATTGTCCTCGCTAAATTGAATACGTCAAGTTTAATGTAGAATTCCTTAAAACTATCAAATTTTCCGCCAGTACATTTATTTCAGGAAAATGCTAGAACGCGAGTCATATGAAACGAATGCCAGTGGATAGCAGCACAGGGTAAGTAGGGAGAGGGGGGGTAGAATTATAGATAATTCTGTAATAAAAAAATCTAGAGATAAGTAGTACCGAGAAATGTGTGGTGTTAAAATAGTTTAATTCTAGGCTCATCCGTGTTAGTAAAAACTGAGGTAGTATGGTAATGGGCATTGTAAGGATATGATTTATATGCTTGTTGGAATGGGAAATGTGTGGGTGTGCGAAGAGTGGCTGAGGGCTTGATGGAATGGGAAATGTGTGGGTGTGCGAAGAGTGGCTGAGGGCTTGTT
>JAPMOR010051622.1:341648-425439 GCA_026543865.1 Argiope aurantia
GTTGGAATGGGAAATGTGTGGGTGTGCGAAGAGTGGCTGAGGGCTTGATGGAATGGGAAATGTGGGGAGATGTGAAATTTGAAATGCTTTTGGGTACAAAGAAAAATCTTTCTACGGTTATTAGATTTCTGAAAACTAAATGTAGTAGAAGTTTCGTTGATAGCATTATCATGAAATGGCACTTACGAATTTAAAATTCTAAAGCTAAGCATACCAAAACTTATCAAATAACCCTTTTAACATCGCAGTCTTATTTTAAGATATTAATAGACGGAATTCTGCTATAAACATTCCTTATTGTTTGGCGTGTAGAAATTTTAAAGTAATGGATGAACAGAATGTGATGTCTATTCAAAAGCCTGGTTGTTGGGCCTTCACAATCTTTCCGAAAGTGCGGTAACAGGAAGAGGGTGAAAAAAAACTTAGTAATTCGCGACCTAGGCGATTTAGAATAGAAAATTTGCCGTACTGGGTTAAGGCTATACAGGACTTTCATATCGGGAGACATTTCCAAAAACCTATAATTTCAGTTTCTAACAATACGTTTAAAGAAAAGGATTGAGATAGAAAGATGTAGATGGATATATTTGGTTTACCAAATATATCCATCTACATTTTATGCCAAATAAAATGAAATTCCTCGATTACTCGAATACATCCTTTCTCAATGAGGTGCTCGTTTCAAAATACAAATTTATTGATAAATGCGGATTTTCATCTTGGATTCGCATGGTTTGACCAAACTGTTGTTCCAAAACTGTTGCATGGATGTAACAACTGGTTTTTCGCACTGAAACATTGACATTTAATTCTCGGATCCTTAAAAATGAAGGGCATATTTGTCTGGTAAATGCTGAAGTTTCTTTCACATCTTTTGAAACTAAGACCTCAAATTCATTATCCGGTCCGTAAAAGAAATGTTGCGCTTGCCAAATGTAATGCTACTGATTTGGCAATTTTTCTCGGATTCTATCATTTTCGAACTTATTTCAAGGCTATAAAAATAAGGTCGCTTTAGAATTTGTGCAAAAACCGAAGGAAGTTTGTTTCGGTGGTGTTTCTACAGAAGCATCGACATTTGTTTATAAATTTAGATCGTTCGGAATGTAAATGTGCTTATTAAATATTTGCGCTCTATAAAGTTTCATATTCCGCTATTGATCGTGAATTACTTTCAAGAAATTTTCTTGTATTCGATTACTATATAATAAATATAGATGGCAAATGACGAATTTCATTCTTAGTGAGATACATTTTACAATATATATTCTAAATTTCCATTCATTATAAAATCTTGAAACTACAAAATTCAGCAACTAGTTGTTATAGAATTGCTAAATGTTAGGCAAATGGATTCAAAATTCGGAATTGAATGAATTCGCTTTATAAATAAAACTTTTCAGAATTATCCGTTATCTTGAATATAAATGAGCAGAATTTGTTTCACACCTGCCTTTTGTCATGGATTAAATAATAAATTGCATTCTTAACTCAATCTATCTTAATGGCAAATTAAATTGGCATCTTGTCTCTCTTCTTATAAATGACTTCTTGGTCATGAACAGCATTATATAATTTTCTTGTGGCTCTGCAAGAAACATAAAATGAAGTTGCATATTGCAATTTCAATTAAAAGGATTCAAAACATACGGCATCTGTTTGGAAAATTCACGACTTTACAAAATTAATTTTTAGATTTTACACAAACAAGTACCAAAAATTAATATTTAATTTGCCAGTTTTGTGCATAGGGTTATGTTCAAAAGACGATTGGTGACAATAAAAATTACAGCGATATGGATTCAGGATTAAAAAAATGGGTTGCCATTTAAATATTTCATTCCTTTATACAACTGAGAATTGAGATAGCTAATTTTCTGTAAAATCGCGTTGGAATTTTCTAAAATATTCTGATGAATGTTACATTTTATAATCGGAACTGTTTTTGTAATTTTGGTGAACTTTAAAATGAGATTACTCATTTCTTGTAATCCTAATATTTAGACCTTGTATATCTTGCTAAACTCTCACCTGTTGTCTCGTGCACACAAGAATATACTGATGAATATCTTTCAAGAATTTGGCTATCGCAAAACGAATATATTTTTTATTTATAAAATATAAAACCCAACTTTATGAAAGAAGTCTAAAGATTTTTTAGCCAGTTGATTGCTTGAACTGTCTTTTCCCCATTTTTAGAATGAAATATAAAAGGCAATATTTACTGAATCTGTATGTTTGAATTGTGTGAATAAATTTTTAAAAAAATTCAACAAATGCGAAGCTCCTGGCAGTGTAAAAGCATCATTTGGAATATGCATTTGGATTTTTTTCAGGAATTCATTTTTTCAGGTTTAATCAAGGGATGGGCGTGACAGGCATCAATATTAAATGATGTTATGACTTAATTCCTGAAGTTTTCAGTTTCAAAAATGTAGCATTGGCTAAAAGCTCCAGAAACGAAATTATTGACATCTGTTGAATGAATTAAAACTAATTTTGGAACATTTTTAGAACAGTTTGATTGTGAATTATTGGACAAATATTCGGCTTATTTTAAGAATTGAAATATTTTCCAGTTTGATATTCTAAGTAGTAATTTGAGTGATTTCCTGACTTTTCTGCTAACATTTTTCATTTTAACTTGTTTTGAATCTCGCCAATGTTTTTAAATGCATTGTAACCGTGTTTGAGTTATTTTGAATAAGTAAGATACGCATTCAGTAGAAAAGCTGCGTTAAACTAATATTACTAGATTATGTGGTCTTGCTTGATATAGTTGAAGAAACTGAAGGAATAGCCCTTGAGTCATTGGAGATATCAAAGTAGAAAGAGTAAATGGTAAAAGGTTTTGACAGTTTTCAGAGGAAAGGAAAAGTCAAGCATAAAAATTCAAGTAGCTTCAATCTTCAACTCAACGTAAAGGTATGTAAAATAATTAATAAATGATTTTTGCACTCTAATACTTTCCCCAAAATTCGTATTTGTAAAATAGCAGGAGAATGTTTTTGTCTCCTTTCTATTTTGTAAATATCTACACGGATATCCATTCCAGAAGATGAAATATGCCATGTAAGGCAAGTGAAGTCGTTTAAGTTTTGAAATTTATGCATCAAGTATGTTTTATGCGAGTTAACATAGATATCGTACCATTTTTAGTAGCATCTGTATCTTCCATATGTAACATCAGAATAAGAAATTGTTTAACGCTTTCATCGCGAGGATGAGATGACTCGTTTTCCAGGAATATTCGCTATACGCGAGGGATGAGAATTCGTTCTCTACTCAAGGTTTTTCTATATTATTGCAACGAGTCCCGCGACTTATTTCTTCGTCATTTTAGCGTATAGCAGACCTTAATATTTTGTCTTTACAACATTTCTATAAGGCTTATTTCTATATTATTGCCCTGTTGAAAGTGTTAATAATGTTAAGCAAGAAATAAGTTTTATGGCGAAAGACGAATGTGGTTTCTCATTGATGATTCCACATTTATTCAGGCATACTGCAATTAAATATTCTGCCATGGATACTCGATTGGATTCACATTCGAAAATATGGCAACCTTCCTAAATTTATAGTTGGAGAACAAGACGCCAATCTAATAAATTTAGAAATGTAAGGGATTGAGAAAGTTGAACTCTTTCATCTATTTTCTCTGTAGTCTAAATCTTCCATTTCTTAAAATACTATTTTATTAATGCGATTGAGGATGCAAAGAATAATTTAAGTGCTCGTGAATCATGTTGCCATTTGATACTAAAATTACATTTTGAAATAATTGAAGTTTGAGTAATAATTCGATGTATGACAAAAAGGCACGATAGTTTAGAGCTTAAATACTAACAGAAATATAATATATTAAGCCATAAAGTGAATTCCTAACAATTTGAAGTAGTTGCAACATATAAAATGAAATCTAATTTGAAATGACAAAGCAATTCTATATTTTGAAATATTAAATAGTTTATCAAGAACTATTGCATTCAATATTTCTTTTTAATATTTAATTTTAATAAAGATAAAAATCATAATAAACTTGCATAGATCAAAACGATGAAGAGTGAGAAAGGATTTGAAGCTTTAAGTTGCAAATATTAGCGGCTATAGTAGATATTAAAAACGAAATAATTGATTTAAATTCGGAAACTTATTAAAAATTAGTATTCTATTAATTGCTTGAGTGTTAATAACATACATTAGAAACGTCTTCTTATTCTATCTATTGCCAAAAAAATTGCCGTTTTTATTCTATTTTGAAACTTTTATTTAATCTCGTAACACTTTGATGAATTTCTTGTAGCATTCCTTTTGTAGGATTTTGGTTTATAAACGAAAATTTTAACTGCAATTCTGTAAACATTAATGATCTGGTTCCTTTTAAGCACTGCAAATAAAGATTTAGATGAGTAATGATTCTTCACTTTATGCTTTTGACAGATAAATGTCAAGGAGGTTAATTCATCTGGAGTTGCAGATGTTGGATCAATACGATAAAGGAAATCATCTGTATGGTGAATGTCGCGATTCCTTTCTTCCACCTATGGAGTGTTTGCCATATGTTTCCTGACCCATCTTCGGTCGAGAGCAACAATTCTGGGGCACAGGAAATATCTTCTTTGGAATATTAAACTTCTAGCAATAAAAAATGGTAAGTATTAGAATAATTCCAGTTAGATCGTATTTGCAAGCGAAGTTATTAATCCTTTGATATTAATCCTTTTGAAAGGTATTAATCGATAACAGTAACTTTCAGATTATTCAAATGCCGACTTCATTGAAAGATTTCAAATGAAGCTTAATAGCATCTTAATTATAATTAGAAATTGACTTACTGTTCTTATTAAACATTTTTATTGCAAATTATTTGATCTTCTATGAAAAACGGAGTAAATTTATTAGTGCAATATTATACATTTACTGATCAAAAGGCAGATTTGTTTTAAGAATCAAATGTTAAAATCTCAAGCGTATAATGTATTCAGATTATCTTTGAATCGTGAAATGCATATCTAACTTCATTCTGGATTCTAATACGCATTTCCCTGAGAAATTTTATGGCATAACACAGATTGAAAGAACCTACAGTTAGATAATATAAGCAGTTATGTCAGCCACGTTAGATTTGACGTAATAATAATTGACCATTCCATCAAACAAATAATGCATGATCATTTTTAGTAATATTAGTTTTGAATTCTTTTTTAATTTTGATATTAATGCATTGACTTAATATTAGATATTCTGACTCTCAAAGCAAGAAACGTGGACACAGTTTATGGTAGGAAAAATTGCTTCTTGTGAAGCTACACGGTTAATTTGTTTCCATTCTTGTCTGGGGATTCGCGATATACTGCAGGATAATATATTTCGAGAAACATTCATAGTGTGCAATTCTTCGGCTCGCTTAAAACTGATATCCTACTAATACAACTTTCCTTAATATTTTTTACAGATATTACTACTCAATGATGGCATTAAATGCAACCTTTGATGGATCTTTCGAGCCCGATGGAGAATTTTGCATTTAGATGTCATCAACACTTCTCAGAATTTCCCAGTAAGGCTCAAAACATTACAAGACAGTTGTCTCCTAAAGCTGTTGAGTAATCTAAACTCTACAAAATTTTCAAGTTGAAAACAAAAATTAAAACCCTTTAATGCTCGGAAAATTCAATCTATAAGAAGTATCCGCATAAAGGAAATCTTATCGTATGAAACATTTTTAATTAGTTTATATATTTTTCAAATATGTTGTCTTTCAAATCGTATTCAGTATACAAGCGATGCTCAATTTTTCTTATTTTTATATTTGTACAACTGCTATCAACTGATGTTCAAAGAATGCACGTGATGTCGTGCAAACATTAATTTTAAGATCTAGATCTAAAATCCGAGTTCAAAACTTTTGACTAGCATGATCATTTGCGGTTGTTTCAACTAAAATTAGTTTTCAAATGCTTGATTTAATTTGGATATAAATTTAATTTTGGTGAAAAAATCTAGCTTGGTCATGAAATATCACGTTAAAACAGAGTGAATATTTTATTATTGTAATAGTTATTCAGCATTTATAAACGCGAGATATAAGACCTGCCACATAATTTTTTGCAGGTTTTTCTTTTTACAAAATAGTATGGGAAACCATTTCTAATAAAATGGTTTTCTTGAAAACTTTTTGATATAACATGGAAATAGTATATGTGAACTATTGTAATTTTATTGTGTGCGAGGGAAATTTTATGAAATTTCTTAATCTTTTGAAATTTTTATTTACAGAATTCTACAGCAAATCTGCAAAATTGTTGCCTATTATTTTTGGATAATTTTTGAATAAATGGTAAATAATTTAATATTACTGCCAATATTAAATCGGATTTCCAATTCATAAATATTCTGATAGTTCCCTTCATGATCACGCTTATAAAATAACATTTGGTATTTATCTGCCTTGAAATAATGAGATAAATACCAATTGGAGAGAGAATTCCCGAGCAAATTGGGCAAGGAAATTCATGCATTATAAACATCTGACTATTATCTTGTTTAAAAAATTAAATAACAGAAAATGATTTCATCAGAAAGTCTTGTATATTGACAAAGAACAAGTTGTTTCTGATTATTAATTCAATTTTATAAGCATTTCTTTAAAAAATTCTTTATGATCTGCAGATGTTTTTTCCTCCCCTTCCTTATTCGTGCAATGGCCATCAGAATTTTACTTCTATCGCTTCTTTTCTACGAACTATGCATAGAATTGTTATACACGGTACTCTTTCAGCCTCAGAGGTGGATTTCCAGCTAGGCAGGTGCCTAGGTGTTTATCATTTGAAATCTGTTTAATTAAACGGATGTTATACATGCCATTTTTCGTGGATGTTAAGCATTAAGACATAATTTTCCCAAAGTTAATAGCATAAACCTTCAACGCCCTGATTAATTTTTTAAGTTAAAAATATGCTGAAATACATTAAACTGTCGAATTAGAGAAAGTGCCCTGCTAAATCCGTCACTGTTTATCTTGTACATAGTGATCAACTGTATTACAGCCCGACTGTTGCACAAATATGTTGACAAATATGTTGAGAAGTAACTCCTCAAATGGTATAGCGAAATAAAGGTTCTTTAAAAAAAACTGCACTTGCACCTCTGTTGGAAAGATCTTGACATTTAAAATCTTTATTTCCTTTAGCTGTAATCCAATGATAAAATGCAAGTTACGATGCAAGATCTTAATGTCTCATTAAGTCATATTTAACATTTTGTAAATTTCTAAAATCAAAAATGTAATTACTTTATATTTTTTAAATATTTTTCAATATGTTTCTACTTTAAAGGAATGTTCATATCCCGAATTAAAATACTTAGCAATTATTCGTCTGAAATATTCTCTGTAATTATCTGAACATATTTAATTTGAGTATTTTTGAAATGCATTTTCTACACCATTTAAATCTTAAAAATAACGCTCATTCATTGCATCCATTGTCATCCAAATTTATATTAGTTTAGACATTTAGCTCAATCTTAATATTCTTAAAAGTTTAAAATTGCCAGAAATATTTTAAATACTTTAAATAAGAGGTAAATTTTACATTTTGTCCTTCATAGTTTGTTCAGAAAAAGATACCGATTGGTTCGGCCGGCCAACCAATCGGGATCCATAGAACATTGGCAAGCATTATTTGATTATCATGCCTGATCAACATGATGATCAATATGCTTTAAAAGAAAACGCGGTACTTTTAATTCCCCCCTCTTAACTGCATTATAAATAAAACGTGTATTCCTCTTCCAGAAATTTTTATTAATGAATGCGGTGAATGACAATTGCATATAAATTTCATTTATTCACTTTTTTTAATTTTTTGTTTATTATCATGAAATTGCAATCGTGTTAATTTTCCATTCATATCCTGAAGTGTTTTAAGTATCAAAAATTTATTCACGGAACTCAATGGCGGTATATTTGGTACCACAGCGAGGAGTTACTTAATCACTTTGTTTACAAATATGCTATTAAGTAAAATATCTATGTAACGTTAAGTAATTAAGTACTAAATGTTACTTAAGTAGGGAATAAATGAAATATTTACTAGTATAATGTTAATTTTTTAACTTTAATTTTTAAAAAATAGTATTGGGTTCACTGTCAAATTGTTTTCGCAGTTATATAATCTATTATATATTTGCTCATGAAAAGTACTTGGAAGATAATGGATTTTTTATGTTCATTCTCTTTGAAACATCTATTATTCTTAACTATAACCAATTTATTGGACGTTAATATCTTCTATGATATTGTATAATCTCCCTATAATATAAATGTGTTATTTTAACTGCACACATCTAAACATCTATTTAGAAAAAGGAAGCTGAGACTCGCATTATGCAAAATATATTTATATTTACAGTCTTTATCTTGATAAAGTTCAATTTGGACTAATTATGGTTTTTTTATAGTATCCTCCGAATTTTTTAAGTACTATTAATGATATCTAGAAATGAACGAGCTGGTAGAATAGCTCAAGTGCAGTAGAATCAACTTCTTTGCTTTAGTTTCTCTTGATTAATTGTAGTTGTTGGCATCGAAAAAAACGTCAAAGTTTGAACTCTAACGAGATTTGTTTCCAAGGTACATTAAATTTGTAAATGTTTTCCCAAAAGTTTATTGAATAAGTTTTTATGCATACATGTAGAGTCTTAAATCATTTGAACTTGTCTGTTTCAAAAATCTTGTTGCTCTAATGTTTTGAAATATATCGCCAAATATGTTGTTGATTGGATTTCTTTAAATGATCTTGTTATATCTTTAGGAGAATGTTTCTTCAAGTATGCTTTCTGATTTTTTAAAAATGAAACGAAAGATCTTGGTAATGCTTTATTATCTGTAAAGAATATTCGTTTCAAATTATATATGTATATAGCAGTTTCAAATTCTATAACAACCTTGAAACTATGTTTCAATATCTGTACAGTTAACTTGTAAATAAAAGTATTACAATAATATTTTGAATTGTATTTAATTTTTCATGAATTGTCCAGTTTCATTATTTGACTACTGAAATTACGCCTCTTGAAAAGTTCTTGTATTAAGACACCTCCAGAAAAATTTCTTAAATTTGTTCCACTCGGTAAATTTTTGATACCACACTCCAGGAATTTTTCCGAAATGAAACTGGAAAATGGAATAATTGAGTTGTTTTGAACTTGACTTCGAAGAGCGAATTTCAATAAATTTTTTTTACGATTAGCTATTCTGAAGTATTCTTCACCGTTATAAAGAATGGTACAAGATAAATATTACCTGCAAATTATTGAAGTCAGACTTACTCAGAAATCAATTTTACATAGGAATTTATTGTAATATTTAGTTTGAAATACAGTATATACCACTACAGGGAGGGCCGTATTGTAAAACAAAACAGGAGGTCTATAACTTTGGAGGCTGAGAGATTTAGCTTGCAGAATTTTCAAGGTACTGTAATCATTATTTGTAATCATCATTCATTTATTTGCATCAACCATGTGCGTGAATTTATTGAAATTAAAATGAGTATAGTTTAAACGTCAATTTTTAAAAGCATGAAAGATTCTTAGAATAATCGCGCTTGGAAATCGGCTATTAAAAATTATTTTCAGTTTAATCGAATTGTTGACTTAGGAGTTAAACTTTGATAGAGTATTTAGGTTCATATTTTTTATGGAACTTAATACATACTTTTATGCTTTTATTTAAAAAAATATTTAAAGTATTAAATTTTACGAATGACATTTACACGAGCTCGCTTGAATGAAACCCGACTTGTTTCATCTCGGTTTATAGCAATATTTTTTTAAACCGCTTGTATAGAGATTGTTGGAAGTTTTAATTTAGGCTTAGAAAATCCGTCTCCAAAACTGGCATTACCTAAGGTTCTACAAGATTTATTCCAATCCTAGGTGAAAGTAGTAGAATCGATGGAGGATTTAGGCATTCCTCAACCTATGCAGTGCAGATTATGAGGCTTCCTTTTAACAACTAGTCAATTTAGTTTCACTATTTAACATCGACTGCTAATAAACGATTTCGTTTAATGTTTATTTTAATAACTTAGAGAAAATATTTTGTGCATTTATTTTGAAACTATTTAACTAGGAGTAGCCTCACTAAAACATTCTCTAATAAAGTTGCATTTCGCCTCACATTACATTAAAAGTACATTCGAGTTGCATCTCGCATACTCTAATAAAGTGGTTATGCCAGAGAACGTCATGCATGGCATTGGCGAAATATTAACCTTTGGTTTGAATTTAGAAATTTTAGTGAATCTATCGATTGATCTTTGGCGATTAATTCCTGGCATGCAGTTAATTGTATCCGAGAATTGAATGTATTGTAAACGCGTTTTTTCTATTAGATTGAAGCAAAAATGATACGGAATTACACCTGTAATTGCAAAATCTCGTATCCGAAATAGATATTTTTAGGTCGTTAAGTTTTTGATTTATCGCATTTATGTTTCTGAATAGACTGTACGAATAGAATTTGACTTGTACGCCATTGATAAAATCCAGTACGTATATTTAATCTCTTGCTTTCGTGTTATAGTTACCGAGTTATATTTGGACAAATTTCCTCGAAATGGATTTTGCTCAGAATTTGATGGAAATCTGTAAATTTGTTGAAAAGACTGCATACCAAATTTCATCTTTCTAGCTGAAAGCGTTTGAGTTATCTTTGTCAAATACAGACGGACATTTTCTAAAGTGTTTTTTGAACTCGGGGGAAGGTATAAGACATGGAGACTTGTCAAAACCTCGAGTTTCAATTTTTTGACGATTTATCTACTTCATATAAAATAAAATAAAAAGGGTTATAAAACTGTTGAAAGATTTATCATAATTGCTAGGTAAACAATGCCAAATAATAGAATTTCATTATTATAAAAGATTGTTTGAATTTATTTCAGTATAAACAAAATACGGAAGATTTTAAAGGACATGGTAGACTACATTTAATACAACCAATACTGTAATTTGTTTAACATTGTAAATAATTCAATGTAAGCACACATTATAGGCCTGATAATTTAGAATTTGCACTCTTAGAAAATTTATTAATTTATGCAGCAATTAGATAAAAATAAATCTTTAACTGAGCAATCTGCAGCTTTTCTTCAGTCTTGGGTTACTAGACAGTTTCCTAGACAGAAATCCGCTTCTGTCTAGAATCATACCTTGCGCTTGGAGTCGGATTCATCGTTTCTTCTATCCGTTAATGCTTAACTTAACCAGTTAACTGTTTTTGACGAGTATACTTGTAAGGGAAAAGTACATCTTGCGTTATGACGAGTTTATTCATCAAGAGTAATAAGTAGTGACAATTTGCGACACAATTTAGATGCGCAATTTCCGAAGAGACGCGATTTCCTGACGAATAAACTCGTCATAACGCAAAACGTTGCACTTTTTCCATGACGAGTATACTCGTCAAAAATAGTTAACTTGTTCATTTGAAGGACTGATTTTTTTAAATTTGAGAAATTAAGATTAAGGTAACTGTGATGGTGGAATGCAACAAAATTTAGATATTATTTTTTAATCGATGAAAAGTCATTAAAACTTTTCATAGACGTTTTAAAATATTATTTGTATTAAATATTTATTTTCAATATCTTACTTCAAAAAATAAATCAAAACAAAAAGTAAATTTATATAAGCGACATTTGATTTCAAATTAAATGGGTAGTACATGCTATTGAAAATTATTTAAGAGTTTGAGAATATAGACTTTCTAGAAATGGTATAAAGATAAAAAAGGATTCGGCTTAAAGTACAAAGTGAAAAGTAATTTCTTTTGAACTGGGCATTAGCGGGTTACGTAGACGCAACGGATCGAGCGTCCGTCCTTTCCTTCTCTTTTTAGCATCAAAAACATTACTTCTGACTCTCCTTTAAGGACTTTTCATGTTATATAAAAGCTTTAATGTAAAAAGGAAAGATTTTTTTAATTTCAAAGAATTTGTGCAAATTTGAAAACTGTTCAGTATATTAATTAGCACATACTTTCACTCAATACGTTACTAATGATTATATGAATCCATTCTGAACACATGAACAGGAATGGAAATAAGTTAAAGGTGAATTAAGCCACATTTAAGTCAAACACCGGTGTTATCGCGACTTATTAGGGCCATCTGTCCATGATTCTAATGAATTAATTTGCTATTTACACAATTTACTGAAATGATATAGACGAACCGGGATTATTTATTAGGAGTTTATTTTAATTATAGTGAAGAAATTATTCTTCAGATGAGATTTTTTTTTTTAAAATTAAATCGTACTAAACTTTTTACTCATTAATTTGAATTGTTGAAACAATAAGATAAATGCAATAATTCGGGACATTTTATTCAAAACCAGGACAAACATGAGGCATTTTTTTTAAAATCCTAACAAAGTCGAAAAATAAGTCTGTCGTGGTCAATCAAGAATGTCTGATCATTTTAGCCATGTCAATCATCCAAACATTTCCATTTAAATTCGTGCTTGCGGTATCAAATGCTCTTCATGTAAACACAGAATGCTAGCATTCAAAATTTCTAAATCTAAATGTCTTTTTTTTTTCTTCCGCATCTCATATTCTGTCAGTTCTCGAATAGATTCAACGGAAGTTATGATTCCCAAGTCGACGTTCCGGACAAAGCCTCTCTGTTTTCTGTTCTTCGCTCTCTTCCTCTTTTTTTTTCTCCCTCTTCGATAGCTTATAAAAAGATATACAGATAAATAAATAGCGTGTACGAAGGATTAAACCTGTCAGTGGGCCACGGCCTAAATTGGAATGAGGCCATATGGTGTCTGTAATATCACGTGACCAAAAAATGGCGGACCTAGTAGCCATGGTAACTGGGAATCGATGAATGGGAAGCGCCGTGTCGGGGATGCTGAATACAGTTAACATTTGATGCTGCAATGACTCAGTTCGCACATGCTTTTAGCAAGTGATTACGTAAACATACACAAAACATTGAATAGAAGAAAAAAAAAGAATCGTTCTGCTCAAAAGTCTTTGCAACATCTTTTGTCGTATTTATCCTACTGTATAACCGGAAGCATATAAACCGCCTGTTCTTTATCTAAAGATTGTTTTGATCGTTAAAATGCAGAAAAAGAACCGACAGTTTGTTGACTTTAAAATACACTTATCTTTCATGACGGTAAGCATGAATTTTTTGCTCTTTTCCTTTTGTAAGAATTAAGTTTAATTCGTAATATACTTTTTTATTTGCTCTTTCAAGTAATAATTCTGTACTAAATGACCAATAAACGCCTTAATAATTTCGTGCGAACCTCGGAGACTACAGAAGTCAATACAACAATGGCATTATATTGTTCATTTGCATTTGCAAGCTTAATCGAATCCTTAATAAAATCAAAATCATTTAACTTAAAATGCAAGCCTCAAAATTGCGGAAGCGTAAGTAGAGTTTAATGACTTTAATATGACTTCGTTTGTACACTCGTCACGTACTGCTGCTGAAAATATAGGGCGAGTTGAATGACTTTAAAATGCATAAATATCTAGTTGCAAGTTTATAATTAAAAATTTCTTTCAATATGCTTAAGTAATAAAATAGATTTTGTTGATATTTAGAAACAAATACAGAGATTAATATCCTAATTCTTAGTAAATAAATTTATTCCATTTAGTAATCGGTTGAATGCAGTTTAGGAAAATTTCAAATGGTAAACAAAATTTCTAGGGTATTTTTTATGATTTTGGTATTTTAATAATTAATAATGCCACATTACAATCCTGATATTACTTAAAGGAAAATTTTATTAATTGTGAATCACATTTTCGGAATTTTCTACAATTATTTCAAAATTTCGTAAAATAGAAGGTTATCAAGAGTGTAAAAGGCTAAAAAATAAAATAATCCTAAAATTTATGAAATCCGATACTAAATTCTTGGTATTGATAAATCCGGAAGTAATATAATAAATGTCTTAGAAATATTTTTTTGTGTTATCTGATTTAAAATATTACTGCATAAAGTTTTAATTTAATTAATTGTCACTTGTCGTTAAATTTTAATAATTCAATGATTTTTAAAAATCTTGAGTATAAAAATTACTAACATGGATCGATCCAAAAATATCCAGTTTACAGCTAATTGGTGTTTCTTGTTTTTGTAAAAAGTAATAACAATTTAAAGTTAATCAAATATGAAACTTCAAAGTGAATAAAAGAATTTGATAATTTTTTAAAATTAGATTATGAATTTTTCATTAGCTATTGTTTTACTATATTTCGGAAAAAGAATACGTTATAAGCTATTTTCCCACCTCAATAAATAATGTTATTGGAATACAAATTAATATTAATGAGTTTAATTGAGTATTTATAATTAGCATGTTTTGTGATAATACTAATTTATTAAATAGAGTGCCCATTTACTTTTTTTAAAATCTAAGTTATTATGATTTAAAAATTGCGAAATACGTTTGACTCGGACATATTATACACCAATTAATCATTAAAATAAAAATATAGAAAATAAATTGTTTCTTATCATTTTCTTCAAATATTTATCATTTTTATTTTTAATACTTGTATTAATTATAGAGAAAAGTTTAGCATTTGATCTAAGCACTAAATAATATACTGTGGTAGGAAATTAATAATAGAAGACAAAGACTTTTTTTGTAATTAACTTTTTAAGAATCCATCGTTAAATCTCAATTTTTTTTAAAGCACAATTAAGGCAAAAATATTTTTCATTCCTCAAATCCAAGTAAAAATACGATGTATCAACTCAGTTATGGCATTGTATTCACTACGTCATTTTTTTTTCTTTCTTTGTTTAATCACATACGATACAAAGCCACTGAGTCTTTTTTTTATTGTTTTCTTTGAATCAATGTTTGATTAATTTAATGTTCCTGTATTGTTTTCTTTTTCTTTGACTTGCTCTTCTTCCAATTTATAAGAATTATTAGTTATTGCAACTGCTTTATAGTTTATTTCTCTAAATTGAGATATTTCCCTTGATTTGAATAATTCAACCAGCTGGTTATGTTCAAAACTGAATAACATTTAGGCGGAAAAAAAAACAAAGAATTTATCCTTAGCTTGTTTTAATAAAATTATTATAATAAATTAAAGTCAAAAAGAGTTTGCTCTGTAAGGATGCAATAAAAAATTATACAACATAATTTTTTATAACTACTTAATATAACGATTGTTCTCTATGCAAAGACATAATTTTTTTAAAAAAATAATTCCTAAAACCACATTTACATTTGTAATACATCGTTGAAACATGTGTTATGTTTCACACTCCAAATATCTAAGATTGTTCTATTCCCCCCAAATATCTATTACAGTTGCTCCAAATTACATTTGTTCCCCAATTATTTGATACAGTTTATTCAAATAAAGGTCAAATCTAGGAGGCGTTCTAAAGATTGTAATTTTTCCCTACGTACTAAATTTTTATCTTTGTTATTATTAATTTTTATCTCGGTTATTATTAATTTTTATCTCGGAAACATGTAAATTTTATAATGATATATCATTAATTTTAATATTAAATTATATAATTAATTAAAAATTGGATAAAAACTATAAATTAGAAGAATTTTTCTTCAGTAATAGAGATTAATGGTTTCTATGATATAAAATTAATTCTTTGATTCCAATTAATGTCTTCTGTAACAAGGGTTCTCAACTTATATATATATACCGTCATTTGTTCAAAGCATTATTTTTAATGATGACATTTTAACAAGAATTTTTAATGAATCTAAAATGACGACCCTTTTAATGTTTTGTTTTAATATTTATTACATTTTTTTTTCGTTTTGGGATTCCCCATTAAAGAGACGCCTTTGGCCAGCGGACTAACGCTGACCAGATGTAGGATGCTATGTTAGGTATTGTCTCAATTCCGGGAAGATATTAGCTTCTATATAATTCATATGACAAAAATATTATGAATGGGTTGAGAAAAAAAAAGAAAATTTACACGATTTTTTTCTTAAAAAGAGGATTTAAATACAGGTTTATTTTAAACAAAGTGATTCTCATTCTCTAAAACGAAATGCGAATAATAATGAGAAAGAATGTTCATTCTTCCTATGCAGGACTAATCACATGACTTAAAATTTGCAATTTGACACAAATATATTTCGGAGAGTAAAAATGTATGTCTCGTATAGATCTTTTTAAAATATTAATAATTAAAAAAATCGTGACATTTTGATGTTTTCCTGCGATTTCGAAAAGATGGCATCTCAAAATAATTTTTGCATCATTTTAATTTTTTAAATTGCTTTTTAAGTATTTCTATTTAAGTGCAGTATAATTTTCTCCTTCAATTTTAATAATATTTTTTGCGTCATTTTCAACAATACTTTTTATTGTTGCAATGAAATTTAAACAGTTTTCATTATTTCATCAAATATTTAATTGCGTGATTTTCTTCCATTGTCGAAAGCTAATGAAAAGTTTCTGCTATGTTTACAATTGATGAGAGAAGTTACATTATCATGAAAGACAACATGCAATTAGAAGATATATTACTTAGTTATGTCTTAAATGGCTTTGTGATATAATGGAACATTATTCCATTAAGAATATTCATTTTACATGTGTAAAGCTATTAAAAGGATATGGGTTTATTGTGTATTATAATTTAATTTTAAAAAATTTCAATTATGTTCTGTGCGTCCAATTATGAATAAGAAATCTAATTTAAATTCTATGCAACTAATATTCAACGGGGGAGCAACCGGTAGCCAAAAGCAGATAGTAATTAAATAATATAAATATAAAATATTTTATCTTTGATCATGAATATTTCATTAAGAATGTATTGATTTTTGTTTAAATTTTGGAAAATTGTAGAATAATAGAATTGTTGAAGAAATAATAAACTTGCCTGTAAATTTTTTTTTTCGAAAAAACAGTAATTTTATTTCCAATTTTTTGTGACATATTTTACTATAGTAGCATATTTCTGTTGTATAGGAATATTATTAGTAATAAAAAAACAAATAATGAAGATGAAACAATGTGCACATAAAAATTATATTATCGCTTCTGAAATATTTAGAACTATATCTTATGTTTTAAACGACAAAAATCCTCTTTATTGTTATCAATAAATAGTTTGTATTGTTATTTGTAAGCAAAAGGAAATCATTGACATACTTTTTTTCATTTAGAAACGACTGTATTCTCAGAACTACGCATCTAAATTGCATTGATTAGAAAAAAATCTCGTTTGACTTGAAGGAAAATGTGAGAGCTATTAGACAATGAATTGATCATGTAAATGTTTTTATGTTAGTTTTTCTAGAGGAAATCTAATTTGTTTCAAAAGTCAATTGCCCATACCTGACTTCAAAGAAATGCTCGGTTAGTCATAAATAAGTCAGAATGATTGGAAAAACTATTATGAAGTAAAGATTTCTAAATATTTTAGGTTATATAAGAAACTACTTTAGAGCTTTGAATCTTTAACCTGTTTCTCTTTTCTTACTTCATCACAGGTAATTAAGCAATTCTAATTTTACATCCCTGTAAAAACTAATTTGTGCCTCTTCTAATTACTGTACTGATAGGCTTTTAACCGCCGATTTGAAAACTGAAATCAAGCAGCTGTATCATTTGCATATAAAGAATTACTATTTTTTCATATACGCAGTATAAATAAATTTTAGTAATCGTTAAAAAATTCGAACTCGAGATTTTGATGAATCTTCACGTTTCCTGAGTTCGAAAAACAGATTTTTGGAAAATGTTTGTCTGTCTGACTGTGACAAAGAAAACTTAAAAACGTTTTGAGCTAGATTGGCGAAATTTGGTATACAGTCTTTTCATCAAATTTGTAGACTTCTGTTAAATTTTGAGTAAAATTCGTTCAGAGAAAATCTATCTGTCCTGCTGTTAAAATATAAATTAACCTGCTCTTTGTATGTTTCAATATAGTAGAGAGTAAAAATGATAAAAAAAAACTGTAATTTTCTAAAAGCTTTAATAAAATATCATTCTTTTAAACTGAACTTTCATGTCACGGAATAAATTAATCCATATTGCATCTATTCCAAATAGATCAATTTATTCTGGTAGGAGCATTAAGCACTAGTTCTATCATTCTCTAGGGTGCGTGCTTTGATAAATGTATTTGCAATCGTCACAAAAAAATACTGCTTTTGAAGAAATGGCTTTATGACTCAATGGCCATTTGTGATTAAAGGTTACGGTTACTGAAAATTTCTTAAGGCGGCACAGTACTCGAAAAATCCTCAAAAAATCGAAATCGCTCATATGATTAATTGAATTATTCTAAATGTGCCTACAAAATTTTAGAGCTGTAACTTTATATTTTATTAAGTTATTGAAGAATATTTGCGCTCATAGCGTAGCACAAGAGCAAAAACAGCAAGAAGAGCGAAATAAATTATTCCAGGCCTTATATACCCTGCGGTATTGATGGAGAAAATGTTTTTTCACAGTGCTTATATAATATTAAGATTCTGATAGGGATTTCTCCACATGTAGATTCTGATAAGGTAAACACAGGGATCTTTTTAAAAGAATATGCTTATTTTCTATCCATTCACACTGAGCTTGTGAAAATGCAAATGTAAGCATTCTTATAAAGCGCCTCTTGAATTAATTAAGTAGAAAAAGTGGAATGGGATCAGAAAATTAGAGAATATTTTAGAATGACTTTGATATGGTCTAAATTAAACTGAAAGTTAGGAAATTAATTAAGTTTAAATTAAATTTTCATATATATATATATATATATATATATATATAATATAAAATTTAATTTAAAACTTAATTTATTTCCTAATTTTAGCTCGATTCAGCACATATTAACTTCATTCTAAAATACTTTCTTACTTCTTGATCCCATTCCACTTTTTCTATTTAATTAATGCAACAGAAACCTCTGTAAAAATGGTTTCGTCAGCGATTACTACGCTACGAATGAAGGGATAAAAAATTCCTGACTTCAGCAAATTCTTCTAACAGATCCCTATGATTCTCTTGCTTGCGGTCGACACGTGTGGGAAATCCCTATCAAAATCTATACCTATTATAATTACAGGGATACAATTTTCATTAGCTTTTCCTTATTTCGTGTTGTGTCATTCTATCATGCGTTCGTCGGTTCTGCTTGTACAAAGAAATCATGCCTAACCGTATGCAAATAAAACGAAGTTAAAAATGCTCTCTGTTTCCGGCCACGACTCTTCTTCAAAAATTATTATGTTTATATATATACATAAGGTAAATTGTCACAAAAAAAAGACTTACGCTCAGACGCACGCATGCACATACACACACACACACACATACATATATATATAAATTTGTAAATATGGTATGTTTTGAGGATTTTCACTATATGCAATGAAATTTAGATCTACAATTTTGATGTATAAACCTAATTTCAATTCATTCAGTGTGTTGTAACTTATTTAACCTATATACTACAGATAGACGGAAATAGTAAAATAGTTCGAATTCCTTTTTTTTGGATTTAATTAGGTTTAAAATCTGATAATGAATCAAAATCTCAAAAATTAAGAGTATTGAAGGTGTTATACTTTAACTTTCGTATTCCAAAATGTAAAAACTTTAACTAATAGTATTGCTAATGATTATATTATTCAAAATCAAAATTCTCAATAAATTTAATAATAATAGTTAATATGTTTATTATATTTTCGTTATCTTTCGGAAATATTAGCTCTCTACTCTTGATTTATAAGGTAAATTAATTTCAAAAAGCGACTCTTGTTGTTTTTTTAGTGAAATTACATTTTCAAAGTAAAGCGTCCCTATTATTTGAAGAAATGTTAGCAAAAAGCAAAAACTGAGATGCGGGCAGTTAAAATATTATTATCCATATTTCTCTTTTAGTGAAACAAAAGCCTCACATAAATCTTATCTTTATTAATGTCAAAGTGTGGGCAGACGATTTTTTGCGATAATTCATAATATTCTTATATGAAATACTTATATTACGAAAACTTACAAGAAAGGGCGAAAGATGCGTTTCTTTTTATAGAATATCTCGGAACAATTTTCATTTTATTGATCCTACATCTGTTCTGCCAAATCACATTATAAATCACTATTGATTAATAATTTAAACCACCTGAATGGTTTTAGCTTTTTTTCTTTTCTTGTGAATGACAATCGAGGACTGGAACATATTTTCTCGTCACGATATTATGTTATCAACTTCATTATACGCACTCTACTTTTTTTTATTTCAACTCAAGAGATTCGTGCTTGATTATCTGATGATCCTGAAGAAATAGGAGTTATCGGTAAAAAAGTGCTTTCAAACTGAGACGCTTTCATTCCATTCGTTATTTATGGATAAAAAAAAAGTTTGGATAACTTCGATTTTTTTTTTTTGACTGAAATGATTCGCCCTGATGAAAAATAACATTAACTTGAAGACTTGGTGAGCTGAATCAGCTGCTCTCTGGAACTTTTCATAGTCTTTTGGTCGCATCAAAACAGTAAGTAAGGTCAAGGTCAGACCTAATGATGAAGCATTTTATTCAAAGGAGTTTTGCAATAAAAATATATCAGAACATGCAAACGATGAAAATCACGTATCGCGTCAGAATCACACATCTTAATAACTATGATTGTTTATTTGGTTTTAGTATTTTAGTAAAAAAAATATTATGAAAGTATACTGGTAAGGGATCAAGTCGAAGTCTGTTGAATTAAACAGGAAATTTTTTGATTCAGAATTGCACAATAATATTTTCGTATTGAGTTTGGCCTTCAAAAACTAGATTTACATAAATTCATCGAAAATCATGTGACACCCTAAGTAGAATGAGATTGGAGTGAATAGATAAGCTTTCAAAAACTGAATTGATAATTTATTATCAGCTTACATTTGTATATTTGAATCCTTTTTTTAAGAATTTGTATTTGATATTAACTGATTAAAAAAAACTATTGCTTTTGATTTGAATGTATTTAACATATAAAATTTTGTTTTGAAGTTGTTTTCTAATACAATTTTCTAACAATGTATAATGAAGGTATTTGAGACTCCATTTTCTGATACTTCTATGCTAAAGATATGGATAAAAAAATTATTATTTTTAATACAAACCTTCATTAGGCTTTATGAGCACGTGACATTCTAATCCACGATATCGTGCTCCTTCACAAATCACTGAAATAAATAATATATATTTTTTTATGCTTTCTATTGACAGTTTGAGGATTTAGTTGATTATTTCCTTTGTTTCTTTTCTCGATAAAGAAAATATACTTCATTTCGTTTTTAAAATTCCAACTGCTAAAAGTAATGATACAGTATACCCAAGAATGTATTACTGAATTTAAAAAATTCAAAACAAATTTTAAAATTATTAATTACTCCTATTTATATAAAAAAGAATAGAAGAATAAAAATTAACTAATTTTTAATAGATAATGAACATATAATAAATCATCTTTTAAAAGAATGTGATTGACCGTAACATCACGTTAGCTTATGAATTTCATTTTTTCTTATTTTCTTAATTAAAGAAAGAACTATGTATTTTATTATTCTCTAATTAGATGATAAAGTGGCAATCAAAATCTAATAAATCTATAAGTAGGTTGATGATAGTGGAAGTTTATTTTTAAATCTCAGTTTAACTTCCTCGTCTGTGAGACTACACTTCCTTTCTTCTTTGAGAAGATTATTGTTTCTAACTCTTGTATTTCTATCGATTGAACAATCTGATTTATAAAATTCAAATACATCAAAATTTCTTTCATCTTTATTTGACTTAAAATTGGATCATTACAGCTTAGTTGATTTCGTGGTATTTAATAATTCAATTCATTCAATTTGAAAACGTATTACACTGGAAAAAAAGAATTGAAACTGTTGATCTCAAATACATTCTTATTAATGTAAGTAAAATTAAATTTTTTATTTGTTTGGTAATAAATTAACTATAAATAGTTTTAAATTCTTTCTAAATAGATTTTAGTGATTATGATTTCTCTATTATATTCAAATTATGATATCCATATATCCGCAATAAATTTTATTTTTCCTTCGAAAAATATAATTTATTCTCAAAATTTATAAGTACGAAATTAAATATAATAGATAGATTCATTTTTTGTTTTAATTAATTAAAAACAATCAAGTGATTTTATTTAATATAAGTCCATAGAAAATTTCGTCATATTTCTTTCATATATTTCTTCTGCTTTTGAATTCTTGTGTTTAAAGTGTCACTTATTAAATTTTTTGCACTTGCACACATATAGAACTTTTTTATTTATTAGCAAATATAAGTAATTAAAAAAATAAAAATAAGCACAGTTAATAATTGATGATCGTATTTGAGACATCGTGTATTAATTTCCCATATATAAGTATTTCATTAATTTTAATAATTATTTTTACTTGCTTCGTATTCATTCTAATAATGATGATGCGATCTTTGCGCAAAATAATGTTTGAAAATGCATTAATTTTTTTAATACCAGTTCGTGTTAATTGAGATACTGAAAACTGATTTAACATTTGAGTATAATTAATTTAAGAATATGATATAATAACTTTTTGCGACGTAAAAAACGAAATTTTATAATTTCTGCTCAACAAGACACGATTTTTGATAATCCAAAATCGACGCATTATCAACTATCTTCAGAAAAGGTATACACTTTGAATAAATATTACATAAACAATTAATAACACGCATCAAAGTTTCATCTACTTATATTAACAAATGCATAAATTGTTACCGTAACGTAAAGGCCTATCTTGATGGAATTCTAGTGAACAAATGGTTAGGAAAAATGAACAGTAGAGCTCTTCTGTTTCTAATTTCACTCTGATGAATTACCTTTTGTGTAGATACCGAAAAAAGCTATGTTTATTATTCAAGACCAATTACATTTAGCGATTAGTATTGCAGAAGAATGTTCGCAAACGACATTTTCTATGTTTAGTGGCATGCGCATTGCAATCGATCGACGTTTCAACAATGCCTGTGCAAATATTTCTGTAAGCATGTTCCACTAAAGGCCTGATATGTTGAGGTTCAAGAATTTAAATCGGAAGGAGAAGGTAATGAACTTTATTCTCTGAATGAGTTCCTAATTATTATTATTTAAAAGTGTCAAACAGATATGCGCTTTGGCAACGAATTGCTCACTAAGATAGAGATGGCTACTGGAAGAATTTCACCAAGAGAAATGCACATGTGGTTCACTTTATCCATAATAGCAATTTAGTGGTACATCTATCATAACTAAATCAGACTTTTACTTTATTTGCTACCTAAATGCTCTAAGGTAATTTTGATCAACTGAAAACACTCCACCTCACTTTCGTCATTCGTTCTGGTCTTTGAATGGATATGTTAGATTAAATGAAATGGCCACTAGTGGAATCATTACGGTCTGAAAAAATCAACATTTGTATTCGTTAATTTGAGTATTGTTATTAATTATTTATATGATAGATATTCAGAGTAAGTATGAATTTTTAAGATAACCTGTTGTTGGAGTCTAGAGTACGTGTAACGGCCCTTGCCTCTCTCTGTGTCACTGCAAATGTAACTGAATCGACATGAGGCAAAAAAATTCAAGTTAGCTTTTTTTTTTATGAATCGATTCATAAATGTTCATATAAACATAGGGTAGAAGACCAGTGCCAGGTCAGTACATTGGTTCCTGACATGTTTAAATGATCATCAGAAGAGCTATCAGAAGAGCAGTACCCGCCCAAATTTAAAATCAGAGTATCTCGGATTGACAAATGAATACTAGTACTCTTCTTCTGTTTCACATTTCAAATTCAATTAAAAGGAATTTAAGTATAGTGTTAAGAATGTGTTTGTGCAGATTTTATTAGTATTATAATCCTGATTAGTTCTTTTTTTTTTCTTACTAAAATTAACTTTAAAATATATAAGAAACTAGAGAAAGGATTGCAATTTTGAATTTGAAACGACATTTAATTTTACGAGTAAAGAGAATTATACTTATGAATTATAATATGTATTGACTATTTTCAGCTAGCAGAAAATGTTCGTTTATATCTGATATAATATATTTAAAAATAAATTTCATTTTAAATTATTATGGAAAATTGAACAAAAATTTAAAAATAAAAAATTTTGCCATAAATAAAAAAATATATTATTAAGATTATTTGATTCATTTGAAAAGGGAGTAATATTTTGGAATATGTTAAAAAAGTTTTTTAGAGTCAGGTTCACCCAAGATTTTAAAGTTTTTTTCTGGAATTATCAAACTTACTGACATTCACAATGGAAAAAGCCAAATTTTGACTGCAATCCTCTATGTAATCAGATGGTGTACAGTAAGAACTTGAATTTTTTGTTAACATATCAAAATAACGATAAACCAAACAGACAAGATTGATTTAGTTACTTTCAGAATACCAATGATGTTAATGATGTTTTTATTTCGTTTTAAAGAGAAATTACTGTAATCGTTAATTTTGACGAATCTTCATATTTCAGACCTTCGGAAAAATGCACTTCTGGTATTATATCTGTCTGTCTGTCGTCTGTGACAAGAACAAAGTAAATTCAAAAGTGAATTAAGTTAGATGAGCGACATGTGACACGTGATGTTTATTCCTGATTTGTAGATTTCCTTCAAATTTTTTGCGAAAACCTTTCACCGAAAGTCTGTCTGTCTGTCCTTCCAAATACGATAACTATAAAGATTAGAGCTGGATAAATAAAAGTGGTACAAATTTATCATCTAAAATGTCAATTCATATCGAATTTCCAGCTAAATCCGATTAATGATTTATCATCTGTCGGTTTATATTTTCGCATGAATGTAAGCAATATAACTAATAAACGCAGCGATTTAAATAAATTAGATTTCGTATGTACTCTTGTTATCTCTTTTGTATGTACTCGTTGTAGTTCTGTGTCAATTGTAATTATTAAAAAAAAAGAGGTTCAAAAAGCATATTTAGTTTTCTTTACTGTACCATAAATTTCTCAACTCTCAGATGCGGGATTCTGAAAATAGAAGAGCAGCGGTGGCCTGGGGATAAGATGTCGGCTTCGGAGGGTTTCAGGTTCGAGACCGAATTCCACCAAAAACACATAGTTTAAGTGGGTCTGATGCACGTTAAATCTATCAGGGCCAGTCGCTTTCGTCATCTGACCTCTACTCAAAAATACGAGGTTTGTTCCAAAATAGCCTTAGTGTTGCTTTAAAACAGGACATTAATCTAATAAAATTAAATAAAAATAAATCTGAAAATAAGAACTTGAGAATGAGTGTGTTTCACAGCCTTTCCTCTGGTCCACAAGTTTATTTGATGCGAGAGAAGTGTATTAATATCTTCATGTGAGGATATGCAAGAAACCTTCTGAGAGACCACTTCTGCATGCTACAAGCAATATACAGCCAGGTGTTACTCATTCAATGGCACGGCACACTTTCAGTGCCTCCATTTCGTATTTCGAATACATAAAATTATCAAAACCACTGAAAATGTTTATAAAAAAATCAAGATCCTCAAAATTAAATAAATTCCTTTAAAATTAAAATAATTTCCTTATAAAATATAGAAAATTTGCTGATATTAATATTTTTTGTACATTATAAATCTCTTATTTTGTTGAAAATATGAATTAAATGTGTTCGCTTATTATTCATCAGTAACATTATGAAGAACTCTTAAAGATAATTATATATTACTTCATATGTAAAAATTATTAAAAAATTGCTGGTGAACTGCAAATTTACAAATAAATTGTAAATTAGCAATAAATTAATAATTTTCAATATAGCATTCACTAACATATTTGCTCTTTTTAATAGGAAGTTATTATATAATGATAAAATGAAGCACCCTTTAAATTATTTGATGTTCAGTATTACTCTTGCTAGTATTCTAGTATAACATATGAAATGTTTTCTAAAGAACTTCAGTACTTTGAGTATTTTGGATTTGGATCTAGAGATGCTCAGTGAAATTGATATAGAGATATTTTGAGTGAAAGTTCAAAATATCTTAGAGATTCTTTGTAACGATTACTATTTTATTTCAGCTATGCATTTCTTTATTTTTTACTTTATTTTTCTTTCTTTTCAGTATCAATTTTATTTATTTCCTTATTTATAATTTTGCTGTACTTTTACTTATTTTTTTCTTTTTTAAATTTTAAAAAAGAATTGAAAATTATTTATAGTTTTATTTTTATTTTTGCCATTCTTCTTATATTTTTATTTATGTTATTTTCTATTTATGTTATTATATATTATTATCGGTGATTTCACAGAGAATGCCCATTTATGTATGCCATGAGAAATGATGCTTAATGCCGCGAAAAATGTGCTTTTTACTATAGCTCTACTCCAAAATGAAGGAAGATACATTGAACATTTACAATCGTTATTCGATTCAACATTTCAGTTTCTACAAAAATTCTGAGAAAACTGCATTCTTTAAGCTACGAACAAATAAATTCTAATTACATTATAAAAAATGGTTTTACAGATAGATGCTGATAAAACAGAGTTAACATGCAAACGACATCATTCTATACTCATTCATTTGTTAATTTGTTGCAAACTTCTAAATCATCCTGTACGTTACATTGATCCAATTTTTTTCGTCCTCTTAGTTTCTGATGTAATGTGTTCTACAAAGCTTTCCTGATGTTGGGTACAAGCTATGTCCTCGTATACGTCGATCCTGCATATAACCTTGAAAATGGTCAGGAACCTACGAGTATACAGATCAAGATGGACAATCTTAGGCGCCGCTTTCTTGTGGCCATACGTAAGGAAACACTCACTGTGATGGAAGAGAGAGTTGGAAAACATATCTTTGTGAAAGTGTCCTGCCCTCTAGAAAGGGAATACAAGGAGGCTGAAAACATGAGAGTCGAGTTACCTTTGTATGGGGTAAGGCTAGTTGAATTTCAGAAATTTTACTTATTGACAGCTGAAACTATGCATATAATATAATAATATTTATAATCTTTCTTATTTATCTGTATGTTTAATATAGTTTTTTAAAAATAAACCAGTGAGTCAGTTTCCAAACTTCAACTACAGATCGAATTTCGCCAATTTTTATTTCATATGAGAGTTTATTAAATCTAAATCAATTATCATGTTGCCTGTATTTCAAATGTCGTAGAATCCCCCATTTTTGAGAAAAATTCCAATAACATTATTTTAGAGTTCTGTGTATTCTTTATAAGAAAAATTCACTACAAAATACCTCAGACACATTTATTGAGCCGACTTCACTAATTTTTATTTCATATCGAAGTTTTTGGCCCTTAGGTGCATCATCATTTGTTTCCTCCCCCTCATTTTTTTTTGAAGTCTGAGGAACAATATTGCCTGTTCTATTCTCAAAGTGAAAAAGCCCTAATATCACAGCTTAAACATCTTACGTATGCCGCCAGTTTTTATTTCAAGTGAAAGATCATAATTCTAATATTTCTCTTGACATGTCGTCAGTGATAATTTGTTCACCAACTCTCACTATTTTTGAGAAAAATCTCAAAAACATACTTCGCTGTACATTTTCTATGTAGGGAAACACAACAAAGCTCCCCACCTCCAATATGTCATTTCATATAAAATTTCTATTTTGATTTTAAAAAATTTCGTCAATTTTTATTTTATATAAAACTTCTAGACTTCTAAATGCACTGTCAACGCATACGTCTTCTCCATTTTCGAGAAACATTACAAAATAAAACTTTAATAGAACCTCCAACTTCAGCAACTGGAGTGCTGGGGTGATATAACAATTAATTTTAACAATTTGCAATCATAGCTGATCAATCACAATGCTCTATATTTACTGTGCAAGTTTAATTTAAAATAGTAGTTTCTTTTGATCTAATATGTAGTTCATCAAAATTGGTTGACAGTGGATCTTTGAAGGCGACTAATTGGTATATATGAAAATGCGTATGCATATATCTATTTAATTTATAGTTAGAAATTATTTTTTGGTCTTACTTCTCCAAATATTTATATTACATTATGACTCATGTGTGTGCTTATATTTTGTTACTACCGTTTCTGTAAATATTTATTTAATTTTTTAAAATCTTTTCATATATTATTTTTATGTAATAATATGGTGTGATTTAAAAGCTGCTACCAAAACGATAAAAAGACTATGTTGTGACAGACAGCGAAGAAAATGAAAAATATAATTTTTTTTTCAAATAATGAACTGTCACAATTGATAAAGAAAATAATTAACAATATTCTAATTCAAAAATCAAAAAGAGAAAGATATTTTGAAAACACTTTCAGCATTTCAAAATCGAATGCAAAATTCAACGGTCTTCAGTGGTCTTCAACCTTTATTTCCTTCCATATCCCCTGATAAATCGTTTTTTTTTTGTATCTCCTTCCTAAACTGCCAATTCTCTCTTTTCAGTTTTTATTAATTTTAAAAACAAACATTAGTATTAAATGACTTGAATAACTTTAATTACATTTGTATAATTTACTTTTAATTTTACACCTAATTCCATTTTTCATTACATTATTAGTTCCATGCGCTAAGAAGCGAAATAATTGAAATATTTTTCACATTAACTTACGAGTAAAATTAATAATTACTTATCGATATATTCGACTATTCAAATAAAATTCTATTTTAATGCAATCCTTAAGCTTTTTCACAGAGTTAAGTTTTATAAAATTAGATTTAAAGGAAAATTGAAAGAATCGTGTCTGGAGCTACGCCAAGCTTACTGTAGCATTTATTTTCAACATATTCATAAAATGAGTTTTTTGCCATATTTCCTGTATTCGTGAAAGGTATTAAATATTTTATTGCTTTATTTCTGAGATCTTGGCATTCTTTATTCGCTACTTCTTAGTTCAGGTCTTTTACTTTTCTCACGCACTTGTAGGGAAAAAAGTCTAACTTTTTTTTTCATTTTATTTCTTAACGAAGGGTGTCCCACAATTAATGCAAGATTTGCATTTGCCACCATTCGTACCGTAAAGTGTTAGCGACCCTATTAAAAAAACGCCATTTGACAGCCGACAGTATGGATTTTATGCTTAGTAAAAATGGAGCGTTACACGATATATTAACGTGTTTTCATTGTTGAACAATATTTCAAAAACAATGAAAGTCTGGAGATCACAGTACGAAAATTTGAGAATTGGCTGCTTAGATCATGTGATTTAACACCATTGGATTTCTTTTTGTGGAGTCATTTGAAGTCATAGGTCTATGCCAACAGGCCCACAAGCACGCGTGCATTGAAGGAGGATATTCAACGCTGCATCAACGAAATTCTGTCACATTTATGCAAAATTGTCATGTCACGACAAAAGAGTTCTGTATTCCAGCAAAGCCGTAGAGGCCATTTGCCCTATATGTTATTCCATATATAATCCAATCCTATGTACTTTACGATTCAATAAAAATATAACAATTTAAAGAACAGAAAACTTTATTTTTTATTTTATTTAAACCTTGCGTTAACATGTTGTTCTATCGTGCAACGCTCCGTTTTTACTAAGCCTAAACTGTCAGCTATCAAATGGTTTTTTAATCGGATTGCAACACTTTACTACAGGAATGGTGGCAAATAAAAATGAGTTAATTTTGGGACACCCTTTATTTTATTTTCCCCCATTACTAACATTACTTTCATTTATCTGCCAGGGAAATTGAAGCTGTAAGCTTGGAAACCTTTGATCTAATAGAATGAGAATCCAATCCGAACTTAACGTTTACTGAACATTACAAAATTTAAACAATGGCACACTTGCCTGATTGTATATATGTGAAATAAATTTTGGCTGTAAAATAGCGAAATATCTGATAGTGCATAGCAGTTAAAGGCTAAATTATTTTAGTATTTTGCATCTATCATGCTTTTGTAAATGCATTTAAATTTTATTCTTTGAACTAATTCATGTTAATAATATCAATTAGTAAGACATTTAGTTCATTAAACTCATTTAGTCATGCAGCCTAACATCCACTGCCTATTTCCATATGTTGTTCTGAGGAGTCACTTGATGTTTTCTCCTACAAGATGCGCATTGGATTCCAAAATGAGATCGGCGTGAGCATGTTTTGTCTTCATGACATTGATAATTTAAAAGAACTGAAAATTTAAGAGTGACAATTAAATTATCAACTGAATAGAATCGGCTTGTTTAGCATATAGCAGCGATTAATTTTTATCCTAATCCACTTCTTAATAAATGGGCACGACCATCCAACAATGATACTATGAGGTGGATTAAAAAGTCGTGCAAGATCTAAAGTTGTTTTGTCAAGATTTATTGTACATTGTTACCCTGTACATTATTGATTTCCCTGTACATTGTTACTGCAAAACTAAGGTAAGGAGGTTTGAAAGTGTATATAAACGTGAGGAAAACAGAATCGTAATGGATTTCATTTCGCTTGATAGAAATGGAAACTATTTGATTTCCAAGGTAAGGAACCATTTTATGAAATTCGTTACCGAACTGTGGCAAATATTCTTGAGGCGATAAACTGCATTATTCAAGCTGTTAACATGATTAGTTCTGCTTAGGTAATTTACGGCTTCCACATAGCTAATAGCAGATTTCTTACTAAGCCCAAAGATTATAAATGCTTCAAGTAACTATGTATTGTATAAAATGTAATTATATGTTTGTAAGAATTAAGTTCTCGAGCCTTGTGATTTCAATAACAATTCTATTATTTTATTTTTCAGTTAAACTTGGACAATCCAGCTGAAATGGAGGAGGCAATGTTCGAAAAAAACATGAAAAAAATATTTAGAGATATAGAAACAAGTAAGAAATCATTTAACTACGGTAAATAAAGATCTTTAATATATATTTTAAAATGCTTTATCTGATGTTATACTCCTCTTCTGTTACGAATTCTGTTAAATCCACATCCAAATCAATATTATCTAATCAATTATGTTTATTATAAAACGATTGAAAAAAAAATACAAGATTAGATATTTGATTTTGGAAGTTTAGTTTAGTTTTGTTAACGTCCCATTTTAAAGCAACACTAGGGCCATTTTGGGACGGACCTAGCAATTTTGAACTGCGGTCAGATAACGAGGACGACACCTGATCTTACACCCCCTCTGAATTTCAACACCACAACGTGAGGACGTTTGGCCTCCCGACGGATTTAACATGCACTAGACCCGTTTATATGACAGTTCTTCGGTGGAAGATCGGTTCGATTCTATATTTTTCGTGTTCCGAAGATGAGACCGTACAACCAGTTGTTGCCAATCCACAGTGGTTGTTAAAAATATAACAATAATAAAATTTTTGTTTGTATGTATTTAAGGTTTGATTAAATACTTTTTTCAAAATAAAGTGATGTTTTTAAAAAATTCATTTACTGACAAAAACTAACGGCTGAGCAATTCTTAATGTTTAAATTTAGACAAAGCATTCGATAGCTTTTCTAAAAATTACTTGGAAACGTGAAATGAGAAATTGTGTTCTTATTTTAAAAAACCAAACTTTGTTGATTAAATCCATTAGCTTACGAAATTCATTTCTAAACATTAAAAAAAGGTAAGAAATATAAATTTTATTTATATCACAGTATTTAGAATCCCTACTCTAATCAAATGACAAATTTGTAAATAGTTAGAGATAAGAATATACTTCCAATTAGAAAAATTGTCTAAATGATGTAAATAATTATATTTTATTGTATTTGAGCCAATTAAGGTAGTTCTGAAAAAAATATGCAGCATTTGAATTTTTTGTAGTTTCTCAATCCTTTCAACCATTTTTATTTAAATATTCTTGACACATTAATATTTTAAGCAAAAAAATGTTCAAACTTAACCGATTAAAACTGGACTGAATCATAAAACTTTAATTACTTTAGACTATTTTGATGGTAAAAATAGTATACCAGTCAAAGAAAGGAGTTTTCTCATAGGCGGTTCTTGAATTGTCTAAAATAATGACATTCTTGGCTTCATGGCTTGGTCAATTTTGGTTACAAAAATAGCTTAACTTTTTTTTTAAAGGCTGGTGTGTCAGGATTATATTTTATTTAATAAACGAACAGAACTGGTGGATTGTATAAAAACTTAGTTATCATACATTTTTCAGCAATTCATTTATTGAATTATAATTAGCAATATAATATATATAATATAATTTTTAAATTCATTTAAAGCATTTTCCTATTTGGACATACATATATGCTTAACTCAAACGCCGTAGAGACGCCGTTATTAGGATTCGGTAAAATTGTAAATTCCTGTATGATTTATGATGGTTACATAATGCATACAAATAAATCATTTACTTCGATTTCTTAATTTATTTTGTAATAAATACTAGCTTATGAGTATATTTAATTAATAACCAAAATTGAATAAAAACTAATGCTGTATGTGAGCTGTGTAACGACTGTAGTATTTATTGTTTAATTCTGTTTTCTAACTATTCGCCAGTTTTTATGCGTAAAGCAGTGATATTACTAATGAAGAAGCAATATTTGTTATATGCATTTCAATAGATTACGAAATAATTGACACGAAAAGGTTAAAAACTTAAGAAAAAGGAAAAGCATCTGTTAAAAATTGACATTTTTTTTTATCCTTGAAGTTTTCACCTTACCGAAGAGGGGACATCAAATATGGAAAAGACAGGTTATCGTATAAATAAAGAAGCTGTCGCTTCACTGGTTGAGTTCAATAATGGTGTGCAGGGACTTGCCCTCATTTCGATGGCGGTTCATATATCTGTTTGAAGGATGGATGAATAGGGAGAGTCATAATGCGGGCTAATTAATGTATTAAATGTTAATGTGCTCTTGTGTTAAATCTCGTGGCGGCTCTGTCATTGAAATCAACCCCTCACCCTTCTTAATATTTACTTTACATTCAACAATTAATTTGGAGTATATGCTAAACTGATATTTAATATTGTTACGGATTTTACTTCCTCCATCGGGGCTCTTTTTAGATTTGATGGTCGATGTAGAAATAAATAAACAGTCCTTTAGTAGAAAAGACAACGACTTTTATTAGACACGAAGACACTAACACAAGGACGATGAATATATACAGCCGAGACGAACACAGGACAGCACAGAGCAGAAACTTCAGCCCACAAGTCGTAATAAATGCCACAGCACACAAAGTGACCAAACAGAATTCAGCAGGACATGGAATCTTCATAGCTTCACTCTACGGTCTCTCCAAATGGCTGTAATTCTCCAATGTCTCCTCGCTTTAGCTGTAACCAGCTGTAGACACACTACTACACGACTGGCTACTTCTAACAGGACTCGATGCTGCTTCCACAATAGACACCAGGACTCGGCACACAGCTCAGTTCAGCAATAGCTTGGACTCCACACAGCACTGGCACTTCTCCGGACTATTCCGCCTTGCTTCGTTATTCTCTCGTCGACTCGTTACTTGACTCCGACTACGGATACGATTCACTTCCGCTTGAGACTTTCGGCCTTTTATAATTCCCGGGCGGTGGGTCGAGAACTTTCCGGACCAATCAGGAGTATTTCGATTTCTATTGGCTGGATCGTTATAATTCTCGAAGTTTCCACCAATAATTATTTTGTTGCCAAAGTCGCCAAATTCGTTGCCAAGTCACGAAATGGTTACCAAGTTTGTTACCAAGCTCTGAGATCACTGACGCGGTACCCTATCGGCACCCAACAGGGCTCATCATAAAACAGTTTTTCGTACGGTGAAACTATTCGTGCCAGAAAGCAACATTACAGGCTTGTAACAATATTGTTACAAACCTGCAATTCGGCTTCCCAGCATAGTTTGTTCCATCAATAGAAAGAAAGTTTTACAGTCATCTGAATGGGACTAGCGCGTCGGAGGTCCCAGAGCTTGGCGACAAACTTGGCGACCATTTGGCGACTTGGCGACAAATTTGGCGACTTTGGCGCCAAAATAGATAATACCCGAAACTTCGAGAATTTTCCCGATCCGTCCAGTAGGAACCGAGATACGCCTCGAACGTTCCTGATTGGTTGAGAGGCTTCTAGCCCCGCCTTCTGAGACCTATAAAAGGAAGCGGACGCTGCTGCCAAGGGAGAGGACGAAGCCAGTAGTCGAGACGACGGAGTAGTCCGAGTTCGAGAGCAGAGGAGTCGAGTCGACAAAGTCAGTATTCCGAGTCAGAGTCGGAGAAGTAGAAGACGGAGGAGTCGGAAGCGACTGAGTCAAGCTAGTGCTGAACTGATCTGTGAGCTACTGTCTGCAGTAGATTCTGGTTGTATGCTGCTGTGTGTGCTGTTGTATGCTACACGTCTCGGGTGAAGATAATCGTCTTCTGTGCTGTATATAGTTGTCGCTTTTGTGCTGTCCTGTGTGTCTTCGTGTAAATAAACGTCGTTGTTTTTATTCTACTTCTGCCTGCTAATTGAGCGTTCTACACACCATATCACTTCCACTATCCAAATGAATCCCGGTAAAGAAAATTTCGTAACAATATATACTCCCAAAAGATACAAATGTTTAGAATATGTTGAACTCATATATCGCTTAGATTCTTAATTAATACATAAAAAAAGAAATTGGAACTTAATTATTATATTGTAAAGACATTATGTAATATATATATCGATATTTGATGATTTTATGATCACAAATGTTTTGTTTGTAGAACTCAGAACATGGAAAGATATTTAAATTTTAACACTCAATAAATAAAAACACATAATTCTTTTGTGAAGAATTTTGTTAATTTCTTGTCTGTAGCAAAATGTGAACAATGGCACATCTTTTTTTTTTCTGTAAATATAGTAAAATTAACATCCTGCTTGTTTTTTTCCAGCCCCATATGTTTCGGCTCCATTTCAAAGAGATTCCATAGAGCTTTTCAAAAGAAGGGAGTATGATGATTCTCCTATCCTGTGGTCCTCTATTAGATGCTTATTGGTAAGATGCAATTTTTCTATTTTTTAAGGCATGTATTTTATTGATTCCGTCAAATTTTCTACTTTAGCTCTCCAACTACTAATCCTTTATTTTCCCAAGTTGGAAATGAGTTTATTTTTTGCTTCATGTTGCCATTATTTTAGCCAATATTTTTATTTTTCGCTATTTCAGAATTTAGTTATATCATACTGTAAATTGCAGCCTATTAAGCGTTTTAAAAATATTTGTATTTATTTGGAAATGTTTTATCTAAATAATGGCTTTTAAAAAATTGCCAGTCACACAGTTAAATATGTGTTGAAAATTCTTGATTGTGTGATGCCGCACGGTAGTTTGTGTGTATGTGTGTGCCTTTCAAGCATTTGTCAAGCTTGTGGCAACACCATCTTTGTTTCATTAAAAAAGCTCACGCCAACGTTTTTTCGGTGCTCTGCAGCACGAGTCTCTTAGTTAGTATTCTTGTTTTTCGTTATGGTGAAGTTTTAAGGCTATTTTAAAAAATTGTTAAAACTTTGCTGTTATTAAAACTTTTGGCTCTTCTTAATTTGAACACGTATAAGTTCCTTTACCTTAATATCCGCGCATTAATAATAAGATAAGTTGACTTGACTGTTATTCATTCTCTTGTCAGTTTCGAACAGATATATCCGCTTTTCTCTGTTTTGGCACTTATAACCTCTAAGCCGAAAAAAATATTTTAAAAAATTATAACTAAACACCTTTTCACATCTTGTCTTCATGAATGTCACACACTTAAACTGTTCCAAAACAAATTACTGTTACACTCTTATTTCTCAGCTCTCTTGTCATTTGGCAAATCCACAACAATGTAGACGTGTAACTGAACTCCTCCATTAATGACAGCTGGCAGTTTGATGGGTTAAATAAATCAAGAGGTAATCAGAAGGAGTGCACACCCCTCTACTTTCTCGCATGTTTATAGATTTGACGCGATTCCTAGAAAAAACAGACAACTGCAACATATTGAACAATTTGTGCGATTTTATTTATTCAATATTCAACAATATTGTACAATATTGCGAATATTGTTTAATATATGAATGATACTAGGATATAAAGAAAAGAATTGAATATGCATTTTGTGCTTCTTGCCGTTGGCCGATTAGATCTCAGATTTGTTGTAAATCTTGCATTTCGGTGCCATGACATATTAACATTCATCAGTAGCGCGTTTTCCCCATGATCTGGGCGTCCCGGGTTCGAGTCCTAGTTCCGACATGGTTGTTCTCTTTCCTGTGTTCTATCTGTGAGGTGTGTGAAAGAGCCCTCTCCCCCCTGTAAGAAGGGGTTGTGCAAACATATGCTTGTGTTATTTTCATATGAGCTACAAGTCAGACTTCTTCCCTCGGGTGCTCAACGGCATTTGCCCTCAGAAGCTATTGCACACTCGGCTTAAATCGCTGACTCAGCGGGCTTCTAAAAATTGCCACAAGTAACAAAAACAACATTCATCAAGCTTGCTGCATTTTTGAATTATCGCGTTTGAATACGTACTGTGACAGGTCGACTGATTAATTGATTTGAACCAAGATTAATAAATATGAACATTCCTAGTAATAAACCCTTAAATGTAATTTCATTCATCCCTCTAATTTCGTTTAGACCCATTTGTTCTCAGAATTAAAGAGGACAATGCTTGCCAAATGCCAAGAAATGATGTCTATATTTTCAAAATTTGAAATATTGCTCGAAGTACTAAATTTTTTATACATAAATACATTATTTTCTAATTTAATGAGCTTTGTGTCCATTCATTTAGTTTTTACTTTCTCGTATACACAATATAGAGAAAATATAATAATCGTCAAACAATTCGAACATGAGATGGTGACGAATTTTCACGTTTTAGATTTCACTGAGTTCGAAAAACACTTTTTGGAAAATGTCCATCTATCTTTCTGTGGCAAAGTTAATTCAAAACCGCTTTTAGCTAGACAGCTGAAATTTGGTATACGGTCTTTATACAAAATTTTCAGAATTTATCAAATTTTGTGAAAAATCCGTTAGGAGGAAGTTCGTCTGTCAAGCTGTTCGAGTAAAGTTAACATGATAATTTCAAGACGAAGAGAGCTAAATAGATAAGATTCGGTGCATAGATTTAACTTCTGTAGTGTAGACACCCTACAAATGTTGATCCAAATCCAACTACGAGGTTCGGATGATTGTCTTTCAAGACGAAGAGAGCTTTTAGAACCTTGTAAATGCGATAATTCAAAACCGCAATGACTTAAATATATCAAATTCAGTACGGGATTTTGTGACTACAAGTGCAGTTTAGTGTGAAAAGTTTGTTTCAATCGGATGCGAAAAACGTGTCGGAAATACAAATTCCATTTTTAGATACTATTAACCACATACCAAGGATTAATCACCCAATAACTCTCCAAGGAGATACGACAGTTTCCGCAAAAATGCTAAATTCATACTAAAACTTAGTATTTCCTAACTATTGTTCACCTATGCTATGTAAGACGTTCTCTGACTTGACAAGTTTATTAGAGAGTACGCGAGAAAGGTTTTGGGAGACCACTCCTCCTGGTTATTTGCTCGTATACAAAATTATACCAAGAGACGTACTGTAATGGTTAAACAATTCGACCTGAAGATTTTGACGAATCTTCATGTTTCATACTTGTCTGAGCTCGAAAAACACATTTTTCGAAGTATGTGTATCTATCTCTCACTTTGTCTGTGGACATGACAATTCAAAACCGGCCCGCGTTGCCGAGCGATTTTGAAACAAGGTCTTCTGTGTTTTCTAAATTCAAATATACATATTATCCTGCTAATTGTGCACAATTCGCGTTCACCAATCTAAACAAAGTTGGGTCTTTTTAGTCTCATCACGCTTGCAGACAGCGAATCCCAATTTCATATTTCATAATCAAATATGCCATTATTTCTTTTTAAAATTCGAAAACTTATCAAGAACTTTTGACACTATATGGTTTGTAACATACGGACTGAAGATGATCATTCAAATGATAAAAAGAGTGAAATACCATTTTACAAGACGAACTTGATAGCATTGAATTGCTTAAGACGACACAGTACCTCAAAAGTGTTTGTTTTAAATTTTAATGTTTAAAATTATATCTTACTTTTATTTTATGCAAAATAGTACTCTAAAACTCTTCCCTAAAATTTTTTCAAATAATTAAAAAATTTTTAATACTTTGAGTTTTTTTTAAACCCTGAGACTTTTTTAAATATGAAGATTTTTCCCCAAATTTTTTTCCAGGTAACTATTAATATATTACATAAAACTTAGTATGGATTTCCTCCTTCCAACAATATTATATATTTTTTATAATTTTTTTACTGTAAAGAACGCAAAAAGAATCTGAAAAATGCAGAAATTCTAACTTTGAAAATTTCTTAAAAAATTACTATATACCTTAAAGCTAATTCCAAAAACACAACCTGGAGAAAAATGCACTTAAAGTTTTGATTAATCTAAATCATAATTTAAAATCTTTTCAATTTGCCTGTAACTTTTACAAAATGTGACTCAAGTTATTCTAAATTGTTTAAAGTTTAAAAAATGAAAAAAATTATTGAAACAAAATATAATATTTGTATATTGAAGATGTAAAGAAAAATTACCAAAGGATCAAAACTTCACAGATCTTTATCTTTTTCACATTTAAAAGAATTAATACGCATATTAAAAATTGATTAAATGTATATTTGTTCTATTCTGCTTGCTTTTTCTGTTATTTTGAGAGTTTTAAGCATTTACTCCAAATGACATTGTGGGGAGTCTCATTGGGGTTTTGTGTCATGTACCGAATACATCACTCTAATAGCTCATTTTATGAAATATTTTTGACAAATAAGCTTCTTTTACAGGTGTTTGAATCTCAAAAGTGTGTGTGGCAATATTGTTACTCTCCTGCCATGAATCAAATATTTTTCAATAACTTAATAAAATATAAATCTACAGCTCTAACATTTTGCAGGCACATTTAGAAAGACTCAATTAATCATATGAGCCAATACAAAAAAAATTTCATTTTTTTAGATGATTTTTCGAGTACCGTGTCGCCTTAATGAAATTGAAATTTGCTATCGAATTTTGCCTTTTAGAATTTACAAAAATAAAATTATTACGAAGTATATTAAAATCTTTTTATTTGAATTTTGTCTAAATTTATTTTATTGATCTGTATAATAACCTTATCAATTATCATCAAAGCTGCTAAAAGAATTTTCGCAAGACAAAATAAAATAAGAAATTGCAATAGAGGCAATGAAATCAAATAGCAAACCGAACAATAAAAATTTCTTGCGATTTAATGTTAGCCCAAAATGATTTCGATTCATATTCATTTATCTATCTGATAATATTTTACACGTTGACTGCCGAGCTGAATTTCTCACAATGTAAACCATATGGTCCCGCTGGTCACCGGTGAACCCCACGGCAATCAATGTGTCAACCCAAAAAAGTAAATTTTGATGATATTATCAATAAATTTTCTATAAAACATACATGATGGAACGAAAATCATATATTTGACCTTTATTATAATAATTCAAGTACCAAATTGCATTTAATAAGCTTATGATGCATTTTTGCTATTTAATTTATTAACGAATATTCGTATTGTTAAATATTAATTTTATGAAACCCGTTTCTATATTTTCATATTTTTGTTATTCCTTCCTAGACTACTCTAAGCAATGCAATAAATAACAAGTTTAAAAAATTATTATTTTGCTGTATGAAATTTGTTTCCAGGTCCCCATAAAACAACTTTGCACCAAGTCTCGCTTTTGTTCGGGCCATTTCTACTCATAGTAAGAACTTTTCAACATATTTCAATTCTTGAAGACAAATTTAGCAGCAAAAGAACCGAAGCAAAATAAACAGAATACCTGAAGGTCATTCATTTCCACAGATTTCATTGACCGCCAAAAAACCCAACTTTCGTTTCACGTGATCGATGGTGCATTCAGAAATTCCGCGCAACAGTTGACAAAGTACGAAAGAATCTACTCTCTTTTGTATCATGAATTGCACTTTCTTTTCTTCGCCCTATAAAAAGAAGATGAAAAGATTCCCGCCATTTTTATGGAATTAATGGAAAGTAAATGATTTCACTGGTGAGTCCGCCTAGGAGATTTATATTTGGAAATGATATCAGGAAGCGTAAATTATGAAATTTTCTTAAGTATTAAATAACTTGTTTTTTGTTTATTGTTCGCATTATTTTATAAATTTGAGATTTTTATGCGATTTATATCATTTTGATTTGATTAAACTGGTGTTTTAGAATTTAACGATTTTGTTAATCGTGTTAAAAGTATATGAAAAGTTTATCCTTAATTCTCCTATTCTGTCTATATGAAATTCTAAAAAAATCCTACTGACAGATATTTTCACTTCATGATACACACGCACAACTTATGGGAAATGAGCATCCAATGATTTCTCTTTAAATGAAAGCTTTGTTCTTCTACATAATTAAGCATTATTTTTTTCCGTCGATTTTTAAAATTTCTGTATTAAATCTATGGTCAGGAAGTAACGTATCCCCTGCAAAAACGAATGTCTTATTTTTAACATCTTTTCAAAATTTCTTTATTAAAGCTATACACTCACTGAAACAAATGAAGGAGACTGTAAGAACGCATTCAAAGCTTATGAAGTTTTAAAATAGCATTTTTCTTAAATCTATCTCAGCAAACATTTATTTCATGCGCATGCTTTTCGCGTGATATTGTAGCTTAACGTTGAATGGTAAAGTTATGAAAATTTTACTCTGAGAATTGTGGGAAAACCATATGCCTGCGCAAAACAAAAATTAATGTTCGGTGTGAAAACATTTTGTTATACAATGAATAATATATATATATATATATATAATATCATTCCAAAGTTTAGATATTAGAGCGTAGATGCCTACACGTGATTAGCTTTTACAAATATATTTTTGGAATCAAGAATAAAGATTTTACCAAAAAGTCGTCTGTTTGTCAAATTTCACTGCATTCTTAAAATACCTCGGAAACAAGAAAGACATTTTTAAGCTAATATAATTCCCTGCACAATTTCGAGATGCTTTTGCTATCACCCGTGAAAAATCGGGAATTATGACTTTTTGTTCTCTGGAGAATTCAAGGTTCATTGATTTCAATTATCAACGGCAACAATAGAGTAAGAAACAAAATATATTATATCGCTTTATTTTGTAACATTCTGGTGCTTCGTTCAATGATTTGTGTGACTTTAAATTTTTGAAATTATAAAAGTACTCAATTTTTAGGTTTACAACATATTGAGCAACATTAATATATCAAGATACAAAGAAAACGGAGAGCTACCGGAAAAAATCGGTAATTATAATTTTTGATATTAATTTCATATGTTTGCTGCATTTAAAACTTTCAGGCATTAAATGTAGTTTAATATCATAGTATTATATATGTATGTATGAACATATTTTATCATGAAAAGAAAAGAAGAAACTTTGAAATTTTACTTCGATTTATTTCACCATGGAAATTATATTATATTCAGAGAAAAAGCGATAAGAGATGCCAGTCTACATCGTTAAGTAAGAGCAAAATGTCCGCAATTTTTCCCTTCAGTGATTTAACTACGAGATTTTGATAGGAATTTCTTTTCCACTTGTCGATTTAATCAAGGAAATCTTAGGTATCTTTTTAAAACGATGTATAGGTGTAAAGTATTTTTAGCCCTTCGTTCCTGGCATGGGAATGACAGAATCGGCAATTTTGTTAAGCATGTGTTATCAATAATTAAATAAAAAGTGGGAACTGGATCAGGAAATAAGAGAACATTTTAGAATGAAGTTAACATATGATAATTTTAAATAAAAATGTGGAAACTAATTAAAATTTAAATTAGATAAAAAATTTAAATATATATATATATATATATATATATATATATAGTATAATAGTATTAAATATATTATCGCTTTCACGTTCAGTAATTCAATTACTTCATATTAAAAAGCAAATTTTAATTTTATTTCATTTTCCTATTTTGAGGAGCAATATCTTTTATTTCCGACAAGTTCTTTTAGATACGTTTATGAATATGATAGATTATTTTTACGCTAAAGTGATAATGAAGTTTATATTCATTATCCATTCATAAATTAATATATATATATTTTAAAAATTATTTTTAATTCTCTGGATCAAAATTGTAAATAATATCTTCGCATTCTCCGAAATCAGTCCTTAGTACTGTAGATAATAACATCGCAATCTGTAAATTCCCTCTAATCTTCTCTGCCATCTTGTAATAGGAAATATGTTTAATAAAAGAACTTTCAATGATATAATTTCTAGTTTTGCACTTATTTTTTTTCCACATATATATTGTATCTGCTTTTTATGAGCTTCTTTTTAAATATCAATACAAAAATTTCTTTTTTTATTCACCATTAAAATTAATATTTAAAAATTCTTATTTCAGAAATTAGTCTATTTTTTCTAAATATATTTGGGAATTTTAAAAAAGGCTTTTTTTAGCAGCACTTTGATTACGTTTACGCACTTTGATTACGTTTCAATTTGTATTTATGTTAACAGGTGAAAACATATACATGAAGAATATGCTATTGTCATTCGCTAATGATATGCTGTTGGTAGTAAATACAAAAAATATAAATTGATAATTTTTTAAATTATCGTAATTATAAATAAATGACTTCATGCTTCATCAGGGCTTTCTGATATGAACACAATGACAATAGAAAAAATTCGATTTTACTCAAAATTCTAAAAAAAAAATTATAGAATATTTTAAGGCAATAAAATATATATTATGCCATAGATATAGGATAATTTATTTATTTGAACAAAAGTAGAACAAAGCTTCTGCTGGAACACTAAAGATTAGCCTAAAATATCTTGGAAAGTAAAATTAAAAATGAAGTGGTTCGTTTGTTTTATCGCGTTAGCAGAAAAGTGCTTGATTTGACGCCAAGAACAACAAAATAAACTTCAAGTCACTCTTTTTCTTTATAAAGTTGGTGTATTTCATGCTTTTATATACATTTTGACGACAAAGTGACATTATTTTAAATAAAAATTATATCTAAATTTCAGTTTTATTAATTTCCATGGAATATGAAGAATATGAATTTACATTCAACAAATATTCTAGAATATGAAGAATGATTCGGGACATTATTGTAATTTTGGAACACGAAAAGTAGTTTTTGTCAGCCTTAAAGAAAAAAGAGTATATGCAATTATTTTTGTAAAAATAAAAATAACATTATAATTTTTATAATCAATGCAAATAATTTTCTTAATTGTCTGATTTTTTATAATATGACTATTAAATTTTAAGACAGCTAAAAAAAATGTGGCATTGATATACATGACAACAATTACTTCTGAAATTTCCTGCTATTATTAGAAAGTGAATTTGGACCGATTAATTTTAAATATGACTGTTGTTTTTGATTGTTGCAAATACTACTATTCGTTGCTATTAACCAGACAGCGATATATGCTTGGAACTTTTTAACAAATGCTGTAAACGCCTCCTTACATTAATTCTTCATCTTAATGTTATCTATAAATCTATTTTTCTATTTTTTTTCTGTAATCATTAAGCTGTGGGAGAATGTGCTAAAAATTACAATCCTACAATGAAAATTCCAAATAAGAAAATCAGATTATTCCACACTTTTTAAAAATAAAATGTTATTTTTTGAACGTTTAAATATCGCATAATGAAATGTAGATACTTACGGTGTATTTTTCCATACTCCAAAATGTATGAGGCGGCAGTTTTTTTAAATATTATTGACAGCTATTTCGAATAATTAAAGAAAACGTGTTCATGAATTAACATTTAGATATTAATGTATATAGATGCATATTACAAATTACTTACAAAAATGTTTTACTATATCTTCAGGTCTGACATACTTAATAATGGTTGGGGCTTTCAAAGATGGATTCTGCCTACATGATCCTTCTACTCTAGAACCTGTGAGTCTGGTCGAACTTTCAGGACGGAATCAAGGACTCGATGACGCCTTACCAGAAGTGGACCTCAGACGAGTTTTAAGCAAGAAGTGGGGACGTTTATGCAGAAATTCGCCCATTCACGACATAAGGAATTATTTTGGAGAAAAGATAGCTTTTTATTTTGCTTGGGTATCTACTCTTATGACATCGCTTTGGATACCAGCTATATTAGGACTTGGCATTTTCATATATGGAGTATGTGACAGGTAATATTGCTTTGATGTTCATTTTTTATGATGTTTCTTGTTTTTGTGAGTATATCTGAAGTAGGTTCTTCTTTTGATTAACATTTTTGAAGTGGTTAATTTTGTTTAAATGAATATTTTTGAAAGGAGTTCATGGCATGAATGTGTCTTATTTTAATACTGAAGGAAGAAATAAATTCAAATCTTAGGATATCACTTCAGATGTCTCAATGACAGACGTTGCTACAGACTTCTTTCAACATGAAATTCTCGTTATCTTAGCCTTCTCTGGGTATCAAGTCATTTTTTTTCTCTTATACGATATCCAAAGCATTCCAAAATATATCTTTCCCTTAAAGTTTGTCGTATATCATATAATAATTAATTGATATTATTTCAGAGTCATTTATACACACTAAGTACAACACCTCATTTTAATTACGCAACAGGATAATAGCAAGATAAAGTAATGCCATCCAAACTGAATGTCAAGCTATGTGCTTTTAGACGCTAGACGACAAATGTGCAATCCCATTTATTATGTGTCTGTTATTATCTGTATAGTGATAAGATTTTACTTGAAGTTTTGAAGATAAGATTTTATATTTATTTTTTCCCATTTTTCTGAAATTTAAATATTTTGGAAAATTATAACTTTTGAAAATAAATTTTTAATCAATTATAACTTCCGAAAATAAATTTTTAATTTAAAATTGTATCAATAAAACTGTTGCTTTAAATATCCCTATTGAAGTTTTTAAGTATTTACTTTCAATTAATGATATGTCGTCAAAAATATTAATGTGATATTTTAACTCCTATACAAATACAGGTGGTTATTAAAATAATGGAAACACCTTAGATTTATAAAGAATCCTTTATTAGTATGATTTAGGACCGCGTTTGGCATTTAATACAGCTTGGATACGCCTAGGAATCGATTCATACAAAAGTTGAACAGTGTTTAGAGGAATATTGTACCATTCTTCCTGAAGATCCTCGTGTTCATCAAATCATGATTGGACAAGTCTCGCTGCATGGATAGGTGCATTATCATCCTGGAAAATTCCATCTCTCGCAGGAAACAAAGTTTGTATCATAGGATGGAACTGGTCAGCTAAAATTTCTCTATACTTCTCCTCAGTGATTCTTCCTTTCAGCGTTACGATTGGGCGAGCAGAAAACCACGACATAGCTGTTCATATCATGACAGTTCCACCTCCATGCTTAACAATTGGAAGGAGACAATCCCGATCATATGCTTGTACATGTGTCCTCCAAATTTGCACCCATCCTGTTGTAGGAAAAAGTGTGAAACGCGACTCGTCAGACGATATTACTTTCTTCCACTTATCAATCAATTAGGTTTTGGGAGTATGACACCTCTGTAGACGACGTTTACCATTAACATCTGTGACAAGTGACTTAGGAATTGCTGCTCTGCCATAAATGTTATGTTTATGAAGGTGCCTTCTAACTGTAATCACTGACGCTGGAGAATCCAGATGGGTATTGAGCTCTGCGGTCACTTTTGCTGCATTTGCTCGATATTTAGACATTGATATCTGCTTAAATTCCCGTCAGTCTTTCTCACTGAGCTTCTCTTTTCGTCCGCTATTTTGCTTTACCGAGTTTGTCCTGACGCGCTGTGTATATGGTGTCATGACTTTAGATACCGTACCTCTAGAAATACCTAAAAGTTGGAATGTTTAAAGTCACACTTGCTCCAGCTAGACGGGCTCCTACATTTTGACCTCTTTGAAAATCTAAGAGGTCCGACATTTTACGCTTTTGAAAAAAATCTAAGAATTGCAGAACTTCAATATAACTAACACATACTTCCAGACCATATACACTGCTATTTATAAAAAAAAACTGGTGGCTATTATTATGTTTCAATGCTTACGAAGCTGATTAAAAAATGTCACTTTTATTCACAGGTCTTCCATTATTTTGATAAACTCCTGTATAAACCTCTTTTAAATTAAAAATGTATATTTAAAAAAAATTAAATTATTCTTGAATATTTTTCAAAACATTTTTTTTTTTTTTTGTAGAAGAAATCGGATTTTAGTTTAATAAAATATCTTGTTTTAATAGAATCACCAAAGAAATAATAATTAAGAGAAGTGAATAACTCATTTATCTAATATATTTCCTAAAAGATAAAAATTAAAACTTTTTTTGAAGGCGAATATTTTAATTTTTTATTTTTACTTATTAATAACTTTTCTACAATTTTATTGTTATTTTCATATTTATATTTATTATTATTATTTAATTTTATTGCTTTTATTCTTTTGATTAATTAATTTAAATTTTTATTGATTTGAGTTATTGATATTTTTACTGTTATTTTCATATTTATTTATTTATTTTTATCACTGTATTTATTTGTTTTATTTTCATTGCCCTTATCACTGTTTTTACTTAATTGTAACTTATCAGTATTAATTTTAATTATTGATATTTTTATTGCTATTTCATTTCTTTTTTTTATTTATTTATCTTACTGAACTAACACCGTGACATTCGGTTTGATTTTGAAATATCCCTTTTCTTTTATTTGATGGGAATTTTAACCATTAAATTTTTTTGTCACTGTATCACTTAAAGATTTCTTATTAGTTGATGACACGTATTAACACATTGGCCATTCTACGCTCTTTTGTGTGTGTTTGTGAGACTAATCTTTTTTTCTAGACTGGCAGAGTCTGAAGATAGGGGACTCAAGCGCTTGATCGAGATAGTAAAATCATCCAGTGATAACGATCTTACACCCGCATTCGCCGCAATCATATGTTTGTGGGGTAGGATAAATGATTCTGTTTACGCATGCGCTGCATTGCATGATGCATGTAGAAGACGAGATACCTGCAGCAATCACCTTTTATTTATTTTGCATTTTTTGAGCTTCTACCTTTCGCCACTATGTCTCGTTACCTGCGGAATTATGAAGAGTTGAAAGAAACGATATGCAGAGGTTCAGTGGTTTTTCTAATCTGATATATTTTAGAATCTGATATATCTGATAGAATTCCGTCTACATTACATGAGAAAATTTAAGTTAGTTTAACTGATTATATTTCAGAAGCTAGTTAAAGAGAGTATTACAGAGGATGTAAACAAAATTCAAACACCATGCAAAATAATATATATAAAATAAAAATGAAATAATTAAATTGTAAACTATTTTAAAACCAAGCGTAAAAAAAGAGAAAGTTTAAAAACAAACATTAACAAGATACGTTAAATTTTAATTATAATAACGTCCCGTTTCGAAGCAACAAAAGGGCTGTTTTGATGCCGACCTTGTAAGTTTGAGCCGTGGCCGGGCCGTAGTAGCCTAGTTTTAAGGTCTCGGCTTCGGAACCGGAGGGTTTCAGGCCCGAGACACGATTCCACTGAAGAACTGTCGTGTAAGCGGATATGGTGCATGTTAAATCCGTCGGGGCCAGATGTCCTCCCGCTGGTGTGGTGTGGAAGTTTGGAAGGGGTTCCAGCTCTGGTATCGTCCTCGTCATCTGACCGTAGTTCAAAATTGCGATATCCGTCCGAAATCTTGTGTTGCTTTAAAACGAAGCGTTAATATAGCTAAATTTGAGTCGTGGTTGTGTAAATAGGACACCACCTGTGGCGACACCTTACTCTCAGAGTTCTGAATCACTCTGAAGAGTGGAACTTTGATCTACAACATAGGTTTCTAAACTGAAACTCTCCAGTCTCGAAGCAAAAACTTCCCCATTAGGTCACTGCTGCTCTCTATAATAACATCATTTTTACGTCCTTCGGAGGAATGATATAAAGTGAAGTATAAATGAATAAATTTGCGTATAATGGAAACTTTAATAGATATTAATTATTATGTATTCCATGTTATTTGAACAACGTTAAATTTGTAATAAATCAAATGTAATTAATTCAATGCAAATTCATGTAAAAGGAATAACTTTAAATTTTTAAGCTACTACTAGAACAGTACTAGTTAAATAATGCTGAGATAATACTATTTTAAATATAAAATAATTATTAAATTTAAACTTTTAAATATCTTTTATAAAAGTAGGAAAAATGACTTAATAACCTATCTTGAATACTAATTACATATTTCTTATTTTATACGATTTATACGATTTATGATTTTTATGATTTATGATTTAATCATAAAAATAAAAACAGTATAGTTTTTCATGTTCTTCTTAACTATCAGTTAAATTATAAGTAGACAATTTTTCATTTGTTATTTATTTCCTCAATTTTGAGTAATTCGAAAGTCATGATATCTGTATCACAGTTCACTAATTTGAAAGTTATCCTGTAAATTATGGAGATAACAACACACACAACGAAATTCTGCTTCCTTTTCAACATATAAATGAAGTTTTTTATTATTATTTTAGTTAACGAATGAATCGGGATGACATATGCCATATGACGAGATGACATATATGTGTAACCGACGTATAAATAAGAAATGTATGAACCGGATTTTACTGTATTTTTTATTCTTTCTTCTATCTGAATTATCCATAATGAACTTATAAGGATGACAGTATTAGTTGGATAATAATGTATCGAATGAAATTTCCTCTGAATCTACCTTTTAGAACATTTAATTTATCTTTTCTTAAATATGAGCTGTTTATTGGTAACTAAGTTTAGTTTAGTTATATTAACGTCCCGTTTTAAAGCAACACTAGGGCTATTTTGGGATGGACCTCGTAATTTTGATTTGCGGTCAGATGACGAGGACGGCACCTGAGACAGCATCTCCCCTCACCATACTTCCACCCCAGATCACACCAGGGGTGGACATTTGGCCTCGATGGATTTAGCGTATACTAGGTTTGCTTCCACGACGGTTCTTCGGTGGAATCTGGTCTCGAACCTGAAGCTTTCCGGCTCCCAGACTCAGATCTTACCAGCAGGCTACCGCGATCCCCTACTGATAACTAAACAAGGCCAATAAGAAGTAGTTAATCAATTCCAAAACGCCTTTGAAATCCAGGACATAGAATTAAAAAAATTGAGCTGTCCTGGCTGCTTCGATCAGTTTGCATGCATAACTAAGTCGGAAATGTTTTTTTTTTGTATATATCTGATATTCAAAGCCTGAAATCTACTAAATATCTTTATATGAACTATTTTTTATGATATATTCCGGACTAATACAGCGTACTCTTCCAATCCGGGACAAGCAATCAGGATTTTGAACTGTCCTGGTTAATCTAGGACTTCTGATCACTTTAGTGCTAGCTAATTAATTTTATTAACCTTCTCATTCCTTATATATCTTGCTCAGTAGGATGTCCTACGAATTACGGAATACTAAAACTGTTGACATACTTGAATTTTCACTAAAATATGAAATATAGGATAAATATTTTCAGGTCTTATGTTCATTTATACTTTTTGACAGCCAATGATTATGAAAATTTTCCCCATTTTTTATTAAAGAAAATCTATTTAAATTTTGGTCCTCTCGGCCGTAACATCGAAGCATGATATTTTTTAAAGCTTTATTCTTTTATCTTGTCTTTGGCTGACTTGACTGCATAAGCCGTTGAATTTCATGCTTAAAGATTTTTTATATCACGCAATTTACTAAAACAATATCAGCTTGAAATCCTGTGGCATAACGAAAGTACGAGACACTCAGAATATAATATGATTATTTTGCCCTCGATCATCATCTGTGGTTTAACAAGGTTAAATAGCGCCCAGAGCAAGTTTTTTTTTCATCCTTTAGCCATATTTTATTTTAATCTATTCCAAGCGGATTGCATAATACCATGTGTGAAATCCGTCTCGAATGGTTAAACGCAGCAAAAAAAAAAAATGCACCGTCTCGATTGGATTGAAGATGATATAAACGCACAAATATTTTAATAAATGGCTCTCCCTAAAATTTGCATTGGAGCAGCTATACACATTCACAATTTTTTATAACATTATCATGTTAAAGAAAAACAAAAATGAAGATTTTGTTTGTAATTGATGTCCAAAACAGGCACGTTATAATTTATAAATATGAGAAATAACTAAAATTTGTATTGTTTTCTATAATAACTTCGAAAACAATTATCCCAGAAAATAAGTTTTATACTATCTTAAAATTCACAATTTCACCTTTTCAAAGAGGTTAAATGTGCATATATGTGCATTTTTTTTTATCATTATTAACTTTTTTCTAAAAATTAGCGTCTCAAGATTCTGAAGATAAAATGATTGATAGGTATTTCTGGGCTAGATAACGTTTTTTTTTAACTTCACAATCACTATTCTTTTAATTTCCCTTTTATGTCAATGCATATCTGTTGACTATGCTTTTTTTTGTCTGTTTGCTTCCATTAATAATTTAACGATGAAAGAAAGAAAAAATTAGTATATCGCTCAAATACAACTTTTTTTTTCTTTCGGGGAAAAAAATCGTTTATGAAAGAAGGAAATATTTTTTGTCAAACGAAAGAAGGTAATATTTTATACTCTTGTTAAAACACGTGAACAACATTTTAAGAGAAAATTTAGAACCAAAGACGATTAATAATTTATATCTGAAAAATTACTGATTTAGTTAATCTCACATGATGCACATTATACTTTGAGCATTACAACATTATATTTTGAGTCCTGGTTAGATGACAAGTATGACAACCGAACTGGCATTCCAACTTTCCTTCTTGAAGAATTTTGAGGACTCATGGGAAGATTTCAATTGCTCTAAGTTCTCTGATGATAAAATCACATCTTGAATTTATAATTGCGGACATTAATTTTATTTTGTTAAATTTCTAAACTGTCTTTAAAGCATAAGTTTTCAAAATTTAAAATAAAATAACATATTAACATCATAATTTAAAACATATTAACTAAACCCAAACGAGAATTCTTTTAACTTTCGATACTCATTTGATGAATCATAAAATCAAAGATGTGGTATTACACTAAATAAGCTACTTATATTTTTGTTATTCATTGAGAATGGGAGATTGTACTTTAAAGGTTTCATGAGACAACAATTAATGCAACTCATTTTAAAGCAATTTAAGCAAATAATGTATTGCATTTATTAGGCACCATTATTTAATGCTGCTTGCAAATTAATTATAGTTGTTCATCTTCAATAACAATACTTTACAATTATTGTTCATTATTTATCTATAACTCTCCTGTGCAGTGATAGTTTTCCTCTTTCAATTGCTTTTATTTAAAAAATTTATATATTTTATGCTTAACCCTTTGCATTCGGATGTTACCTCTCAGCCACTACTCAGGATGTTGCATCATTTTGACGTTTCATTTATTTATTATGATTGTTAAAAATATTTACAGAGTAAGAAGACGATATAGATAGTTTTTTGGGGAAATTCAACTGAAAACTTTTATATTTATTTTTCGAAACAATAAAAAATTCTTTGCATTAGGTGGATGATTATTCATCGAATTACTTTTTCGTCTGCAAAGGGTTAATAGCTGTATAACAACTTTATATTGTACGCTTTTTTCTTTAATTTTCTCTTTTGCTTTTAACTAAATTTACTAAAGAATACTGGTAAAGTTGTTTTTTAATGTTCATTTCGCAATTTCGTTATTCGAAACTTTTCTTCTCACAGAATAATTTTTGTATCGTCGTTAATAAGCAATTTTGTGAGCAACGTATAAACTTTCAGTGCAAAATATAACAAACTATAGGAATGAAATTTGGTCTTCTCATCAAAATTGTAAATATATGTTCCATCTTGGACTCAGTTGCTCAATGGTAAGATATTCAAAATTCATATATGTAATGCGACGTGTTGGTTCTAATAGGTGATACAAGATTTGTACCTTTAAACCGTTATGGATTTCTCTACTATAATCGTTCTGTAGATAGTATTATTCTCATATCTCATTGTGTTTTACCATAGATATTATTGCTAACGTGAAAAAAAAACAAGGTAATGCCACAAAAACCTTTAAGAGCCATTATATTTTCTCAGTGGCTTATCTAGTGTAGAAGTGCTTTTCTTTGCATTTATCAAAATTTGTATTTAAAAAGGATATTATCGGAGGCAGGTATACACAAGCACTACGGAACTACAGCACTTTCAAAAGCTTTTTAATTCATATATAAAATCACTATTCTAATTCATTTTTTTGTCATATTTAAATCCATCTACAATTTTATGCAACAATTTTTCCTTATTAAAATTTTCATCCTCAGGGTAAACTTAGATAAAAACGTATGCCTTCCTTCAATAAGAGAAAAATATTTCTGAAAGTAGTAAGTACCTTTTAATTTGGTGTTAATTTTTGCAACTGTACATTTACGATAATAAAACAAATTCGATTTTCTTCACAATGTATGATAAAAAGAAAGAATTGTAGGAAATACTGTTATATAGATGTTAAAAGCGGGATTCAAAACGTTTTATCGCAGAGGAAAATATTTTCGTGCGCTTAGATACACATTTCAGACACGCAGGACACATGGATGTCTCTTCACCTATTTATTGCGCACTTGAAAAGTTAAGCATCACTCTCGAATGCTTATTGCTCTTTTGCGCACTGTTTATATTGCCGCATTGAAGAAAGACTGTCGAATCTCCATGGCCGAATGGTCATGGCACTGGTCTTGTGATCAAGAGACCTGGATTCGAATCCCGCTAGAGACACTGAGATTAATGGTATATGTAATTTCTTGATTTTATGTTTTCCTTTATTTCATGTTCCAGAAGATACTGGACATTTCTTTAGTTTACCAGACAAGTGTTCTGGACTTTTCTTACTGTCTCCAGAAGAGTATTCTGGAACTTTCTCTTCTTATATATAAGCAGAAGATTTGTCAGTTACTGTATTCTCAGTTCTGAGTTCTGTTAATAAATTGGTTTAGCTCTACCTCTTGTGTGCGTCATTGAGTCCAACACTAGAATATCTACGTGACATTCTTTGGTGGAGACGCCGGGTATCCTTTCCAGTCAGCGTGGAAACGCAATTACGAAGAAGCGATCGCCTTAAAGGCCTTGAACCAGAATTTGGACTTTATTTCCCACCACCCAGAAAGACAAGGAAAATGCATGCAGAACAGGAAACAAAACCTGTCATTCTGACATCTGCACAGCCACAATATAGAAATCCATCTGTGTTTAAAGGAGACGAGGGACAAGACCCAAGTAAATGGCTGAAGGAATACGACAGAGTGTCAAAATTCAACAGATGGGATGACATGACTTGCCTCGCAAATGTATTCTTTTTCCTGAATGGCACAGCAAAGCAATGGTTCGAAAATAATGAAGAAAAACTGACTTCTTGGGATATTTTCAAATCAATGTTAAAAGAGGCCTTTGGGGAAACGCAGCACTATGTCAAGAAAGCAGAAGATGAACTAAAGTATCGAGCTCAAAAATCTGGCGAAAGCACGCAGTCATACATCCAAAGCGTGTTGGGATTGTGCCATCAAGTCAAACCAAATATGTCAGAAGAAGAGAAGGTGTCTCATTTGATGAAAGGAGTCGCCGAAGATATTTACCAGGCATTACTGATGAAAGAAATAACGACTACCGAAGACTTTATTAAGTGGTGTAGAAAGATCGAGGAGATGCAGCAAAAGAGGATCCGGGGAAGGAAATTTGAAAGGCTTCCAAATGTGGTACCAATGGCTGCAATTGACCAGCAACTGGATCTAGTATCACTGATACGTCAAATAGTGCGAGAGGAGGTCCAGCGTCTTATGTCTCCAGTAGTCGATCCCGAAGTCCAGGACAAAGGCATTGAAGCCATTGTTCGAGAGGAAGTGGAAAATGCTTTGGCTCCTTTGTCACAGACAACACCAGAGTGGACAAAGGTCAAACCAAGACGCCAACCTACCTATGCAGACGTTGCCAGACGACTTATGCCCGTAGCACAGCAACCACAGAGGAAGACGGATGTCTGGCGCACCTCTGATAGAAGACCCGTCTGTTTCCATTGTGGTCGCCCTGGCCATGTTGTTCGATATTGCCGAGATCGCAAAGCTATTTTTGAGGCATATCGGGCTAATAGGAGAGATTTCGGCCGTCCACAGTCAAATGAGGGACGCTATGCCGAAGAATACAGCCGACCAGCAGCCCGAGGTCTGTCGCCCAGCCCATCACGAGGACGATCGCCGACACGCCGCTATAGATCTCCGTCGCCATATAGAAGATCCAGTCAATCTCCTAGCCGCAGAAATGAGGAAAACTAAGCGGTGCGACCTTCCTTGGGGGTGAAGCCGCTAGTGAGAAAAATCCTCCGATGCCGCAACATTGTGCCGCAAAAATGACCGGAAACAACATAGAAGTAATCGTCGACAATAAGCCAGTACCTGCCCTTGTGGACTCTGGAGCTTCATTTTCTGTAATCTCGGAGAAGTATCGTCGCCTACTGAAGCAAGTTATGTTTCCCACAAGTAACAATGTTCTTTTAAAAGTCGCCGATGGAAATTACGTGAGACCAATGGGAAAATGTACGCTTCGTCTCGAAATCAATGGCCGACCTCAAGCTTTTGAATTTATTGTTTTGCCGCAATGCAGTCACGACATCATCCTTGGTTGGGACTTTTTGGGCGCTTCTCAAGCTGTTATAGATTGTGGCCGTTCAGAGCTCTTGTTTCAAGACGTCCTTCGAGAATCCCAAACTCCAGGCTCCAGCCGTTTATTCGCGATAGAAGACTATACAGTACCTGCTCGTTCTATCAGAAAGATTACTGTCTTAGGCCGTAAGAACCTTCGAGCTATCGACGTAATAGTAGAGGGAAATAAGATGCTCCTCTTGAACAAGGAAGTTGCTATTCCGTCTACTATAGTTACGCTCCTTAATGGAAAAGCCGAACTATGGGTTGCCAATGGACAAGGAGAACCTCAGATCATCCCTAAAGGCATGTGCATCGGGTATGCCGAACCTTTACACGAAGACTGCGTAAATACCATAGATGAGGGATCGCCTTATTCCACGACCACTTCAAAGGCAAAGTTGGGTGTCATCGATTATACCACGATGATAGCTCCGGATTTGAGGATCGACCAAAAAGAAAGGATGTTTCATCTACTCCAGAGATTTTCAGAAATTTTCGATCAAGAAAGGACGTTCAAGAACGGAAATCAACTCAATGTTAAACACCGAATAAACACAGGCGACCACTTACCTCTTAGTCAGAGAGCTTACAGAGTGTCCCCATCCGAACGCCGCATTATCAGTGAGGAGGTAACCAAAATGTTAGAGAAAAACATCATTCAACCATCAGAAAGTCCATGGTCATCTCCAGTCGTCTTGGTCAGGAAAAAAGAGGGAAGCTGGCGTTTTTGTGTTGATTATCGCCGACTCAACAAAATTACCAAGAAAGACTTGTATCCATTGCCACGTATTGACGACACCTTGGATTGTCTGAAGGGGGCAAAATATTTTTCGTCTATGGATCTCTACTCCGGTTACTGGCAAATAGAAGTCGATGAAGCCGATCATGAGAAAACGGCTTTTATTACACCTGAGGGACTATACGAGTTTAAAGTGATGCCATTTGGCTTATGCAATGCTCCTGCAACTTTTGAAAGGATGATGGATAATCTTCTGCGACATTTAAAATGGACAATGTGCCTTTGCTATTTAGATGACATTGTGGTGTTCTCAGAAACATTCGATGAACATCTTCAGAGGTTGAATACCGTCCTTCAGTGTATACAGAACGCCGGCCTTATCCTTAATTCAAAAAAAATGTCGCTTTGGAGCACAGGAGATAAAGATCTTGGGACACCTAGTATCCAGTGATGGCGTACGACCGGACCCAGAAAAAATAAAGGCCGTGAGTGACTTTCCCGTGCCTAGGAATATCCATGACATCAGAAGCTTTCTGGGACTTTGCTCTTACTATCGCCGATTTATCAAGGATTTTTGCCATAAAGCCGAACCTCTACAGTTATTACTGAAGGGGGACACAAAATTCTGTTGGGGACCTGAACAAGTGGAAGCTTTTAATACCTTGAAGAAAGATCTTATCTCCGATCCTGTCTTAGGCCTTTACGACGAAACTGCACCAACGGAACTTCACACCGACGCGAGTGGATACGGAATCGGCGCAGTATTAGTCCAAATCCAAGATGGGAAGGAAAAAGTAATAGCTTATGCCTCACGGACTTTGACGAAAGCTGAGAAAAACTATTCCACAACTTAAAGAGAATGTCTTGCTGCCATATGGGCTATAACTAAGTTTCGGCCATATCTCTTTGGAAAGGCTTTCAAGATCGTCACCGACCATCATTCCCTGTGTTGGCTGACAGGACTGAAGGATCCCTCTGGGAGACTCGCTAGATGGGCGCTGCGACTCCAAGAATACGACGTGTCAGTGGTGTACAAAAGTGGAAGGAAACACAAAGATGCTGATAGTCTGTCCAGAAGCCCATTGAAAGTCGATGCTTCGTGGTCTGGGGACTCCATTGGTGCCACTTTATTCACTAATCTCTCAGAAGAACAGATGAAAGATCCAGAATTGGTAAGAATAATAAGAGACCAACAAAGTACCGAAGCAAGCAGACTTGGAAACTTTGAAGTAGTCGAAGGAGTGCTCTACAAGAAGAATTTTGATCCGTCCGGAAAGAAATTTCTACCAGTGATCCCGAAGCCTTTACGGCTCAGTATTCTAGAATCTCTCCATGATGACCCTACCGCCGGACATCTAGGATTCACCAGGACTTATGATAGAATAAGAAAGCGGTTCCATTGGCCAGGTTTGTACAGAAATGTTCGAAGATATGTGATGCACTGCCGAGAATGTCAAAGGAGAAAATCTATTCCTCAGAAGCCACCAGGTCATCTCGTGCCTATTCCACCAGCTGCCGCTCCTTTCCATCGCGTCGGAATCGACCTGCTAGGACGATTTCCAAAATCTGACGACGGCAACAAATGGATTGTAGTAGGCACCGATTATTTGACACGGTACGCAGTCACCAGAGCTTTACCGACGGCGGAAGCTACCCAAATTGCCAAATTCCTACTAGAGGACATAATCCTGAAGCATGGAGCTCCACGAGTTATCATTACAGACCGTGGGCAAGTTTTTCAGTCCAAGCTGGTATCCGATATTAATCGACTGTGCAATATCACTCATCGAATGACAACAGCCTATCATCCGCAAACAAATGGCCTTACAGAACGATTCAACAAAACGCTAGCAGATATGCTTTCCATGTATGTTGATGTCGAACAGAAGAACTGGGACCAGATATTGCCGTTCGTCACATTCGCCTACAACACTGCCAAGCAGGACACGACAGGTTTTACGCCCTTCTACCTCCTACATGGGCGAGAGGCTGAAACGCCGTTGGATACGATGTTCCCTCTCTGCCCCAATGAGTTCAACCAAGAAGACGATTACGTTAGTGATCTGATCAATAAGGCAGAAGAATCGAGACAATTAGCTCGTGCACGAACTCTCGAGGCTCAGCAGAAAGATCGCCGGCATTATGACTCCAAACATCGGATGGTGTCATACGAACCAGGGGATTTGGTGTGGATTTTTATTCCAGTTCGTAAAAAGGGGCTTTCTGAGAAGCTACTCAAGAGGTACTTCGGCCCTTATCAAGTCTTGAGGCGGTTGTCCGACGTCACCTATGAAGTAGCCGATTTCGATCCTAATTCTAGAAGGCGGAAACCGAAAGAAGTTGTCCACGTTTTACGGATGAAACCATACCATGACCCAGAAGAACAAGACGACCAACAGTCTTATAAAATAATGGAGGTTCCGGAAAGAGACATTTCTCAAGAGACTACTCACCGTGAAGACACAACCTATACTGGCCCTGTGACACGATCGAGAGCTAGAAACAAACAATAACATCGAGACGCTGTTCTTCTAAGGAGGGAGCAATGCCGCATTGAAGAAAGACTGTCGAATCTCCATGGCCGAATGGTCATGGCACTGGTCTTGTGATCAAGAGACCTGGGTTCGAATCCCGCTAGAGACACTGAGATTAATGGTATATGTAATTTCTTGATTTTATGTTTTCCTTTATTTCATGTTCCAGAAGATACTGGACATTTCTTTAGTTTACCAGACAAGTGTTCTGGACTTTTCTTACTGTCTCCAGAAGAGTATTCTGGAACTTTCTCTGCTTATATATAAGCAGAAGATTTGTCAGTTACTGTATTCTTAGTTCTGAGTTCTGTTAATAAATTGGTTTAGCTCTACCTCTTGTGTGCGTCATTGAGTCCAACACTAGAATATCTACGTGACAATATATTGTTTTTAGGCATTTGCGCAATGACGTGTTTAGGTACTTTGCGGTTCTAAACAGTATACTTTATGTGATGCCTCTTTTATTAAGATAGTCAATTTTTTTTCACATTTTAGCACATTTTTAGAATGCTGTTGATTTAATACTTTTTAATTTTTAACTCTGTGAATATATATTCGTTTTTATTTATCTATTTTGACTTCAAACTGCTCGGCAGTCACGTTTGTAGACAATGTATTGAAGCAGACATTCGGTATTTATAAATAAATAATTAATTAAACATGCTGAAGTATATAGGAATATGACATATTATTACTAACATAGGTTAATAATAATAGGTCACTTAACATTCTCTTAATATTTTATCCTGTTAACATTCTCCAAATATTTTATCATTCATAAAATTTATATTTTTTTATTATTTTACGGCCCCTTTCCAGCTTAACGGTTCTAGACAGCTACCAGCCCATCTAGTTCGAAAATACGCCACTACATTTGTGCTTAAGTGAATTCAGTTAATATTACTTCTTTCAAATTACTTTTATTTCTGATCCTTAATGAAATCCTTTGTTGTGATTTTTCACCGTTTCTGTTTTGTATATAAAACTAGACAGGCAATTCATTTGAAATTTTCTCAAATAATCTTTAAGTACTTCAGCGAAAGTTGAAGTACTTAAAGATATAACTTTGAAAAATATATTTTTTTTTTTTTGTAATAAAATGGGATATCAGTGTAAGCATTGAAAGTCCGAGGTATAATTAAATAAATACTAAAACTTTTCTTAAATAATAAATTGAATTAGAAACAACATAGTGAATGTTACTAGAATCAAAGTTAAAAACTCGTTTATATTGTTTTAATCAACATTGAATCATAATAATACAATTATAATAAGAATGATATTTATAAACTGTTTATGCTTGTGTATTATAAAATTTCAATCTATTTTAATTATAGTTTTCTCTAATATTTAAATATAACTAATAAATAGAACATAAACACAAGGAGTAGAATAAAGTGAAGATGGAGAAATAAAACATTAAAAAAATCTGGTATGTAATTAAGGAAATTGTGTCATGAGGAGAGAGGTTTATTACAGATATCATGAATGTGGAGGGGAAACACGCCTGCTTGTACTTTGCCCCATAATCTGGCTCAAAGAGTTTATAAATAATGTAGACATGAAAGAAATTTTGAAGATAATCGTAGCATTAAATAACCAATTGGAAAAAAAAGTAATTCTTTCGATGAAATTTACGTAATGTTTTCATGTAATATAAATAAGTATTTTTCTTCTTGTATACAAAGAAAAAGTATTGTAATTATCTAAAACAACAAGCTGGAGATTTTGATTATGAGATCATGAAGACTTTTTCAGATTAAAATGTCCTTTATTTCGATAAAAACATTTTTCGAACTATGCCTTTCTCTCCTTGTGTGTCTGCTAACATGATAACTCAAATGCTCAACTTTCTACAGAAGTGAAATCTGGCATGGAATCATTACACAAAAATTGTAGATTGTATGAAACTTTAGGTCTAATTCGTCGACCGAAGGCCTGTCTATTCTTATACATCTAACCAAGATAACTTAACAGCAGGAGTGGTCTTCCTGTAGCATCTTTAATAAAGAAATATGAGAGATATTCACGATTTATATTATATATACCCTCTCCGTACTAAACTGTTGAATTTTATGGAACAAGGCTCTGAATATCACAAATGCTCAGATTTTGATTTTCAGAGAAAAAGTGAGGTAACCATGAAGGCATTTTCTTGTTTAGTTTTGTTTAGTTATATCAACGCCTCATTTTAAAGCAACACTAGGGCTATTTTGGGATGGATTTCGTAATTTTGAACCGCGGTCAGATGACGAGGACGACACTTGAGCTGGCACCCCTCTCTTCAGACTTCCACACCACACCAACAGATGGACATTTGGACCCGACGGATCATTTTTCACTACTGATTGAAACTACGACATAAAATTACAATTGTAGTAATAAGACCATATACCACTTTTCATTTATCTAAGTTGTTTCATCTTTGAGTTACCACATTTACATGCTTGAGCATCTATTAATAGACAGACTAGCAACAATCCTTGACGGATTTCATTCAATATATGAAACAAATCTGCGCTTTAAATGCTAAAATTATGCATGAAATTTCATGTATCTAAATTAGTGCATTTTTGAATTATTGTCATTCGAATGAAATCACAGACTGAGAGACGCAGAATCCCTTGGCGGATTTCATTCGAAGTTTGGAAGAAAGCTACACTTCATATACTAAATTTGTGTAGAAAATTTTATAAAGCTGTTTCTGTTTTGTAGTTATTGTATTTACCTTTACTCATATAGCCAGACAAATTGACTTCCTGTTAAATGATTTCGCTCAGAATTCGATAGACAATACGAATTTTAAATGTGGTGCAAAGATTAGATGACACGAAATTTCATACGTCTAGCTCAAAGCTTTTTTGAATTTCCGTGTTCATTGACCGATAGTGGAAAAGGCATAATTCCAAAAATATGTTTTACGAACTCGGAAAGATGGCGTGAAGATTTACGAAAATCTCGATTTCGCATTTTTACTTCTTTGCATACATAGTATAGAAAAATTATAGTAATCGTCAAAAAATTCAAAACTCGAGATTTTGACGAATCTTTACGTTTCGGACCTCACTGACTTCAAAAATCACATTTTTAGGAAATATCCGTCTGTCTGTCTGTGACAAAGATAACTCTAAAACGCTTTCAGCTAACCGTTTAGTGGAAGTCCGTCTGCCCAGCTGTTCGAATATGTTAACACGATAATAACAGAACGAAGCGAACGAATTATATAAAATACGGAACATAGATTTAATATCTGTAGTGTAGACACCTGTCAAATTTTTAACTAAAACCAATAAGGGGTTGATCGTCTGTCTGTCTGTACTTTCAGAAACATGTAATCGCGATAATTCAAAATTGCAGTGACATAAATATATCAAACTACGTATGGGATTTTGTGACTGCAAGTACACATTTGTCCAAAATTCTTAATTCCCAAAGTTTTAATTAAAACGCATATTTGATTTTTGGATACTTTTAATTTCATGCGAAGAATTAATCACCAAATAACTCGCCAAGGATGACACGCCAAAGTTTTAATATTTCGTAACTAATTATACGCCAGTGCCCTCTTAGGCGTTCTCGGAACTAACACCTTCGTTAGGGAGTATGTGAGAAAGTTTTGGGAATACCATTTCCCCTGGTTTTTAATATTATTATTACGATATTTTCTTTATGTGTAGTACTAGTAACCAAAAAAAAAAAAGAAGATCCAACACCAAGGAAATAAAAATGCTACAAGTTAAACGAATAAAACTGTATATATGGCTTTTACACAGAAGTGGTATATCTGTTTTTTAAAATAAAAATTATTAATAATAATTTTTAATTTAATTAATCAATTAAATTAAATTTAAGACATTTAAACATTGTGAAATATATCGAATAAAATGTTTGCCTCTTCATGTGAATTGGATAATTCAAAACCACACGTTAAATGAATATAATTTAATAAGTGATGTTCTTACACGGAAACTAGATATGTTTCAAATTTTAGACTACACTGGTACACAATATCTGTTTCCGAAATGCTTTTTTGATTCTTGTCAATATTCGAAGAAGATAACCAAAAAATACACCATACTGAGAAAACTTACGAGAAAGTAAATAAGAGATAACTCCCGATTTTTTCATATTTTTCCTCATGAATGCACATCACTGGAATTAGTTATATATTTTTATCCAGTAACACTATCTTTATTTCTTTATTTTTAATATTTTTTTAACTCGCAGAGGCTTTTCAAAAAAAGCTCCTAGGTGCGATGTGATGTTGGGCACCGTGCCACCTTTTCTATCAGTCAGTCAACTTTAAACGTGCATTCCATCAAAAAGTATGCGCTTGAGAAAAATCCACTATGCAGGATGTGGTTTTTATTTTTATTTTAATTTTTCGCCAGGAATAAATTTTCTCTATTTATGCATTCCTCAACTCGTCTGGAATGTCTTCTAACTTAACGATGAAAGCTGCGCAATGAAGTGTCTTTCTAATAAATTTCGTTATTACTAAATAACTGCTTAGATAAGATAATGTTGTCTTTTCAAATTTACTACAAGTTAAATGCCTGTGTTTTATAGAGACTGTTTCTTTCTTATTTATATCATAATATATGCTTTACGATCAAACTTTTTTTTACTTAGATACCCCCAAACCTACCATCATGTTCCACGCAACACATTATTCCATTATGTACAATTATTAATATACCCATAAATGACCGCCAATATCTTTTCCACTTACCCCACCTCGCCCCGAAATCTTTATTTTCACAGGTTGAAAAACACTAAAATACACAAATGGGGGGGGGATGAGAAAAAAATGACAATTTTTCTGGCCTTTGTAAAAAAATAATCAACTATATTTTCAAGAAAAAGTAAATACTCTTTTCTCTAAATACTCATTAATTCATTAATGCAAGCATTTATATTTTTGCAAGCCTTCAAGTCATTGGCGGATTTCCGACTTGCCAACTGCTTAAAACCGCAGGCAGATCAATTAAAAAACCATCTTCCTAACTGCCAAATAAATAATTGTAAAGAATACAAATTATAAAATATTAAGATAATATTAACACTTGATCAAATATAATTAACCAGGTTCTTTTATATCTTATTATGTTATGTTGAAGGGACGTTCTTTCCACTGGAAAGGACTCAACCATAGTTCCCGCCAGTGTTGCTGTTACGGCGGTCCGGTCATTCAGTTTTTTTCCGTGTAGCTTTTTGGGGGGTTGAAGTAGCCGGTTAAAATTAAGGCATATCTCATTGTGCTATTAAAGCATTTCGAGTATTTATGCTATTAGAGCATTTATGAACACCGAGCGTATGCTTCAATGACATTTTGTATAAACGTGAATTGTGAGCAGTCTGGAATCCTAACAGATAAATAAAAAGACGTTTTCTTAAATTTAATTTTAAAAATAAATAATTTAAAATATATTATTAATATGTCAAAAATGTTTTGGAATGTTAAATTAGATCAACCAGTTTATTTAAAAAGTGACTTCAAATACATATATCCTAGGGCTGTAAAATACTTAAATACACTATTGATGTAAGTAATGAAAAGATAGTAATATTTTTCTATCAAAGATTTTCGAACGATTGATAATTTCAAGTATGATGAAATTGGTCTTCAAATATTTCCTTTGTCATCTTCTGTTGTCTTAATATTTCTTTCACATCTTTAATGAGTGCCCTTAAATCCTTTCTGTTTTCAGGTACAATTTTTATGGAAGTTTGGAAGAGAAAACAGATAGCACTTGCTCGAAAATGGCACGTAGATAACTTCGATCAAGTGGAGTCAGACAGACCACAATTCTATGGCACCAAACGGGAGTTCAACCGTTTCACTCGTTCCTCGATTCTATATTACCCCTTCCACAAAAGACTCATGAAGCACATGCTTTCTGTTTCAGTCCTGTTGCTTATGGTAAGTGCTGTCCGAAATAACAATCATTCTTGTCAAAAACAATAGCACTCTGTGTCCAAATTTAGAGTCTATTTCCACAGAAGAAACCCAAATGAAACGAAAACACCATTGTTCGGTCGTCCTTTTTCACAAAAATCATAATTATGTAAAAGTGGATATCATTTATATTAGACGTTTTTTATTGCTGAATTCATTGCATTTACTCTTCTTTTTCTGCATAAAAACGTATTTTTTGAGATAATAAGAGCTTGGAATTACATTTGCAGCAGAAAGACTCTTTACATAATGCTAATCGAAAGTGTCCACCTCAATTTGAAGTTCTTGTATATAAGGAAGAGAACTCTACAATACTTCAATATTTCGTTAAACGACATTTTGATTAATTTTTATTATTCATCCAATAAATGTCACAAGCTTATTTCAAATTTCTAGAAATGTTTAGCTAAAATTAATTATGCTTGGTTAAAGTTAGAAAATTTTCAGATTTTTCTAATGTCAATCAAGGGACTCTCCAAGGTACTTGAAGAGAGAAAAATATCGAAATGAATTAAAAAAATCAATAAACAAATAAGCTTTTACTGTTTATATTGAAATGAATTATGAACAATAAAATAATTAATTATTTTTAAAAAAATCAACACAAAGCAAAAGAAGCTAAATTATACGCACATTTTGCTGTTTTAATTTTTTTTTTCTGTCTGGGGGAAAAATTAGTATTATATATATATATATATATATATATATATTTCTAATTTTTCTCTAAACATAAATTTAAAACTTTTAATCTTGAAAGCTGCACTCTACTCTTTATTTTTCAAAATACTAATACAATACTGGTCTAATGGTGTTTGGTGAAATTAAATAATACGTTGTAAAACTTTATTACAAAAAAAACGACACACCGGAGGCAAAACAAAGCAGAAATGCACTCAAACACAGCACTTAAAAATCTACACGCTACATAAAAAAAATCAGCATACAAAACATTCTAACCCGAACAGTACAAAGTACTTAAAAAGAACTCGCTAAAAACCAACTCTTCCAAAAAAAGATAATTCAATTGACTAGTTTTCGTATGTGCGCCTTAACTTTTATAGCTTCCGTGATAGGATATCGAAAGATGAATGTCCTATGTATCATCACCTAATAGAGACATCGCCAAAATTCCCTACCTTTGAGAAAATCTTCCTTTTTTTTTGTGGCATAATAACCTTCAAATCATCAAAGTTGATGGATTACTGACATTGTATCCATTCAACATCTGTTAAAAACTATCTGCAAATGCTCTCTTCCTTATTATAAAATTAACTGCGAAGTAAGGAATGTTACAGATTCATAACAGTATGAAATAAATTTTAAGTTCAATGTGCATTTGTCTGAAGTATTTTCAACGCGAGAGTTTTTGTATATAATTTTTAAAATTGTTATCAAGATATAAAAAAGTATATTTTATTTTATATAAATATATTATCAGAAAAGTTTCAAATACTTATTCCAATATCATTCTTCACTTTAATCTCATGTGTCTTCCTACAGGTTATGCTGGTCTTCATCAGCGTTACATCTGTGATTCTGTACCGCGTGTACATGACCATCTCCTTTTGTTTCGACGACTCCTTTTGTGATCTCCTTCACGGTACCATCATAGCCACACTCCTCAATACACTCTCCATCATGGTATTAGGGAGGGTAAGGCACTTCTGAATTTTCTCCTTGTGGTGTAATTTGAAAATGTACAAGGTGATTCAAAAGGTTTCAAACTAATTTTAAAAATAGTTTGAGATCATCTAACTCAAACCATTTTTGAGCAGGAATTTGCGAGTAGAAATGTCACATGTATATGCAGGAGGCATTGCTTAGTTTAAAGTGAATGGTCATAACAGACGAAACTTTCAACTCGATATTGTAGAAAAAGTAATATGATGTTATTCTGCATCAGACATTTATTTTTGTATGGGCAAAGTTGCGAGCTAAATTCATAACCATTATTGGTTTTTCAGTATGGGTAGGTACTGCACCTATTAGTATACAGTGGGCTACTAAAATAGATAGAACTGATCAAAGATAGGATTTGATGAGAAGGAATTATTTAAAAATATTTATATAAAGACGAAAATATTTGCATCTACTATATTACACTACACTATCATACAAGGTTACTACTAAACACAACATGGTCATTACTTTTGATACCGACAATTGCTACGAGTACAAGCACAAGTATAAGAGCTAATACTTAGACTGATCGTTCATAGGAAATATTAGAATATATAAACCCTGCTAATTTGCATATCAATTGTAGCTATCGGATCGATAAAGTCAAATCCAATTCCGATTAATTAAGTATTAAGTGAACGATCAACTCAAAGTAATGAAGTGTAAGTACGGGAGATAATGCAGATTTGAAACTGAAAGTAAGTTACTTCTTAATTTAACTGCCGAAGTCTTTAATAGAAACTCTAAAATAATAATAATAATAATAATAACGAGCTGTGATGCTCGCAAATAAATAAATAAATAAAATAATCTCCTCAAGAACTGTTTGCATCGGAAGTTAAATGAAACTGGATCGTTTATAATCTACACTTGCTCATCGCAATCGTGCTGCTCACGTTTTGAACACTTTTTGTAACATACGCACAAACTGATTTATTAAGCTGTTTAAAGATTTCTTGTTTAATTTCATGTTTCTTTTTCATTCTTCTTGTATCTTTAACATGCATACATAACATTTCCATATGTATACAGTTTTGTAAGACTGACCACATTTAAAATTTGTCGAGAACTGATTTTAAAAAAGTAGAAAGGGCAAAAAGGGCACCCAGTGTTGTAGATACACTTTACTCGGCCAACTGAAACAAAAATTTGACACAAAACAATTCTTGCAGGTACAAAATGACTTATCCGCGTCTTTGAGCTGTCGCTTTTACAGATTTCTAAAAATAAAGACCGACAGACAGACATTTATTCAAAAAGTAAATTTTTCTGATGTGAATAGAATCTAATATGAAAAATTATTATTTATTATTTATTGTCTATATTTAAAAAATATTGGAATAATGAACAAATGCTCCGACATTATATTATTTTATATCTTAAAGCAATTCGACGATGTGCCAATTTCAGAATTGTAGTAAAAACTGTAATTAACCTTTCCTTAAAAACGACATGCATGTACGAATTTTAAACACTTATATGCTTTATTTTCTTTATGCTCTAATTAGGTGATATTTTCTGTTAGAGAAGTGTGTTGGTTTTTTAATTCTACTAATAAAATGTTTGAAATGTTACTTGATTCATTGAGTTTTCAATCGAATTATCATTTAAGAATGACTTACTTAATTTTAATTTACAAGTTAAAAGATGAAATTATTTTATGCATGTATGGCGTATCTATAATTTAAATTTTAAATATTATAATTTATTTACATTTCTAAAAATAAAATTTTTAATAAAACTGTTCGTAAATAAGTTCATACTGCATCACATTTTCTGCTCAAGCTGTTATCAAATTTCACTAAAAATCTAATTCAGAAGAGTTTCGAAATTTCTATTTCCAAAGAAAAATAAACCTGTAAATAGAAAATTGCTTTCTCAAAAAACTAGATGCAAATACGAACCTGTGCGTTTTTTTTATATTATAAGCTTATTCATATATTATAAGCCTAAAATTGCCATTCTATTCAATCAAAAGAAGACAATATAGACATAAAGAATGCATGTGATCAACAAACATAGTGATGTTCAAATACAAATACTCGTAAGTTCTTATATATGTAATAGCATGGTCACAGTTATTATGGAAATGAGCTATAAATATCCATTCGCTATTGTACTACTCTGATAAAGATGTAGTATTTGTATATACCAAATATTCAGTAATGACAAAATGATTAATTCATGTTTTGAAAGCAACGTCTCTTAAATAAGCACTTCATTCTATAAATGAATGTTTCCTTGTTTAAAAAGAAAGGAGTCCATTTGAATTTCGCTTATTTTGAGTAAACACTTATGAAGTGGATGTAAATCAAGTTTTTCAACAAATTTCATTCAACTCACCTCTAGAACGAAAGCACTGACATTTTAAATGCTTTCATAAGCGCTTTTATTTAACTTGATATGTCTCATATTTTTAAGAATGGAATTTTATAATCTAATTTTCTCTCACTTACTAATGGACTGTAACTTTGAAATTTTGTATACTTGTGTGTTTGTGAAGAGTATATAATATTTTAAAAATTTCTTAATTCTGAAAAATATAATGGAATTTTCGGTAGCATCAAATGGCCCCTCAGTGGCAAATTTGATTTTTAAAAACTATTTCATAGGAGGTCGAGAAAATATTATAATAAATATAATAATGAGTTACAAATTAATGTTAAAGAGTGAATAATAATGAAAATTTTAAAAAACTAATACATAAATAGATGTATCTTTGAAAACTATTTTTAATAAATTCATTTAATTCAACTACAGTTTTGCATTTAATGTTTCATTTATTTCCTAATGAACAAGGGATCTGAAAATTTACTTTGTGTGTTCTAGATGTTAGCTCAATAAATAAATGTTTTCACAACTTATTTATCAGCTAATCGATTAACTTGGATCCCATTTTTAAGAGCGCCATCTATTACAGAATTTGAGAAAGAAAATTATTCTGAGATTTCTATTAAAATCGAATTTAGAACTAAATACATTTTTACATTTTTTAAAAGTCTTCTAAAAATATGAAGTAATGAAGTATGAAATAAATTCGAGATGAAAAAAGTAGAAAATAATAAGTATAAAAAGGTTTCAAACACTTGTTTTTTATTATGGAATTTAAAGGCAGAAATGTTTTTTAAATCAAAAGTGACTTTGAAAATAAGGCAATAAAAGCGTGAGATGCTGAAAATAATTTTATGAAGAAATTAGACTAGAATGAATATTAGAAAAATATTTACTTAATAATCATTAAAAATTAAAAATATATTACAAAAAATAATTTTAATTTCTTAGATTCTTTTTCTTATTCCTAAAACTGTAACAGACATTCAAATTTTTGATAAATTCATTAGCGGCTTTAAATATTTTGTGGTCTTCAATAGTACACATTATGAGACTCCTCTTTTAATAAGATCATTAATTTAGTTTTACATTTCAACACATGTTTAACATGTTAATGATTTATTTTCAATATTTTTTTTTACTTAGTGGAAATATATTTGTTTCTATCTTTTGTAATTCCAGTTTGCCCAATACTCACGCTTGTATAAAAGACTATTGAAGCAGAGATTCGGTGTTTATAACTATTCTAATAAGTATTATAGGTGAATGTAATGAAAAGCACAGGAAATTAATCAATTATACTTGCTTAAATGTTTATATAATCCTAATATTTTATAATTTTTACGATTTTTTACAAACTTATTTATCTGGAAATTAAGAACATAAAGTTTTTAATGGTCTTGCTTATAGCTTTCACTTGACCTAGCATCCCTAGGTAGTTTTCTTGTCTGCTTCGTTTTGAAAAAATAGATGACAGAATTTTTAAATGGGAGATTTGGAATTTAATCCCTTTTGAACCAAATTAGCCTTCAAGTTGTATATATTTTTTAAAATTTTGTCGCAAACCGGACATTTTCCCGCTGATGAAGAGTGGAAATTTAGAAAAGAAGATGTATTTGTGTATATAATCTATGATTTTGAATTGATATAATTGTACTGTTTGCCAGACTTAATTAAACAATTTTATATATTTTAGGTTTATGAATTCATTGCTGTGAAGCTCACTGAATGGGGTAAGTATTCCGTATATTTTTACTAACTTTAATATTTCAGAAGCAAAATAAACTATAGTAAGAAAATTACATGCACCGATGTAAAAAAATAATTAAAACTATTTATGAAAGCGCACTTTTATTAGCAGAATGTTTTTGTTTTATTTGTTTTCTCTTTCTCATTTTTGAAATCAAAATTTCTCAAATTCACTACCAAGACATCAAAAGTTTAATGATTAACTGATAATTAATTTCTGAAAATATTAAAATAGTGCATTGTCATCGAGAACAAAGAATTGCACAAAATTTCAACACAGCAGCCCTTAAGGAAATAAATAAAATATCAGTTACAAACTTCTATTTTCATAATTAAGATTCAGTTCAAGTTAAATAATATGCTTAAAAATCTACTTGAAGAATTTTGTACTTGAATATATTTTTATTTAAACTTTTTTAATGAGATATGATTTGATTATAAATCCTTTATAATTAAATCATATCTCATCAGATTTACAAAATAATAATATCTCGATTTAAAATATTTCTGTGGAAGAAGGGACAAATTTAATTCATTCATTGTTTACTATATTCTTCGAAATCGATTACATTTACTGTATTCAAAAAAAATTCGATTATATTTACTGCCAAACATCGTTCACATTTCTGATGGCTGTGATCGATTTTCAGAATTTCTGCGTAAACTCATTTTCCGATAATTGGGGAAAATTTAGCAATTGTTTATTTTTGTTCTTTTCTGTTACATATGCGTGGACAAACTGCATTTGGTATCAGAAATCAAAAAACATATTCATTGTGCATGCAAATAACAGATTCCATGGAAACGATGAGTAACCATATATTTTTAAATAGATTATTGCTATAGAAATTTGTTTTTTTTAATATTTATTTTATTGACTTTCAATAAAGATAAATGTTGCATATGTAGCATGATTTTTTTTTCTCAAAAACTAGCAGATGTATTCGTCTAGACGGACTACTATCCTCAGAACAATATCTAGAATATGACTGTTACAGATTAACTAACAAAATTTACAGTAGAAAATCTTATGCACGTTGGTAGAATGCTTTTGAAATAAAAAAAAATATTATTTAATACATTTTTTAGATGCAAATAAATATTTACATTGAAAGTTCTTTTTTCCTTGTAGTGAGATCTTCTCTATCTATAATGCTCAGGAACAGTTAAATAAAAAATAATCATTAAAACTGGCTTGAAGCAAATAGTGATCCATTTACAGAAACAAAATCGCAATGTAGATAATGAAAATAAAAAATAGCTGAAAGAAAATATTAGCAACAACTTTTAATTTTGTCTCTCAAGAGAAAAAATAATGAATCAACATAAATATTATTTATAAGTTTAGATTTATTCATGAACCTGTAAATCAGTCACTTTAAACATTAGAAAAGCTAAGTCTGTGCATCTGATAATGATACAGATAAAAGGGGCGTTAAATTCTGCTTAGCATCACAGACAAAGGTAGACGACAATTATATATATGGAAGCATAATTTTGCGGATACGTGGCCGAAAAGAAAAAAACTTTTGAAATTTTAACTTCGATTTATTTTACCACAGAAGATAAATATGTTCAGGAGATTACTGACAACATATTGCTTTATCAGTTGTACTGATTGAGTACAACTGATATTATGTACAGGAGAGAGGCGATGTTAAATAGATGTCTGTATACATCGCAATAAAAAAACAAAGTAACGGACATTCTTTTCCAAAAAAAAGTCGAAATAAACCAATTTCTCTCTGAAGATGGTCTCTTCGGTACAGAAATGGCTCAAGGAAGTATATTTAATCCATTAATATATACATTATACATTGTAGACTTCCCTAAAATCAACTACTTCTTCACTGATGACACAGCCATCCTAGTTAATGGATACGATATAATACGTCACTATAAAGTTCTAACGGAATCTTATTGAAATCGAAAAATATTGTACTCTTTAGCGTGTGGCCATTAATACAAAGCCCGTGGAGTTATGTTCCGCAAAGGACATTTCAAAAAAGAATTGCAAACCCTTACTTTCTTTGAAAACAACCTTTCCTGATATAAAGAAATTAAATATCTTGGCACGAATTCCCAATAGCAAGCTTTCTTTCAAAATTCACGTCAAATATAACACCAATAAATTCTGACAAAGGTCAATCTAATAATTCCATTAATAGGATGACATTCACCAGTTTAACTATACAGCAAAGTTCTTCTCTTCAAACAAATTATATGCCTTATCTCATTTATGCTTCAATCTATTTGGGTACTTGCTGCTAAAACGCATCTGAAGAAAGTTCAAATTATGCAAAAAATAAAAAAAAATAGAAATACTTAGAATCTTCACAAATGCATCATGATTCATACTCAACAATATAATCTATAAGAATTTAAAACTATCAAAAACCAAAGATCATTTTAAAACTTTCTTAGTAATTTTTCAGTAAACTAGGGACACTAGAAAATAACATAAAAGATAATATCCTATTTAATCACAACTCCGAAAATTATTTCTATCCATAGACTGTTAGTAAGTGGAGCCTTCCACATAAACCACCTTAAAAACTTTCTCAGTATTTATTCTTCACTTTACTTGCATCTCTTAAACATCATCGTAACTATCTACATAATTATTTTGCATCTTATTGCATCGTCACTGTTACTGGTACAAAATATCCTTGTTCTTGATGATTCTTTTACATTCAATTTAAATAGTGTTCTGGTACTAAAATTCAACAAAATTATTGACTTGTGTGTTGCCACTAACGTAAAACATTAGATATATTTTTAATTTCCTTTTTTTATGGGCATTGTCACTCCATCAAATATAAATATTTTTATTGGTGCGCATGTCGTTGCCTTTAGAATTAAAAGTAAACTTTAAGATAATGTAGAAATCAGAGAAAAATATTAGAGAAATTAAAGTAACATAGTCAATAGATATCTCTTTGGATTTTTAAATGCCTGAAGAATCATTTACTTTAAGTAAAATTTCAGATAAGTTACCTTCCTAAAACGTCGAAATTAAAAATCTAAAAAAAAAATCATTGACGAACTGTTAATGAAAAAAGCATTTTTCATTAAAATATTCTTATAGAATACAATAGTACAATAATTTTTTGCAATGGATTTTAAATAGGTTTTTTTTTTAAATTTAAATATATAAGAATGGCGGCGAGTAAACCACCAGATTTTTTTAGCAGCATGACGCATGATTAATTCTCTATTATTATTTTTTCTTCCAGAGAACCATCAAACACAAAGTGAATACAACGATGCCTTGGTAATAAAGCTGTTTGCATTTCAGTTTGCGAATACTTATGCATCATTGTTTTATACGGCATTTTTCAGACAAGTGAGTAATTGAGAAAACGTTTTAAAAATCTTTTGAATCATTTTGAAAATTCTAATATTTATTTAAAGGCTTGTTTGAGAATTTTTAAAAAGTGTATCTCTTTATTGCAGAGGTTGTCAACATATGATTCATGTATTACTGTTGACATATTGCATTATTTTTTGTGATACTTTTACTGTAAAAATTTTAATGTATATTCATGATAAATGTGGAATAGCATTTTTTTTATTTATTTTGCTACAATATTTATGATTCATTTATATTTTTAGATTAATTATCATATTTATGTTTTTGCTGCTGTCCTTTATGATGGCGCCCACAGACCTTAAGCTAGGATTCTGTGCCATATTAATTTTTATCTCAAGGAAGAGATCATTTTTTAAAATATTTTTATGGCAGATGTCTAATGAATAAATTCAAAAAGCATAATTCATGTAATTTCCGATTAAAAAGAAAAACTGAAAGTATATATCCGACAAAGCAATAAAATGTTTAATGCCTTTCAACAAATTATATATTCATGGAATTATACTTTATCCCATTATCATAATTAAAAACAAATATTGAGCACGATTTCAACTTGAATCTGATATTCTTATTAATGAATTAATGAGCCTTAATCTGAATATATATAATGAAACAGACCCAATCATCGTACTAATAAATCATAATATTTGCTACTAAGCATTATTACCATTTATTACAATACATTGCATATCTATATTTTATTCTGATGTGAAAATATCATCTACTTATTTACCTAATGAATAATATCAATTTAAAAGGCTTTATTCTTTCACTATAAATATTCCATTTATGATACATTGATTCTTGTTTGGAAAAATACCTTTATTATGGTACATACATTTTTGATTCTTAAAAAAATTGTATAAAACTTTAAAATGTTGAGAACACCATTTTTATCATGTAAATGATAGCATCGGAGCCATGGTATGTTATATAAGAATGATTAAATATATTAATAATAATTTTGTATTTGAAATTGTTTAGGCAATAACTTGCATTGCTAATTTTCTCCTTTTGTTTAGGATTTCGGAGGGCCAAAAGGTATCTTAGGACTGGACAAGAAATACACAGATAACTGTGGACATAAAGATAATGACAATTGTATGTCATTGTTGTCCTTTCAACTCTTAGTGCTGATGATCGTCAAACCATTTCCAAAATTTGCCAAAGATGTTATTTTTCCGTGAGTCTATTAATTCACCAACTATTTGAAAGTTTTAAGTGCTTGGATTTTTTTTTTTTTTTTTTTTTTTTTTTTTATGAAACGGGAATTTCGAGAAATATTCAGAATTTTGAGGAATGGTGGCCTGCTCCTCGTTTAAAAGAATGATAGGTGTACAAGAAGATGGAGAGGAAGGTCAGAAATTGACCACTTTGTGGCTGGGGGCCAACTGCCTCGATGAGGATATCCGTTTGGTATATCGTCCAGTGTTATGAACGGGTTATGCAAAGGACAGCAATCGGTCATAACAAATCTTGTTGATACTGCTTCGTTCGTAGTGGCGGGATGGTCGACTGTATTAATTCTGTTCTATATATAACAGTATCTAGATTATTTGATCAGATTGAGATCATAACCATCTTCGATAGTTAAAAATTCATGGGAATTAAATATTAATGGGATATATTAATGGAAATTAAATTAATATATTAATGTAAATTAAATTTTAACTCTTAACTTCTTTCCTCAAGACAAGATTTTCCATTATTCTTTATTTAAATAATAATACTAGAAATAAAAAAATGCTTCTTATTTAAAAAAAAAACGATTTTATCAGTGCATTAAAAATAAAGAATATATTTTTAATCAAAAATCCGGAAATAGAAACTAAACCAGCAAAATCTGCACAAAAAGAAAAGCTTTAAGAAAATTTGAATCGAACTCACATTTATTATTATTTTAAATTTTAAATAAGAACGGTTGGAATTTTATATTTCTTGTGGCTTTATAGCCTTCTTATGCTGTTTTCTGCTTTCTACTACTTTAGTTTTTTTTTCTTTCAGATTCTTTATTAAAAGAATTATTCTTGCTTTTTCATGCATAAATGGAAGCATTCATATGTTTATTATTTTATAGTTTTGATTAAATTTAATATAATAATCACTAACGCTACCTGGTGACAAAATTCGGAAGTTATCCGATTAGATACTTTTATTATCATAAGCACACAAGACTTAAACGGAACCAAGGCCACAAACACCGAGTATAAATAATTATTTTTAATCAGAGGATATTTTTTTTGGAATTTCATATCATATTCCAAACAATTGTATAAATTTTCATCTTTGTGTAAAAGTTACAGCCTGATATTTTTTACTTCAAAAAATAAATATTCTGATTCGTGCATAATCTATGTTTTTAACATTCTACTAGAATATTAAATATTATTAGTTCGAATTAGTTCTCTTTTTCTAAGAATAAATATTATAATTCTATCTTCTAATTTTTAAAATTTTTTACTTTAAATTATTTTTTATAGGAAATATGGATGCAAAAATACAACCATAGAATTATGAGATTTTGATAGAAATATTTTATGTAAATTGGAATTTTAATTCATTTGTAATATATTTTCAAATTTATTGAAGATAGGAATTTTTACCTTGGTATTCCTTTTCATTCCTTGGCTTTCCTTTCCATTTAGTATTACTTTATTTATATCTTACTCAATTTTCAATCAAATATTTTATTCCTTTCTTATTATTATTCTAACAAAAAAATGTTTAATTTTTTTTTATTTTCTACTTTTTAGTCATTAATAGATTTTATAATTCATGATTATAAATATTATGGAATCTAAAAATTAATCTTTCTATAGCTGATTTATAAATACCTGTTATGTGAAATGCATTTATAAGTAAATTAACTGATAATTAAGAGTCCAATGATTAATCTTAATCATTCTACGATCTCTATTGACCTATTCTATTGATATAATTAACTGAATAAACGTTCAGAAAACTAAAAAATGAAGAATTGAAAGAAAAATTGATAGCAAAATTCCGTCTTTATAAATCTGAAACATGCGAAGTTAGTAAATTTTGTTTCAATTGGTTGAGAAAAACGTGCCTGATACACAAATCCGATTTTTGGATAATACTAACCACATGTCAGGGATTAATCACCAAAAAAAAACTCTCCAATTATGACGTGAAATGCTCATCACAGATGCTAAATTTACGTCAAAAATTAATATTTCATAACTATTGTACACCGATGTCATGTAAGGCATTCTCTGGCATGACGAGTTTATTAGAGATTATGCGAGTAAGTTTTGGGGTGACCACTCCTGCTGGTTTAATATTGAAGTTCAAACTTTAGAAAACATAACAGAATCAGCGAAACGCATGAATACGAGAAATAAAACAGTCCTGGTGCTTCGAAAATTGTGTTATTGTTGCTTATGTCTGTTGTGACGAAGTCAGCAATTTTAAGCAACTCTTGTTTCAGTAGCACCATCTAGGAACAAGAGTAAGGCTTAGCTACTCATGCATCACAGCCCTTTTCACGGGAGGACTTTATTCATACATTTCTTTCACGGATCGTAATTTATACCTGAATCAAAGAACGATCACCTTTGATCTTGTACTTCCAGTTGTATAGTCTCCACTTGGAGAACTTTGTAATTACGACAAATTTATACGTGCACCAGTTACCATGTACACGAAGAGTCTTCGGCCAATGGGGTTCGAACTTACAACCCAAGGAATGCGAATTCAACGCCCTACCAACCAGGCTATCCCGACTTTTCAATAGTTGTAAAGATTATAATATTTTCCCAACATTTCTTCCAAAATTGTTAGTTGCCAAAGGCTGCCAGTACAAACAAAAAATGGTCAAAATATAAACGAAAAAAGAATTAACTGCTCTTTCATCTGCCAATACCGCACATCTGTTTAAAATTATAACGAGCTATTTGTGTCTGCAGGTGTGTGTGTGTATATTTTCTTCCTAATGCTCATGATTTTAAATAACGATTTTTTTTCTCTCTCTTTTGACTCAATAGATGTCTGAAAAAAGCCCTTCACCATTGCAAAGTGAACGAAATTGATGATTTCACCACTGATGAAGGAATCTCTAAGCAAAGTTATCTTCTCAGAGAAATGATGAAACCTTCCGCAGAAGATTTCAGGCTTGGTGAATTTACTGAAAAAGTCATACAATATGGATATCTAATGGTAACTAAGCTTTTTTTCTTTCTTTTAATAGCTATTTGTGAAATAAATTTCAGGAAAATCAGTATCAAATCAAATTTAAATCGAGCAATTGAGAGTTCAATTAAAATTATCAGTGAATATTATTATTATCAGTGAATCAGTGAATTTGAAAAGTTATGGGTATTGTTAATACGATAAAAAGTTTTCGAAAAGGCAGTGAACTCTTTAAAATCCATAAAAAGCTCAAAAAAGTGAAAAAAAAGTTAATAGTGCATGAAGACGTTTATTTAACTTAGAATTGGTGCTACTTCTTTGTATATTTGCTTCACCAAGTTATTTATGAATAATGTTTGATTTTTTTATTTTTTTAATTATTTTTGAGAATAACAATTTGTGCATGCCAGCAACCTTCGAAAGAATTATTGCAAATAACTGATTTTTATACCATTATACCATAAAAAAATTTGTCTTTTTAATTAATTTAATTGCAATGCAAAAATGTCTTTAATGCTTAACAGTTTTTAAGATTATATATTTCTGCATAGCTTTCATTGTTTCAAATAAAATTCAAGCCATTTTACATGATTTTTTTCCATTGTTTAAAACTAAGGAAGTAAATTTCTCTTTATTATTTGTGCATGACTTAGAAAGTGGAGTGACAATACCTCGAAAGACAATATTCAATTCGAAGAGATACATAAGTTCTTAACGGAATCTTATGTTATTATGGGATTTGATTAGTAAGAACTACATTAGGAGCTTTCATTACATAATAAATGAAGCAAACGTTAGGAATGATATTAAAATGCCACAGCTTTATAGTCTATCGCAATACAATGCTTTAAAAATGTATTTTTGGACAACCATAAAAGTCAAATTATGCATAAAAGATTTAATTGAAATTAAACGCGAAAAATATTCCTTGCTAACCAACTGATTGCAAAAATTGGCTATCGCAGAGAGAATGGAAATGAAATTAGATATATTCTTTTTATCTAAACCCATAATATTTTAGAAGGAAAACACAATTTAAACCACCAAATGTTTCCACATTTCTTAGAAATAACGGTGAAACTCTATAAATAATAAAACCGTGACTGTCCATGTACCTGTCAGTTTATTTTTAAATTAGTTTCATCAATTAAAATTAATTTCAATGCCCTTATTAACTAATAATAATACTGTTCAAATTATTTTGTTTCAGCTGTTTGCTGCATCTTTTCCATTAGCACCAGCACTTGCCTTAATTTTCAATCTCATCGATTTTAGGGTAGACTCTCGCAGATTATTGTGGTGGAATCGGAGGCCAACACCTTACAGAGATAATGATATCGGTAAGTAGGAGCTTAACACACTCTTCAATAGTTTCAGTTTTGTTTAGAATTCTCTGTCATTGTGAATGAATTTCATTTTTAAAACTGACATTACTGTCATTATTGCCGGCGTCCTGGCATAGAGGTAGCGTGTCTTCCCCTTGATCTGGGCTTCCCGGGTTCGATTCCCGGTTCGGTCATGGTTCTGTTTTCTATCTGTCAGGTGTGTGATTGTGTCCCTCGTAAAAAGGAGTTATACAAGCGAATGTGACACATGAAGTAGCTACGTCGTACTCTTGGCTCTAGTTGGCGCTACTGAAAAAACAAGAAGCTCTCACTTTGCTTAAATCGCTGACAGATAACTGTCAGCTGGCTTGTAAAGTGCCGTAAGTCACAATGCGACAACACTGTAATTGTTTTCAAATTTTGAATTTAAATAGATATCAGGACACAAGTCAAAATTTAGCCGAGAAACAATTTCAAAATACTTATTTTAATGTAAAGCTGCTTTATAAAATATTTCAGAAAAATTGTACTTGCAAAGTTTTTTTAAGTTAATTTATATTTAATGTAGAGCGTTATACAGACTTAGACTTCGATTTTAATAACAAATTACTTATACTTAAATAAAACCTGCCATAGTTAATCCTAAATCCTTAAAGTATTAAATTAGTTCTGAGTTATACAACAGCATCTAACTCAGAATACAACTGAGGATCTGGAATTTCAAATAACAGAGGGCATGAAAATAATTAGACTTGCTGCTTTTTTTTAGTTTTTCCGTTTATATTATAAATAGGAACCAGTAATAGCGATTGTTAAGCGCAAAGGATATGTATTTACAGGGGTTAGTCTCGGCAAAGGCCAAGATGGCGACATTTTTGCATTTATTTTACATTTTTACTTTCTCATATACAAAGGTTACAAGAATAAGATATTATAATTAGAAAGAAAAAAAAATCGAACTCTTCATTTTTTGACGATTCTTAACGTCACAGCCCCCCCCCCCCCGAGACCAAAAAATCATATTTTTGGAATTATGTCTGTCTCTCCATGAACACAATACATCAAAAACGCGTCGAGCTTAGCGGGTGAAATTTGTATGTAAACAAAATTTGTATATCGTTATCAAATTTTGAACGAGATTCGTTCAAAAGAAAGTTGTTTACCCTGCTGTCCGAATAGGAGCGAACACAGTAACTACTAATGCAAAGAACTAAACGAACTCTAAGAACTCTAAAGAACAAAATATATAAAATTCCATACGCGGATTAAGCATCTGAAGTACAGATCTGTATCGGAATTTGAAACCAATTCCGCTCAGAGATTGATCTTTGTCAGTTTGTACTCTCTTAAAGAATAAACAAGATAACTAAAAAACGCAACAGTTTAGATAAATGAAATTTAATATGTCGTTTTAGCATCTTAACCAAATTTCTCAAACGGTTGAGCTCTTTCATACGTATGTAAACATGATAAGAACGTTACGACGTAGATAAATGAAATTATTATATAATCTTGTTAATGATGTTGGAGATCCGTTTCAAATTTTAATTTCATTTGGTCGAAAAAAAAAGGCGTTCAAAATATATATTCGGTTTTCTGATACTTATGTTGTAATCATATGCTAGCAATCGATTAATCGCCAAAGATCGCTTTCTAATAATAGGTTTTTTTCATAACTATGGTTCATCGATGGCATGCTGTTAATAAGAAAGTACCAGTTTTCTTTACTATATTACGAAGCATACAAGCTGTATTTTGAAAATAAAAATCAGAGCATTCTTGGTGTTTATTGCCTTGCTCACCAATTTCAAGGCAATGCATCAACTGAATGAATTTTTTTAAGGCAATAGTCCACAATGTTAAGCGAGGGAGAGGTTTGGGGGGGGGGGTAATATCTTTATTAGAGAGTATATGAGAAAGTTTCTGAGTGACTACTACTCGTTTCAATCAAAAATTGAGGAATAAAACTGGTAAGAAACGAAAAAACTTTTTTTTGCCATGGGTACAGTTAACAACGCTGTTAAAAGAAGAGTCTCTGAATCATTTCTCTGTACTGTAAGGATCATTCCCCTGTACAACAGAGAACGATTTGTGTAAAATAAAATAAGTATTTGCAAACTGTAACTGTATGAGGGTCCAGATTTGTGGACTACTGACTGAGTATATATATATATATATATATACTATGAAGTTTTTACCTGTTCCATTTTTGGTTTTAGTTTGAATTGGGAATTAATTTTTGTTGTGATTTCGAAACTGTTTCGCTTTCGCTTTCATTTTAGTTTCGTTTTCAAACTATTTCTTACTTTAGATTGGTTTATTACAAATATATATATTGTAATAAACCAAATATATATATATATATATTTGTAATATTTGAATTTTGTACACACTTATAGATTGTCATGTTTTCATGAAAACTGCTGAGAAATGGCTTATAACATTCAGTGTGTAATTCACCTTTTCAGTTACTATTCAAATGTCAGACAAGAAATAAATCGCATTTTTTTACAGTTTCAAGTGACATTTCTGGTGCTAATGTTCTAATACATCATCAGAAATAAGTTTAGTACTGCTAAAAGTGTGTTTTCCTGTCTGTAACTAAGTTCCTAAATGAAGAATTGTACTTTCAATATTTGTAAGCCGTTATTATTCCGCACATCCATTGCAACGCATTACTCTACGAACTGAAATATGATGCGTTGGTTTGAATTGTATATTCCGGCCAATAAATTATGATTCCAGAAAGGGGAGGGATACCGACATCTTCATCCGTTTAAAAATTACTGATTTGTTTTAAAAATTTTCTTCTGACTTCTGCTCATTTTTGTACTCATGAATTCTATGATAAATTTGATATTTTTAATCGCCAGATTGGAAGGATGGAGAAAGTAAAACATATCGAAACATATCTTCAACTTTTTAAAGTTTAAATTTAGAATATGATAAAGATTTTAGTTTTGAAAGTGGACTTGACCATCTAAACGTAGAAGTACAGCTATAAAAAAAGGAAGCTTGCAGGTGGCACTATCTTCTTTCTCAAAATCATTTTTGCCTGGGAGAAAGGATGTTACGGAGATGTCCTGTTTAATAAGGGTGCGGCTTTAACTCTGATCGTAGATAGCTCGTATCTCTCTGATAAATCTTTTGTTCTTCCTTATTTTGTGAATGAATACTATGTTCGCTTCTACACAGTTTCGATTTCCTTCCTTCTCTGCTTCCTTGGTTTAACTTTCCTTTTGAAAAGTGGAAGCTTCAGGATTTTAATAACTATTGTCATGAGCAATAGTTAGTGTTCCAGATTCTATTTCTTTTATTTTTCCTTTAGCGGGAAAAGGCGCCAACAGTAGACAAGCCATTTAGTTAAACTTATTTTCGAAACTAAAATGAACAAAATAATTGAACTGGAGTTGCCAATCATTTTTTTTATAATAAAGGTCAATATGTGTGTGTATGTGGTGGTGCTGAATACTCCAGATCATTTAACCAGATCGTTTAATCAAATTTAGCTCAAATTTACTTTGGAAAATGGGAATGTACACTTCGGAGCGATTTTTTTTTCAAATTTTAATTAAAAAGTAGGTTACAATTTGATGTTTTTTTTAAACATAATTTCCGAAAATATTCCTTCACAAAATTTCTTTTTACACTGTTTTAATTTTATCTTTTCAATAATGCCAATTTTTGTTTAGATTTAATTAGCTTTAAAACACATTTTTAAGGATATTTCACAGCAATACTTTCATTGCTGTGAATGAAACTGATAGCGCTTTCATTGTTAAATCAAATATAAAATCGTGTGATTTTTATCCAATGCTGAAAGCAAAAGAAGAAGGCTTCTGTTAATATCTGTATAGTTTACAAGACAAGTTAAAAAGGGAAATTATATAATTGTATATATATATATATACAATTCCTTTATTTATTGATAACTAGACGCTTTTGGCGACCAGTTGGTTCAACGGAGATATTGGTTTAGTTTAATATCAGTTAATTATCTCATGTATAACTTCGAAGTAAACGTATTTTACAAATTTCGTCAGAAAAATATTTATAAGCATCAAATGTTCTTACATATGCTATGTTTATTATTTTCTCGGATTTTTCGATTGATCTCGTTGCCTCATAATTCTATTAAAAACGTAAATATGCAGTTCATCTATACTCTAAATGTCGCAGTTTTTTAACTTTATTCGTCATGCAAATTACAGGTATTAACCAACACTTGGTAATATTTGTGGTCTCCACAAAACTTTCTCGCATACACTCTAACAAAGGTGGTATACCAGAGAACGTCTTGCATGGCACTGTCGTTCTATAATTACGAAATATTAACATGCCGAGTCTGATAGTTCTAGATCAAACTATCTGGCCATAGAGCGCCAACACACACATATTCCCCTTTATTGTTATTAGGAATAGAGATTATTGTTGTTGATACTTCTGCAATATTGTGAGCATTGAAGATGATGCAAAACTACGATTAGTGGTCAGGTAGTGATGATGCAAAACTACGATTAATACGATTAGTGGTCAGAGAATGTTTTCGCACCAGTATAGAAAGCATCAAAAAATAATGAATTTGTCTGCTCCAGTTGTTTTGATGGTCTTTATCTATTTATTTGTTTATTTTAGGAATTTGGTTCAACATCATAGATTTCATCAATGTGTGTGGAGTCATAAGTAATGCATTCCTCATAGCATTCAACTCGAAACTGGGGCGAGATAGATCTTATGAGATTAAATTTGCTATCATAATAGGATTCGAGGTACTACTTCTGGTTTCTTTTTAAATAATTATTACTGAAATTCTGAAATAGTTTTTATCTCGTGCTATCAAGAATTTAGAAATTGTCAGATTTAATACAAGTTTAGAAAAAGTATAGGTATTTATTGTTACTTGACTGAAAATTGATTAAAATGTTTGTCTGTTTCAAACAATGATTGAAGCAATTTGGAACTACTATTTTTAACGAAATGCATGTTTTTGGCAATTATTTATGAGTTTTTAAAAAAGATTTTTTGAAGAAAATAAAACAGTTTTAACTTTTCTGATATTTGATTAAAAAAAATGTCACACTTGAGAAGTCTTAAAAGGATTTCGGCTTTGATTTGAATGTTAATTATTTCACCAAAATTACTTTTATTCAAAGAAAATTTTTATTTCTTTTT